>JASVER010000048.1:3305987-3507282 GCA_030449065.1 Oceanodroma leucorhoa
GGGCCCGGGCTGGGGCCGGAGCGGGGCCCGGGCTCCCCCTGCCGGCCGCCCCTCCGCGGGGGGCTGGCACCGCGCTGCGGGAGCAGTTTGTTTGGGTTAACAAATCGGTATCGGCCAAAACATGTTTGAAACCTAGCCTGCCAGATCCCTAGAAAGCTTTCCCTCCGTGTTTAACGGAGCTGATGTAAGCTTTTTAATTCAATGTTTAGTTTACAAATTATTCGCTGTTGTTTGCAGAAAAGTGAATGTCCTGGTTATTGATTAAAAAAAAGTGGTAGTTTTACAAGCTCCTGAGCACGGGGATGTTGTGCATACACACACACACACACACACGAATTACCATAGCATATTTCTGTAAAGGGAGAACATCATTATCCTGTACAACTGCAAGGCCTGTCCAGTGCAGCTATTATGGTAAAAGACATCTCTACCTGGAATAACTACACAAATTCAGAACTGTTTTCTAGGTCTTCATCAATGACATTGACTGGTTCAAGCGCCTGGAAGTGCAAGGGGAAACCTTTCACTCRGGTCAGTGGTTTACAGTGGGTAGAGGCAGGAGGTCTTTAGGAGCTGACAGCCTTTAGATGATGTGCACCAGGGGAGGTGAAGCCCTCCTTGTCCAGCCAAGATGAGTGGGAAGATAAAAAAGAAAAACTACTGGCCCTGCTGTGAAAGGGGGAGGCGTGGAAGACAGGCATGGATGCAACAGCACATTACAGCTTGCCATTCTTAAAGAAACAGAAACGGCTTAGTGCATTATATTACCTAAAATATGCAAAATTTCCATAGGCTTCAATGAGAATAAATAACCTTGTTCAGTTTTATTTTCCTAAAGAAAGCAGCAGCAATTCAGCTGTAGTTTCTTGAAAAAACCCTCAACCCACTGAGAGGCACTTAGATTTTTTTTTTCATTAGAGATTGATATCATTGGCAAATTTATAGCACATTGATTCATTCCTGTCATTTTGACAAAGGTCAAAGATATCTATTAGCAGTGTGCTCACCACTTCTGGCCTAAGTCAAGTTATTCTGCATCGCTCGTATAGTAATAGAAAGTAGTCACAGAGATTCAGCAAATCTGATCTCTAAACTCCATCTTTCTGCTCTTATTTTTTATCATATGGTAGCTTATATTTTACCTCATCAGAAAAGGCAAATTTCTACATAGCTTTATGAGAAGTGTCCATGCTCCTTTAAATGAACAAATGAAAGAACAGATGCCTGAGTGCTGCTTGGCAGCAAGAACACAGGAGTGGCAGGGCCCTTCAGGCACTTTGGGACTTTATGCAAATTATCTCAAGTATCTTGTGTCACAACAGTAGGAACTGGAAAAAGCTAAATGTACAAACTAAAGAATTCTTTCTTTCTAGCACATTACATGGTCCTGTGATGAGAAGCTGACATTTGCCATGAAAAATCCAAGAAGGTTATGCTGCTGTTACACTCTGCTGTCCCTAATTCCACTGCCACTGAAGTCAGCAAAAAAATCTCTCAGTCTGAAGTATCGGACTATACAGGGACCTAACCGCATTTGGCTTTAAATGCCTTATCATGTTTACAATGGAAATTCCAGGCAGTATCTACTTCATGTCTATTTCAAATCTGAAAACATGTTTTCATTATTTTGTCTACAGGATGATAAATTTATTTCCCCTGCATGCTTTTAAAATTTCTTTTCCCTGCATGCTTTCCAGGTTTTAAGACCCCATAATGCAAAACCCAGCTTCCAGGATGAAGCGTACTTCAGATAAAGCATGGTGTCCAAGGCCAATAAGATTTGGATGCTGTTTATGGAAAAGCCAGTCTAGCATTTTAATTGATTAAAGAAATATCTTCCCCTGCAACAATTTGGTGCCTAGGAGTAGATGAGCTGCTCCAGTCCTTTTCTCTGTCACACATTTTAACATGAAGGTAGAGTCTAACTTTCCCTAACAGCAATCCCCATGCTCAGCTGTGTAAAGGAACTCTCTAAGCAGACATGAATATGTATAAAGCTGAGAAATAAGATAATAGCTCTAATGAAAAGGGGAGTTAAGTCTTTCTTKCATTTTCTGTGTTCAAGCAACCTACCAGTAATGACTAACATCCTTTCTGAAACCTCTCTTCTCCTTTAAAGCTTAAATGGCATCATATGGGAAACATCTTATTCCATTCTCTCAAACACAAGTAAGAGTTTGTCTATAAACATTCACCAGTAAATAATATAATTTCTGGTTAGCCTCATTCCTTATTTCCTACCCAGTCAGCTTGTTTGATTACATTGCTGCTAGTGTATGAGAGATTGTTTCGTACTGATTTTACCTTGAATGATAAAAAATACTCAACGCCTCCCCCAAAATACACCTACTTCGCTTATCCACAGTTAGTAATTCTCAACATCCACCAAAAATGTTTTGCCTAGATTTTATTCTACTTGTGAAGCATAGAAAACAATATATTATTTTATTGTGGAAGTTTAGTTTCTATAACCATCACTAACAGGAGAGCGCATTCCTGGCATAGAGCAAGTTYTACTGTAAAAAAGGAGCTGGTCACAAAGAAAAGCAGATCACTGGCTTTGATTGGATTGACTGAATACCTGAAGGTAACTTCACTGGATAATAAAATTAATTCTTGCTTATCATTGCCCTTCCCCTTGGAAAAGATTTGAAAGTTTGGACTTAAATGAACATTGCTGATTTAAGTGCCTACAGTCAACAAAGCCTGGGGAACAGGGTGACTTTTGAGGTTGAATAGGTTTTTCAGTATTCCCTATGTATCTACAAAGTCAGTACAAATTCAGACCAACAGGATAAGTGGATTGTGGATATATACATTCTCTTCTGTGGGTCAGTTGTATACCTCTTACAACAGTCAGGAGAGTCATGACACTTGAATCCAGGTAAAACACAAAGAAATAGAAGGTTTTCGGGTTATAGAGAATACACACATCATAGAAAGCATTATACATATAGAGCAGCTTCATGGATTTTACTCAGGAACAAATCAAAATTTAATGCCAAATATTCAAGGAACTGGAGCAATATGCTTATGCAATATAATAGGTTATCAGGCTTGTCTTTGTCCAGTGGAAGTAAAAAAGGATATATCATGGGAAAATCTTTATTAAATGTTCCTGGTGAGTGCTGGAAACATTGAACAGTCTTGTAAAACGCCAATAAGAAACTGAAACTCAGCTTGAGATATACCAGTATTGCTGAGAAAAAGCCTCAACATTTTTTTCTAGAATATAACGCTGCAACTATCTTATCTTAGGATCTACAGAATTACCTAGATTCAAATGGGTATTTGTTGTTCAAGTCTCTTCTTTGTAATGTTACAATCTTCAGTTGTTTTAATGACAGCATTTCTGATTGAATTGATAGGATTTTTTTCTGCTCACTGTTAAGCTGTAGTTATAATGCTGTGGCCAGCACGGTACTGATAAGCAGTACGATGGACTAGAGAGCTGTTACATACAAACATCTCTTCAGACATTAGTCGAAAAACAGATGCATCTTTCATGACAGTGGCATATAAAGAACTCAAGACTGCCAATAACTTCATCAAGCAGACTTGTAACACTGTAGGAAAGAATGGAACCGGAAAAATATTTTAAAGGCTATCAGGATCATGAAATAYATCGCACAACAGGTAATTAATTATCTACATTTCCCATGCTTGGAGTGAAAYGAGCTCCACTGCTCAGTTCAGCCAATCACCTGGAAAAGCAAGCTTCTGCACACAGATAACCAGGGTAAAATTCAACAGCAGAGCAGAGTGGATTTCCTAGCACCATCAGAAGGTTTAACAGACATCTGATTAGCCTGGGCAGTTTAGGTAAGCTGATGAAAGGATCCTAAAGAAGGCTGGAACTGGCTTGAGAAAGGAAGAAAATAGAAGAGAGGGAGATTATTTAATTGAAAGAAATATGATGGGCAGGATGACTCTGCTTGTTCTGCTTGCTTCTGAAAAAAAGGGGGACTTTGAGCTCTGTTGTACCACTCCAACTTGGAAGTAAGAGGAACATGTGACTCAGCCAAGGCTTGGAAAATTGCTGCTCAATCGGTGACTTTCTGTGATTAAATCTTAAACTTCAAAAGGGAAAAGGACTGAGGGACTCAGAAGGAGACTACTGGTGTCCCTGTATCTGTGAGGCCACTGTTCTGAAGGGTGACAGGGAAGTGTCTGATCTTCCTCCAGTGAATTAATATTATCAGTATGGTTAAAGGATATTTGATCAGGAAGATAATTTCACAGTTTTGTTGCTATGGACGTACACTCACTCTGACAGGCCAGTCATAAGATCRCAGCCAGGTTATGCAGGTGCAGACAGAAAGAAAGGAAATTGAATTTCCTGTATACAAAGATTCACATTCCATAGATTACTCTGCAAGTGCCCTTAATCTACATTCTTGAAGCCGTGGCAGTAGCAGAGGTGTATAGGTTGGCCGTGCTTTCAGGCTGTCAGACCCTGGAACACCAAAGCCGTGGATGAACGGTGAGAAGACAGCGATGTGTTGTCAGGAGAGACAGAGCGTTCTGGGGTATGCTATGGTTCCTCTTCTAGCAGTRAGAGTTTAACACCAGTAGCTAGAACTAGTGAGCACAACTAAGTCACACTATTGCAGTGATTTAGGATGTAGTGGCTTACCTTAAAAAGCAGGGTTGGGGCAACACTGCCATGAACTGGCAGCCCTGAAAGCAAGCGTGAAATGCTGTTTTCTGTTCTGTCTGGTAGGATTTAGGGTACAACTGATTTTATAAAGTCTTCACAGCTTCTCCAACCTTTTAAATGACCCTCTGGTGTATTCTGTCAATGCAGAACTGGAGAAAAAAAAGGAAAAGATGGTGATTTGACATCAAGCAAATATAATTGTGAAAAGGACTTAAAAACACTCTCCCTAAAGGGTAGATATGTCTCATCTTGAAAAATGGAAGAAAGCCTAGTAATTTCTCTCCAAATCTGACTCTTCTGAACAACATTAGAGGACAAGCACATGTGRGTGGGAGCAAACCTTGCAGCAAGACAGAAAGAACACATATCCAAGGGACTGGTGTATGAACTGCCTTGTTAGTAGATGTTTCACATACATAAGTTTTGTAGGGCTGAACATGATGAAAGCCTAAAAATTCCCATGCCATTTCCCAGGAGTTGCAGCTCTGTATTGCAGACTCTGGGTTTCTTTCAAGAATTCTGGGATATGGTGAAACCAGACCCAGGACTGCCCCCAGACCGATGTGTTCGGGTCACTCTTCTGCTGTGGAAGATTGACTTTTTATCTGGGCAGACAGCCTGGGCTTTCACCCACCAGGCTAGGTCTGTAAGACGTGAATGTTTCATGATTTCTGGAAACAGAAATCTGCCATGAGTGGGAGAGCTCATGCTGTCACCCCATCGGCATGTTGTAAATTCAAGTGACTGCAAAGTGATCAACATCTCTAAACGTGAYAGAAGAGCTTTCCTTCCCGAAACCTGGATTCCTTGTCTTGCACTGAGTTCAACTTGGGGTTGTTTGTTCCCTCAATACATATATCAAGCCTGATTTCAGGGCAGGCTTCTCTCCACTAGGCCAGGTAAATGCTTCTAAGGATTTCCTGAAATAAAGTTCACCAAACTGATCAGCCCTTTTCACAGGGATGTGCTGTGTTACAACAGTAATGACCACTGTTCATCTCATGGCTTTGTAGCGTTACTGTGCTGTGGCTTGTAGAAGGATATACCCCAGTTAATGAAATGTAAGAATTATAACTTATCTTTTCCTCAGGGTAAAAATAAAAATAAAATCAGGCAGTGCAACTTTATAATTTATAGAATAGAGTATTTCAGTTGGAAGGGACCCACAATGATCATCTAGTCCAACTGCCTGACCAATTCAGGGCTAACCAAAAGTTAAAGCATGTTTTTAAGGGCATTGTCCAAATGCCTCTTAAACACTGACCGGCTTGGGGCATCGACCACCGCTCTGAGAGCCTGTTCCAGTGTTTGACCACCCTCTCGGTAAAGAAATGCTTCCTAATGTCCAGTATAAACCTCCCCTGGCGCAGCTTTGAACAATACCCACACGTCCTMTCACTGGATACCTGGGAGAAGAGCTCAGCACCTCCCTCTCCCCCTCCCCTCCTCAGGAAGATGTACAGAGCAATGAGGTTGCCCCTCAGCCTCCTTTTCTCCAAACTAGGCAAACCCAAAGTCCTTAGCCACTCCTCATCTACAGAGGATTGTTCATTTCAGATTCCCTGCTTAGAAACAAAAGCATAAATATCAAAGCACTTCATGCAACTATTTCTGTTCTGGTAGTCTTGATAGAAGAATCTTTTCTGCACTTTGGTCCCATGCTTAATGTCATCTAATTTCATGGTAATTCTCATGTATCCTAAATGAATTTGTTACATATAAAGGTTATGTTGACACCTGTAGGGTGAATAACACACATACTGAAAAAAGCTATTCTCTGTATCCTCTTTGTGCTCTAAGTAAATTTAAATATGGAAGATTAAAAATAGACACAATTTTTTTTTCAAATAAAAATGAGGCTTTGTAAAGCAAACAAGTTTCCACAAAACTTAAATTCAGTAAGGATCATTTCTACCAAGGTTAAACAGAAAGAGAGAAGAAAATGGATTTAGTTCCCTAGTACACAGTCCTGGCACTATGCTTGTCCACAGAAGGAGCATATTTCAACCGCTGATAAAATACATTTACATCCATCTCAAAAAGTCAAATTTGAGAAAAGCTATGGATCTGTGTGCCTATTTTTTGTCATTTTATACATCATTTTATTCCGCAGAAAAAGATTCTATGAGTCAGCAAATAGATAATTAACTACTGCTATCCCCTTAACCAGGCATTACAAYGTCACTAGTTATTCTTTGGAAGAATAACTCCTAGGATTTATCTGCTTGTCATCTTCATTCAAGACACAAGGTGAAAACTGTCAAGTTAGACACCATATGCTGCGGCCCACGACTTGCACAAATAGCAATATTGTGACTCTCCTCTACAACTGTGCCATACCACGCACCGATAGTCACGCAGAAACCTGCAACAAGGTGATGTGATTTCCAAAAGTATGGCAGGGTTGATCTATGCACTGCAAAACACTTACTGKCAGGTTTTATTAAACAAGTAGTTCTTAATAACCTTTCCCACCCACCCAGACACACACGCAAGAGAGTCCTTCCCCAAAGAGCACAGATCAGAAACAACCTTAAACTGAAAGGAGAGGAAGGATTAGTTCTCTAATGCACCTGAAATACATGTTCTTGGGGGCTTCCTAGCTGGTTGCAGTGCGTCCCGCAGGTACAGTACGTATGAAGCTTAGCTGCACCAGATGACATTGCTGTGTTGAAGCGGCAACCTGCTAGTACAAACAAGGTTCATGAGAATGAATGAGGCAGCAAGCCAAGGACATTTCGAAAAGGATAATTCACCTTGTCAAAACATGCTAGATCTTGATTCAGAGTGTTTAATGCTTTAAAAACAGGTGTGTTGGCAGACATCACTTCCCTGTATTTCCCATGCCATGAGCTCCAAAGGCCGAGGTGTCACTGAAGGAAGAGCGTCTCTCRGTTCAGCCCCGATAACAACAAACGCAGCTGCCTGCGGGCCACGCTCTGCCTCCCGCGATGGGCCGCGAGAGCCCGGCAGCTCCAAGCGGTTGTGTGTGGAGGCTCTCCGGGTGCTCCCCCCTTGGCCCCAGCCCCGTTCCCGTTCCCAGACAGACCCTGCAGTGGGAGTGGGAGGGAGCCGTAGTTCCAGGTGGGGAATTCTGCTGCGGGAGCTGCCAGGTAGAGGGATCCTGTGCTGCCCGCGCAGGGGTGTGTGAAGCGCSTAAGGGCAGCGGCCTCCAGCTGACGTCCTCCTCTCCAGATCATGTGCAGTGAATCTCTAGTTGTTTATAACAGCTTTCACCTAGCCTTTATTTGACTTAAGATTTGGCTTGGAAATACTCCTGCTTTGTGGCAAGTTAAGACAGACAGACAGTCCAGGCAGCTTCACCTAGTCCTTGCAGATTAAATATTAAAATGAAAACTYGTGAATAACAGAAGAGTATCCTCTGAGGAGTAAAATTTAGTTGAASATTTCTTCTACGTGAAGGTGGCACACTGATGGGATTGGCCTCAATATCTTGATGGGTAGGACGTGTAATCATGAGAGTTACATCTTTAAATGGAATACGTTTCAGAGTGGTATCACTAATCAGCAGCACCTAATTAAGAAACAGATGTCGCTTTTTGGTACACTGAAGTACCTCTGAAGCTCAAAGCTAGACTTCTTCATCCTTAGCCTCTGTCCTCAGTGTTTCYGCATACAGAAGGAGGACAGTTCTTTCTAAAATTTCATTTTAGAAGGACCCAGCATTTCGGCAGCTAGGCTGTAGTTTTCTGTCCACTAGGTTGTTGTGTTTCTGCAGAAGTATTTTCTGAAAAGAGAAAGTGTTCCATATTTTTACTTTCCATTTAAAAAACAGGGCCTGCTATGGCCCTGACCCTGCAAAGCTTCATACAGACGATGTGTGATTACCTCCCTTATCTCAGAGCTCCTTATGCCCAAAGAATATTTGGAGAACAAAAGTCATTTGGAGTATCAATGGTGGGGAAAAAAAATCCATTAATGCAACTGATGCCAGTAAGAAGAATCTGATTCCAGAAGTCAATGTAAAGAGCCCTGTAGACTTCAGGCAACTTTGCGAAAAGGCTCAGGATTTTGTGGAGGTGCTGGTTTTGGTCTTGGGGAGCAGGGAGAAACAATGAAAACAGACAGTGACTTTTGTTATTAGGAGGAAACTGATTGTCTGAAATTTCATTTAAAAGAAAAGTAGAAGAAAAGTCACAGGATACTGTAATTATACCCTGGGATAGAGAAGAAGCTTTGGGAGATTTTGTGGATTGTCCCCCCAGCACTAAATATCTGCCATTAATGGTTTACAACCAGAGAAGTGTAGCAAACTGGGTTAAAAGTGCTTGGAGAACAACACYGGCTCACAGCAGCAAGCAGGAAGAGTGTGAGAAAGGCAAGGATTTTCTTTGACRAAATTCCTTCCAAGTCAGGGAATCCATAGGCATGAGAAAACAAACACTTTAACTACTGCTCCCAAACACAARGAGTTTAAACATATGGTCAGATATTACTATATAAAGAAAAACAATTTGAAGTTATTGCTGTCACACACATATTCCCCCTGGGAAAMGTAGAAATAAGCTCACGTGACCGTAACAGATTTCTCTGGCACTTTGTAAAAATTGTTACATGGTGAGGAGCTTTGCCTAAGTGGGGAGGACAAAATTAAACCCTTTATTGTTTAGCTATCTCATCCTCTCTCATTCCCTTAGGCAAGCTTTCAGTTTGAATCCAGGCCCAGCCTCCCTGCCTSCCCCCCAGGGCCAGCAGCCTCCCGCTGGAGCAGGCAATGCGGAACACATGGCCCTCGTGTGCTGGGAACCTCCTCGCCCCAAACGCKGGGGAGAAAACAGGCTGCAATTTACTTGCAGCACGTTTCGCTTGAGGCTTTGTGCTACCCGAAAACATGGCAGAACCTAATACTTCAGCTGTTGGGACACTGGTGGGTTTTTTGCTACCCAGGCATGTAAAGTAAAAGATGCTTTCCTCTGTTTTCTAGCACTTACAAATATCTTTTGCCACTTAATTGTCTCAATTAAAATAACAAATACAATGAAAGCTCTGGAAAAATGCTTCTTCTAGCACCAGTCTTATAAGGAGCTGCATGGACAGGTCATTGAGAAGAAAGAAAGGATATCAGGGAATACCTTTTCCAGGCCATAGCTGGGGGGGGCACAGTCTTCCTTCACGATCAGCGGCACCATCCTCAGAGCTGMGTGTGAAGCCAGCCAGGTGATCCAGCAGGTTCTGTATTTTCCTCTCACTCGAATAAAGGATAAAAGAAACTTCCTGGGCAGCAGTCTTGTTCTATCCCTCATCCGTCTATATGCAGATGATCAGTCATGGAAGTACAGGGAGGGCAGGGGCTGGCCCCTCCCAGGGGTCTCTGGGCCTAAAAACACCTGAAAGCTGCTGTTTCACTGAGAAAATCCCATCTCTGGCCTCCAAGACAGAGATTGCTTTCCGTTTCTGTGCCAGAGCAGTGTCTGCCKTATCAGCACTCCTCAGACAGTAGGGCCAGGACCAGAAAACCATCAACTTGTTCCTGCTGCTTTTAATTAAGCAGAACACATCAGCAAACTGAAGGCCAGCAAATGGCACAGGCACTAATAAGGATAGTACTCTGGCTTCCAATATTCCTAGTATTGACTTACACAGCAGCAGCACCCTCACTCCGTGTGCTGTTTGCTCTTATTTGCTATTTACTGTGATCAGCTGAAGTTGGGAAGAACAACTGATCTTAAGTAATTAAAATATTATACTCAGCAATTTACCGCTCAGCAACTTTCCTAAAGCAACGAAGTGATAATATTCTACAGCAGCTAGCATGGCAGTCAGGCCAGAGCAGCYTCAGCCCACAAATACTTAACCCACATTGTCCATTCAAAGATCAGCTGTTTCAGGCAGGCTGAAAGTCATTAACAACTGCCCCATTGCACCTGTCAACAATTTGCCCTCCTCTAAGAATATAATTAAAATCTCTTCTGCTTTCTATTAGGTCTGAGTCAAAGCCCCCTGGAAGTTGTAGAGAACCTTAGTGACCCTAGGCTTGAGTCTGTTTTCTAAAGGAAACTAGGAAAATTAATTACAGGTTTGTAGATTTTTTTTTCTTTTTAAAGTATTGCACTGGTATCAGGGAGCTGTTACAACAGTTACAGTGATGCAAGCCCTTCAAGGATGGTTCCAGTGGTACATGATCTTATTGGGACTATGCAGGAGCACATTTCACCCGCTGGAGAGAGTGGCAAACAAGGGAAAAGAGCGCTCCTGGGCTTGTGCTATTACAGTGAACGCTTTGATTTAAAATATGTTTGAAAAGTGTCTTCAGTGTACAGCCCAGTGAAACTCTGGMAGAGCGTTTCATAAATCAGTTTAAGTTAGCAATACTTCATGTCCTCCAGGCAAAGAAATCCGTTATGGTTTATCTATATGGTAAGATAGCATTAAAAGAAAGAATTAACTGAGGATTGCTATCACTGAATGACTGACAATAAGATCGAAGATTGATTTAATCACAGGAAATACAAAGAAACTATACCTTTAGGGGGGTCAGTGAAAAGCTCAGCATTAAAATAAATCACCGTCAGACCCTGGAAATAGAGCAGCTGGGAAGGGGCTGGTGCTCCCTCCTCCCAGTCGTGCTGGCTTTACCTCTGGGTAATCCTGCTGACTTCAGACTTTGACTGCACTAGTGAGAAGAGAATCACATGCCAAATATATGCCATGCTAGCTTTGACCAAACTTAGCAATTGTGACTCCAGAGTTTCCAATATTAATGCTCCTATCCATCCTGAACATCTTTTTCGCTGGGGCACTCGAGCTCCACACAAAAAAATACAGTGCTTTGAGAAAGTTCTTTTATGAGGGAATTGCTGGTATATTCTTGTTCATTTCTTTTACGTTTCTTTTGAATCAACATCTCACTTAAAATCTGTAATGTCAAGAACAGTAGCACTTTCCTTCTTAAGAGCTCCCAAAGCAGATTTCATGTCGTCTTCATTTTTACTAGATTTTTTTTCAATACGGATCCTTTTATAGAGCACAATTCCCATGCCACCCTTTTATTTCTCCATCTCTACTGGTGCTAGTCAGAATATAAATCCGTTTATCATAGTTCTTCTCACTTCAATTTCTGTGCAACTGAAACACCATAAAATATTGGCCAAAGAAAGCTAATCTAGCAGAGTTGGAACATCACATCTCATAAAATCTTATTAAAACATTTAGTAGATAGCATTGCCTCATTCCAATTTGTTTCATCTTTTATCTTTTGTCCTGCTGTAGATTACACTTTACTCCACAATTCCATTTTCCTCCTCTCCTAGAAGTCAAGCGCCCATCAGGTTTCTGCCATCTCCAAATCCAGCTTGTTGTAATGTATCAAATCCATTTTCTAAACCCATTCTTGCAGATGTTTGAAGCAGAAGCAGCAGCCTAGTCAAGATAAGGCTTCGGCTGTGTATGACTGATCTGGAGATCCCTCTCCTGTTACCAGCAACTACTGTTGGTATCGGAGTTTCTCTCTGAAGCCCAGACTATTTATACAAGGCAAGTCTGGAGATTATGCCATTTTTGGACAAGGAATGCAGGGCTGGAAGAGGCCTCCTCAATCTCTAAGCCTGATCCCTCTCTAATTGCAAACATTGCATTGTCCAATTCCCCACCATCATCTTATCCTGCTGCAGCATGAAAGGAAGTCGGGTTTCAGCCCTACTTCTCCCAATCGCTGCTACCTAATCCTCCCAGCCTGAATTTATTCACAGCCAGTCCAGGCTCGTCTATCCTTATGCTGACAGTTTCCTGAACCTCACGCAATTCTTTCCCGTCTTCCTTCCCACCAGCRTTCATGCTCCGATGCTTTACAGCGGACAGTTATTTCAGCCTTTCTGCAGATAAACATCATGGCCTTTTAGTCTCCTCTTGTAGAAGACAATAGTCCTATCCTTCCCTGTGATAGGAGATCTCACTAGTGCTTTGTATAAAAGCAGGAATATTCCTCATATCTGAGGGAAACCGATGTCCCAATACCTGTCTTTTCCAGGACTGCTCATGGTGATCTCATGACTGACTGTTACGCCTAAGCCTACGCCCCCCAAATGCAGAGGGTTTTGTTCTTGCAAATTGCAAGACCATGCATTTTGCAGCTCKGAATTTCTTCTACTTCAGACCTCAAGGAGGACAGTTCTTTTTTCCTTGTGTTAAAGGAGCAAAGTTTCTCCGCTCTCATCCAAATCCTCCCACACAGTGTGTTTCAAGCAAAGGTTTTCTTTATGTTAGAGGGGAGAGGCAGAATACTTTGATTTTGGTCAGCAACAGAAATGCAAATAAATTATATTTTCTAGACAGAGGCTGGAGAAAGCTGTGTGGAAACAGTCCATTCACACAGTTGAAATGAATTGCCATCAGGACTTTGCAAATGAAAAGCTATGTTCACATCGCTGATCCTTCAAAGGGTAGGCGTGAGCAGAGATGCGCTGTGTGTGAAAGGAGCCCCAGAAGCACACCCACCACTGCTTTGCACGAGCCTCTGAACCATGAGCTGCACATCACCTGTCAGAAGGTCCATCAGGTTTACTTATCCTGCGCCCTACACTAGACATGCCATCATTTCACCAGTATTCGTGGCATCTATAGCCACTTTCTCCGGGTAGTGACTAGTCAAGAGGAGAACATTTCAAAAAAGAATATCATGACTCACTGCTCCTAGTTACRCTCATTACTCTCCTCATAAAGATACTAATTTCCTGGGCCAAAACTTTTTCTCTCACTTTCCCATTTTCTTTGCTCCCCCTTTTGCCTGAATCATGACCTATTTCCTCACTATTTGGTAGCTGGCTAGCAGATTGTCAGATTGCAATTAGACACACATACATGGTACCACCTGCTACATGCTTTTTATTTCTTTTTGGCTCTGCAACAGCTGTTGGTTTCAATTTTTGCAAATGCAGAGTGAAGGAGAGGAGGGAATTTTTTTTTTTTTTTTTTTTTCTCAGATGTTTTTATTTTCCTGCAGGATATCAGGGCATGTAACAAACTCAGAAGAAAATTTAAGATCATAGGTAATCATAATGTTTTACATAAGTTTTGTCAGTGAAACAGTAGACATTTGATGAGTTTACTTAAGGAGTCCCCGAAATTATATAGGCCCACAACCACATCTGTTTGTCCCTAGGGGTTTTTTTGAACTTTCTTCTGATTTTAACAATATGCACAAAGTAAGCCAAACAATTGGAAGTTTTATAACCAGTAGATAGGATATGAAATGATACAGCAACCAAAGCATCAAAAACCTGCCAAAAGGTAGGATGGAAAAATCTCATTGCTCTATCTTGAATACCTCRTTTAAAAGTGAGGGAGACAAAGATAGACAGTGCATCATTTCCATGTTTTTCAATTCACTGACCCATAAGCCAATCCTTGARTTTATCAATAATAGGGCATAATTTTCTCAAAAGCATTGACACATGTGAACTTAATTTTAACATCTTTTGTGAAGTCAGCTGTAAATTATGCACATAACAATCATAACTTTCCACTTCTTGATGTTGTGACAAACACAGTTCTGAGTTATCTGTGGGGAAATGACTCACGCTATTGCAAAAGCCCAGAGCTGGCCATGCTCCCCGAATTAATGGCTCTTTTCTCTTGGGGAGACACCCTGAGACATGCAGCCTTGCTCGAGGTGTACGGACTGGGCTCTGGTAGCAGCATCTGGTCTGCACCACAGTATTAATATCTCCGCAAGAACTTGAGAGCTGTTCACTGTTGATGTGGTTCCAACTAATAAGTATGAACGAAAAGCATCTTAATTCATGGGATTTGTTTGGTTTTATTTTGAGATTGTTTTCCCCTGAAACATTCTACGTTAAAAACCCCAGAACTGGCGATAAGCGTGGCTGCCCTTTTAGAAGGGATGTACTTTAGCGTTGGGTAGGAGAACACTTAACTATTCCCTCATTGAATTGCTGGGCAGAAGCAGTGTCTAAGCACACAAGAAACATCTGCAAAACCTGTCCAAGAGCCAGAAAAGGATTTTGAGTTGTGAGACTGGTAGGCACTGTTGCCCTGTGGCCAAGTTTTCTGAGGCAGTATAAATTTCCTTGCAAAACTATGGAGTTGTAGCTGACTCCCTCCACAGTCACTAATGCATACAAAATCTAATGCCATGCTCTCCCTTTCCTTTTTTCCCCCTTGTCTATTATCTTTGCCATTTCAAACTGTAGCCAGTTTATAGCTGCTCTCCCAGCACTCGGGGCTGTTGCACACCAGTCACACGGGACCGGAGAGCCCCTTGGGATGGGCTGGGCTGGGCCGTAGCTGCGCGCGGCGCGGGACCTCTTCCCTGCGGGGGGACAGCCCGGCCGGCACGGGGGGTGAGGCTCTGACACCTGCGTGGGCTCTAAGCTGACGGGGATTTCTGCTCTGCTTCAGTGAGGTTTAAGCCATAGAGCTCAATGAAAAGTGCTTGGGCTTGTTTTCAAGGAGGCAAAGTACGAAGGAACTAAGTGTAGTGACAGAGTTGCAGATGTATTTAGGCACTCAGTGATGTGGAACAGAYACTTGGTAGAGGCTCTTTAAATGAGCATCTAAATTATGTGGCTTGCACTTATAGCTCAGGTGCTTTTACAGTCTGCACTACCTAAGCCTAGCTACATAGGCAGTTACACGCCTTCCTGAATTCAGCCCCTTAACAGTTCAGCTCTCATTAAAATCCACAGCAAAACATACACTGATTTCRGTCACATGCCCCCAGCTGCATCTAGTCAAATGGCCAGCTATCTCCAGCCCCTTCCCCTGACTTCTAGACAGAGATGCACCTCACCCAACCTCCTCCATCTCCGAGTACTGTAATGTGAACATCAGTACTTACTGAAAAGACACCAAAACGTCCCACACAAGCTAGTGCYGATCCCAGCCATTGACCAGGAAGTATGGAAAGCCACAAAGTCCTCACCACCTAGGCCTTGGCCCCCTTGGTATACGAGCARCATAACCTTTGAAACCTCACGATTCAGCTACGTGTTCGCATGCATGGACTCTGGTGACTTGAGAAGAGATTGAAAGGGGCAATCCCTGTCAAAGCCTTTTGCTTTACCACTAAAATGACAAGTGTTACAGGGTTAGGTTTTTTCCTTAAATTCTAGTGAGAGAACCAGTCGCTGACATGGAACATCACAGATCTGAGCTAAAATTAAACTTTGGGGTGAAATTACAAATTATTCTGTTGATCAAGACTAAGCGATTTATCTTCATCATTTCAGTTGCCATTAATTCTAACACAGCACAACAGGATGGCATCTTGGAATCCAATTTCCCCACTAATGCTAGTCCTTCACATATTCAGAGGTATCTTGGTTTTATTCAAGCACTTACAAAGTCACTGCTGCRTTTTCATTTGGCCTTCATTTCCCCTTTTCTCGCTGGAAGAAGCATTTTTTTTTCATCTGGGTTGAGCTTGAAATCTGACTTAAGGCTTATCGACACTGTATTTTTGCTTTCTCAGCTAACTGAAAAGGGAGTCACGCTGGAGGCCTGATGTGCGTCCTGGGTCAGTAGGAGGGGGAATGAAGCAGCATACCATTTCAGATGGCTGTGCTGAGGGCACGCTACCTACCTTACAACCAGGAAAGCAACAGAGATCCCTGCTTGTTTCATGAGGCAGGCTGCGTCCTGGCTTCACCCCTTGCTGCATGTCATTCTTAATTTTCTGACACTCATTAAAACATTCAGTTGAGACCTGTGCGTATGCCCCTCCTGTCTGAGGGCGGCATTATTTCGACACTTTGGAATCATTTTCCCTATACCCACCAGTGCCTCAACACGAGGGCACTGTGATCATGCAAAACCCTGGTTGCTCTTATTAGCTCCCAACAGATCGCAGTCTCAGCTTTGGAGAGCTTTCAGCTGAGCAAATGGAAATCTGCCTTGCCAAAGTGCAATGCATAAAAAGAGGGGAAAACAGGGGCGTATATCAAGTGTAAGATGATTTCATATTGTAAATCTCAACACAAAAAGGCTGTTCCTGCTTACAGCTAACATGTTCAACTACTTGAGGAGACTGGGTCCTAGAAGGAGACATGGCCATATCAGACTACTCCTGCAGTTACTCAGACGAACTGGTAGAGCAAATACCAACTTGTGTTTTCCGTTTTTGGCAAATCCTCCGAAGCCAATATCTGCCTCACAGAAAAGAGATAAAACCRTTGCAAACATATGCAACAGATGCTGCTCAACCACGTCCAGTTCACAGGGTGTCAGTGATGTCCCTTTTACTGTCTCGCAGGCAGAGGGGCAGATGTCCCTTTTGCTGGGTGGTTAGGGCAGAAAGATCTGTGATTACCACTATGGCACAGATGACTCCACGCCGTAGCTGCAGCCTTCCCCTCCTCCTCCCTCCCCTGTTCAACTCCCTGCATCAAATCAGTCTGTGCAACAGAAGTGCACAAGACTACATTACGTTAACAAGACTGTGGAAGGTAACTACAGTATCAAAATATTTAAAAAATAGATTCCAGGTTCCTAAACCTGTAAATGAAGTGCAGTTACAAATGTTTTCCCCACATCTGTTATTCTTGGGCTGCAGTAGACGATGATGAAAAAGTTCAGTTCAGGCAGGTAACAAGTAGAGAAATGTCTCACATTTTTAGTGAATCATTACTTTCAACAAGGGACTTAAGGAAAATATCTGTTTTTTCCTCTCTACTTGCTCCCTACTCCCAAACATGCACRATACACCAGAAACCAAAGTCATGTTTCCTAGGGAAAGATTGAGATATCTGCAAAGCTTGCATGCCAGCCTCTGAGGGCAAAGGCTGGCACTGACAGTGGAAAGCACGCTACAGAGCCCGTTCTGTTGCTGCGGGAGAGAAACTTCTTCCTCCCTAGGTGGTTAAGAAATATTTAACCATTTCAATTTTATAAGTATAAAGTAACACTAAGTAAAAATCAAATAGAACTGCTAGAGTAAATTCATGTTAGGATAAAATTGAATTAAATACTTAAGGGATACAAAACATTTCTGGGCAAGCTGTGTTTCTAATTTGTATGATATCTCTAGTTTGGCGCTGTTACATATTATTGAAGGAATGCTGAAATCACCCCTAAGGCAGAATGGTTACATTTATAGTACCGTCTAGTACCGCTTGCTGTAATACTGCAACCGGCTGACTCTATAAAATGACCCTGGCAGCCTCAGCAGCCGTGAATGGAATAGCCCAGCACACTGTGTCACGCGGGTTGCAGTTCCCAGCTCTCTGAAAAATACCTGATAAAACAGAACAGTTAATCCTGTGATGTAGTTATTGCTTCAGCACCGTGTCAGCCATTTTTAAGATTCCCTAAGCACTTGCACAGAGGGGGAGTTGATGTCTGGCAGGCCGGGGGTCAGACGCTATCCTGCCTTATGGCCTTAACTCAGCAACACCTTTAAGCGCCTGCTCAGCCGCAAAACAGGGCTCTGCCTCATCACTTCACCGTGTGCTTTCTCCTTGTCAGGAAAGCAACGATGCCAGTGCTCATAAGCAAGCTGTGGTAAGGTCTAATCCTGCCCCACGGACTTCAGCAGGACTTGTGCCAGTGGGTGCAAGATCGATCAGTAAAGGATGGATTTTTCACAGATAAGGGCACAGATTAGCAGGACTTGTGCCGATTTTCAAAATTGTAACAAGAGTGTATCGGCCTTTTTAAGGGACAGGTACCTTTAGAAAACTGGTCCTTGCCCATTGAACTCTTTTTCCCCCCAAGAAAAAGGATGCCACTATAGACCTAACTGATTTTACCTTTTCGTTATTGCCACATTCACAACTCTCAACTATGATGCTATTGCTGAGGCATTCAATCCTAATGCTAGCTGCTGAATCTGGACGTAGAAAAAGAATCAATGACACACAGTGCTTTGTCGGGGTGGTAGAAAGAGGCAATGCAAAGAAATCGTGACAAGCAGGAAAGGGATCTAAAGGTGCCAATAGTTACTGAAACTCTGGGAGAAATACATTCAACAAAGTGGATTTTTTTTTTTTTTTGAGCATTGTAACATGTAGATCAATTGACTACACATTTAATCACATGGATGAGTTACCCCCAGGTATTGAATGCTGTACATTGTGGCACTTCAGTGTCATTCCTCAAAGTGCAATAGTGAAGGACGACTCATTTTTGCCCCTGGCATGGCAACATTCCTGCCAAATCCATCAATATTTGTCTCACGTAGAGATGGCTGCACCTAAAATTGTGCAGATAAACCTCTGTTGTATTTATTTAGATATTTGGAAGAATCTGCAGTCTGGACTCCTACAAAGAAATTCAGATCTCTGGCCAGTTTAGTGGCCACAGAAGAGATCACACTTCTGGGCAAGGGAAGAGTATTCCATCTCATAAAGCCCGGAAGACAGAAACAGTTGGATGTGTGCCACTGGAGAAACTTACTCATTGGACTCAGCAACAATTGCAGGCATTATTACAGTTCTTCCTGGACAAAATTGTGGAAAAGTAAAAGCAACACTTATTAAAGAGATGATTATTCATACTGTCTTTATCCCTCGCTTCCTCCACCAAGTCAGAACTGGCTGCTTCTATGTCCCTTCACAAAGCCTCACAATAACASGAGAGCCTTCTCTGCAACCTTGACATCTGGAACAACTCTCCTGTATTTCTCCATCTTGCCACTTCTCCTTCTGTCTTCAGACCTCGTAAAAGTCCACACCTTGCTGCTCTGCTGGGACAGCTGAGTTTTTCCTCAATTGTTCTGCTCATCTTTCGTATTTCATAGGTCTAAGTATTTCATCTGTCTGCAAATATCCATGAATGTCTGCCACCATTCATAAAATAGCTTTATCTGAAGGTTGTTTTTTTTTTTTTTTTAAATGATATCTGTTTGATTTATGTAAAGTGGCTACTGAGTAATTGTACACATTTTATTTGGAAGGCACAGTGAATGCAAACCAACCACCAGAGCTGGCTCAAGGCTTCTTATCAGCATAAGCAAACTGAGTTGTGTTGCCCTGAGGATGAAGTAGCCTAGGTTACACCCAGAGCTGGCTTTTTCTGCCACAGAAAAGTGAACAGAAAAGCCTCACATGCCCCATTTTGCCAAAGTAGCTGCTGTTTCATACATTCTCATCCCCTCTCCTGCCAGCAGCAGCTGCCAGTCTGGTGTTCAGGGCTCTGCCAGGGCCCATTCTGCCATCCTTGTTGCTGCCTCCTTTGCCTGTGCCTAGACCTAGGCCTGCCAAGCACCAAGAGATTAGCCTCGTCCAAAGGTAAAGAAAAATCCCAACCTCARCTCTGCTTATGCTTTCTGTCTATATATACCTTCATCTCACTAGGTATTATTTGTATATCAATAATCTTGCCTGCAAGACTGACATAGAAAATTATGTGCATCTTTATGTTCAGTATGTGCCAGTTTCCACCTTGTCTGGATCTTAACTCTTAATGAAATCTACAGCATTATCTTAAAAAAAAAAAACCCTCTGCCCAAATTGCCAAGGTCACTACTGCTAATTGCTTCTCTCTGGTAAATAAATTAGGTAGGCATGTGCATGTACACACATGTTCACACAGACACCTACTCCATTCAAAAGGGAATGTGCTTGTTTTGTGCTTTATTTGAATGATCAAACTGTTGCAAGGGCACCTGAAAAAAAAAAATACAAACTATCAAGCCAGATATACACATTGCAGGGTGTAGAATGGTATGTAAGAGCCTAAGTGTGTGCCAGGTTCCCACTAGGATACATGTCCCACTGAAGTCTAAGCTCATGCTTCATGACTGAGAAAGGTTTACTATACTTTAAAAATCCCACAAYGCACTCCCTGAGCACCAGGCTGGAGTGTTACAAGAGACCTTGTACTGCTCCCTTGCTGTGGGATACTTTTTTTCTTAGCAACTGACCATGAAATACGCAGTCGTTCACATTYGTATCCAATACATTCCAGTAAGGAAAGCATCGGGGATTTATCCATACAGAAGTTGTAGAGCTGATGCGGTTGCTGTGCTCTCATTCCCCCTTCCTGCAAGATGAGGAGTGAGAGCATATAATAAAATGAAGACTAACCCATTCTGGAAGGAATGCAAGTCTGCACAGAAACAGTGAATTTTGCCCTTGAGGTGACGAATACAATCAAAGAGGAGCAAACCAATTTGCAGAATTCATTACATCTGTGGAGAGACATCCGTGGGTCTGTTTCCAGAGCTGGGACAAGCTGTCTCAGGTCCAGCCTTGCAAAGTGCTGGGTCAGCTCTGGAAAGGAAGGGGTGGCTTGGCAGAAATAGTAAAGCTGGTTAGGGAGTAAGGGAAAACTGCCAAATCCACAAGTCCTGATTACAATTAGTAGATTTAATAGAGTTTTCTGTTATGAGATCTTTAAAATGGAAAAGAGTAGATTAGAGAATGTTTAGCCCTGTTCTAAGGCATGTAGCTACATTTGCGTACATTAGCTGCCCCAGGGCACCTCGCTTCATTTGCATTGCACAGGCAGCAGAAAAGGGATGGAAATGGTCCCTTTCAGAGCCTGATGTCCAGAGAAGGGATCTGATGTGCAGCACATGGCTGGCAGCAGGACTTCCGATAGAAATGCAAGGGACGTGTGCCTGAAACAGAAAGGATGAGAGGAGCAGCAGCGCCAGCCATCCTTGGCTTCCCTCCACCCAGCAGGAGCCAGGGAAACTGGACACAGGCGAGGCCAACCCTGAACGCCAAAATGTCCCAAAAAAMCAGAAAGTTCAAAGGTTCCCACAGCTGAGCATAAAATTAGCGGAGAATCAGGGCTGCTACGTTTATGTTCCCTCCAGACCTCAGGCATGCCAAAAGTAGTACAGTTCTCATTAATAACTGCTGTTATAATTTAAAAATGGCTGTTAAATCATTATTGACTTAATACATCAACAAGAGACCACAACAGTCAAGAGAATTATCAATGCAGTCACAGAAAAGGCAGCTTACTTTCGAAGCTGCCTAAGATAAGAATACATAAGAAACAAAATAAAGGATGCACTGATCTATTTTTTTATAAAATTACTTCATGTAATTTATATTTTTATAGTAATCATGTGCTGCCAGTGATTTCATATGAAGAGTGTGAATTTTTCATTTTACTGAGGGAAGATCTAATTTGCTATTCCCACGGGTGAAAATCTGATTATGCATGAATTTGATAATCAGAAATTATTAATTATTTGGTTGAGGATGTTGGTTTTATAAACCTGGTTGGGTATGCCCGAACAACAAGATGTGCTCTGATTAGAGGAGGAGGCAGAAATAACTGCACTAGCACAAATATCTATAAAATGCCTCTGCAAAAATAATATCACAAGATCTAGACATCATTTAAAAAGTTAAATACAGGTCATCCCGATATGCACAAAGAACATGCACACAGGTAGAGGTTGCTTGCCCATCATTAATAGACAAGGACTCCACTTGCACATTTACCCTTAAGATACGTTATGCAAAAGTTATGAATTATGTATAATTATAGTCTCCCACTTAATGTCAGGAGTGGCTCTTTTCTTCCCACACAGTCCTTGTACAAGCTGATCTACTTCATCAGGTTTTTATAATATTGCATTCTCCACCCATTTGGATAGAGTTGGATAAACTGACTTAAGACTTTGTTGTAGAAGACAGACTAAAATGAACCTATGCCCTCTTTATAGTAACTCCTTTTGTCCTCCCAAGTTACTGATTGTCAAGTTCTATGCAGCCATTTTGTTTATGGAGCAAGATTCCATCCATCTATTGGGATCTCTTTGAGAGCTCCTCAGCCTATTCAAAGCATTGGCACCAGCAGTGAAGAATAACTTCCCTTATCTTCCGACCCCTTTTTTCTCAGACATTAGGTATTTGTCAGCAATACAGTAAGATACTGTTGAGCAAACACACAAGCATACTTCTACCACACAAGAACCTATGTTTGTATGTAGGTATACTGCTTAACAAAAAGAAAAGGAAAGAAAACTTTCCCGCTTCTCCTGTTTGAGGAGGCCTCAGGATTTGGTTCACAGACTAACAACACAACAAGAAACAACAGAAATCCAAAGATCTAGGAAGAAATCCAGCCAGATTCTCACAGGGTATGGGAAGAGCAATTTTAAAATGCCAACAACTTGGTACAGCAGAAGTAAGCACTCAGCAGGGCTTCCCTCTTGCTGCGGAAAAAGCCAGAATGGCAAGCCTTTGCAGAAGGTACAAGCCCACCTGCCCGTGCTCACAGCTCCATGCTCAAGTCATACCCGCTTCCAGCACCCGCTCAAATTGCTCTGCATCAAGTACGGCACGAGGGTGAGGGAAAGAAACCGAAACAGGGAAGGGAGAAATGGACTGAGGAATGAATGTAGGCGGCTTCCCATCAGCCACGATGACCGACGTCTTCCTGTGCTCTGCCCTACCACGTGCCTTACCTCAGAGGTAACCATCGCAAGGCACGGCTCCATTTCCCTGGGATTTCATTCCTCGGCTCTCCAGTGGACATCRATAATTGCAGCAGTGCTGGCTGCCTGCAGAAGCCTGGGGCCATGCCCTGGAAATCCCTGCATGGCCATAAAGAGAACACAGCAATCGAAGGGGAGGCACAGGAAGGAACAAAGCTTATCTAATACTTTAGCTCCACAAACCCAAAGTAGAGCAAAACTGATACTCTGGGATGTTTTTTCTTGAGTCAAAAGTTTGCAAATAAATATTGATTTTGAAGAGTTATACTGTTTGTACACATGAAGTTTACCCTGTGGGCCCAGATGTTAGTGCTTCATTAAACGCACACATTAGAGGAGACTCGCAATAAAGAATAGTGTGACTGCCGCCAATTTTTCTTTGGCAAACCTCCAGCAGGAAACAATCCTGTGTCAACTATAGCTCTCTCCTTTGGTAACGCACAGACTCAGACAATGCATCTGTTGGATTCATTTAAATATGTCCAAGTCTGTGTTTCATTGTTTTAAAGCATCAAAGACTTTTGCTGTTATAAATCATAACAAATAATCAGTAATTCTGAACAATAAAACCGCATGATAAAAACGAGGTGCAGCTGTTGCCAGTCATTGAAGGAGATTGTAAAAGAGAAAGGAAACAGTTACATACATTATAGTGCATGTTATTTAAATGATTTTTTTGAAGACAAGGTGCTAACAACATCTCTCATTTTAAAGGTGAAGATTTTTTATATAACACTGAATCACCATAGTTAAAGAAATATAGCAAAAATTACTCTTTATTCCAGCAATGAACTTAATGTATTATAGTACCTGGGGAGCCAGGGAAACAGCAATGTATTTCCTAAAATACCTGTCATTGCTCCAGTGCTTTATCAGTATCCTTAAAATACAGGCAATTGAAAAAACACCACTATTGCTGCATGATACGAATTTCAGACAAAGCAAAAAGTTCAACATAATTCCATACAAGTCACATCTGATCTGGGTCACTCTGTATAATACCCAAGCAGTTTAGAAGACTAAATCCTATTTTCAAAACTGTAATATAATATTTCCATGTGTACTGTGTGCAGCAAACTTTATGTTCTGTCTTTGGATATGGACAAGAAAAAAAATAAAGGGCCAAACTTTTAAAAATAAATGCTAATTTAGTAGGTGCTTTTAAAAACAACCAGAAAAAGTGTGTATATTTATACTCAAGAGTATCTGGAACCCAAACACTCTGTGTTACTTACTGTTCATATTGAGAATTATCACTTAGCTAGACGCATGTGGGTTTGTGGACAACAGTCCTCATGTTTACTTTCTGATTCTTCCCACAGCAGTTTTGAAAACCTGGAAGTGTTCATCAGCCCAGAATGTAGTTCAGCTGCAAACACTCATGTTAAAAGATGTTTGTCAGAAGCCACAGGGGGCTTGTAATCAAAAGGCAACTTGGGTTGCCTTCCGAGGGACAGCATTGCAGAAGGCACTGCTGTTTGGGAGTTAGAGTTTTTCTGATGATACAAATACCATGCTTGAGGGCAGCCAGACTGATTGACTAGGGGTTCAGTTTATGACCCTTCCACTCTGGGTACTATGTGGGATACATCCGAGGGGGATGTCTTGTTCTTCATCTCCTGACCTCCCACATTGCCAAATCTGTGTCCCATTAACTTTGCTGGGACTGACATTTTCTGTGGGAACCAGATCTGAATTACAATCCTATCCTTCATTCTCTTTGAGCTCTTGAAACTGCTGCTCCCTTTAAGATTAGGTACCAAAACATCTTTGTTTTCTGCAGTCTTGGTCTTGAGTATTCCTTACAAAAAATGTTAACTCTGTAAACTTGTTCTCTTGCTTAGAAATGGCTGATTGATTTTCTTCAGATATAACAACTACCACACAAGAGAAATACAATCTCAAAGAGAAATYGTATTTTAGACTGTAATGTAATTACAAAGCTAAAAAAGAATTATAAGATCAGCTGATCCTGCACTGACAGACATCAGTCATGCCTTGTCTTTTCATCATGACTAAAATTAGCAGAGCTGGGAAAAATCAGTAAGACCATCACAAGATTGCTACAACTCTGTGCATGGCCTTGAATACTGTAAGCCTGCTAGTACAAGATGAGAGGGAGATGATCCCTGCAGTTACTTAATTTCTTTGTTAGGGGTAGCCGTCCAAAGAGATTTTTTTCTAATAAATTAATTTCTGGAAATTACTGTGCAAATCTGAAGAGTAAGATTCAGCAATGCTGTAATGCCTCCTTACAATAACTTATTTCCTTATGGAATTGGATCTCTAAATGTTAAGTGGGACCAGTGAGTAGTTTACTGGAAGGTCCAATTATTATGAGAATGAAAAAGCCGATGCAAAATAAGAACACAGTTGTTGTAACACAGTAATGCTGTGCTTTTTGTACAGTGCAGTGGTATGGAATAGATAAGGAAGGTGGATGTAGTCTAAATGAAAAAACACAGGAGCAGTGTTTATACAAGGCAAGCAGTAAAATTGTTACCCAAAATTCCACTTTCCCCTCACATACCTAGGATCTTCACTGAATGTGTTTAACACGAGATGTGGCATATGCTATCTTACACCCGCTGGTGGATACCTTGCATCTCCAAGTGGGAGTGAATAATGGGGAAGAAAATCAAACCACCCCCCTTCCTCTATGCCTTCTCCACCAGAAGCGCCTTCTGCTGCCACTGCCTCTCAGCTCAAGGAGGTCTTGGGATGTTGCCCAAGGAAGGCGGGGAGAAGGTGGTCACTGATAAAGTCAGATGGCAGCAATGTGACCCGAAGTAGCAGAGATAATTAAGTAATCTTCGTAAAGCCCATGAACAGCCCACAATACCAGGCACTACGGTATCCAAAAGACACCCTTTGTGCATTCTTCRAACTAGCAGAGGTAACCTCTGCAGTTTACAATACCTGCGAGTGCTACTGGAGGAGAGTCTTAAGAATCCAGAACGATCGGAACAAACTGAAGAAATGGCCCAATGTCAAGAAACTCCGTAGAGAGAGGTTCAAAGAGGAAAGAAAAAGCCCGAGTACAAAAACCAGCCAGCAAATAATCAGCTCAGTATGAGAATAGCAGAAGTTATCTAGAGGACCAATTTGATTCACAAATGAAAGCTAAAAAGCCAATACAGAGAGCTGCACCAGATTTTGAAAGGGATACATGAAGCTGTAACACTCCTGAGGAGAGTGCAGGAAACCCAGAGAAATTAGTAACCTTTTCAGGAACACCTAAATAGGTGTTAGTCAAGCAAAGGAAAGAAAAAAAGTTGATTCTTCTAATTATAAAGTTATAATTTCAACAAATAAAGAAGTTAGAATCATGATTCATTGGTTTACCATGACCAAAGAGAGCAGTACAATAAGAAGTCATCTGAATTAGCACCACAAATCTGGACTGGGTCCTCAAAGAAACTTCCTACTAGGGCTGGTGGAACACCAGAACCAGCTACGTAGAGATGCTGCAACATCTCCTGGCCTGATGATTTTAACAAAGAGGTTAAGCAAACAGCAGGCCTGGAGGACCTATACACCTTGCCATTGTTGTTGCAGATGGAGTAAGAGGGAGAGATGTACTTCACTCCTAAGAGAGAAGTAGCAATATGTTTATTGATGTAAGATAGCGATTTAACAAAGTTTGATAGTAAATGCGACAGTGAGGTCACAAGATTTGATGGCAAGGTACACTTGATTATTTACTGCATAGAGGACAGGGTCAGACAGAACTGTCAGGGAGACCCTCCCATTGAGTCATGAGGTTCGGAGTAAACCCCCTTGCTTTCYAAACTCCTTCTCAGAGAGGAGTCTAAGCRTGGCTGGATCCAATCCTAGCAATCCTAGTCCCAGACTTGGTCAGTGGTTTATGTCTAAAGGATTATATATGCACAATCAGTCCCTTATACCACTTAGCTAAGATTTCCAAGTTTAGCATACTATTAGTCACTTACTGAGGATCTGTTGTGGCAAGGGATCTCTCAACGTCGAGGAAGAACACTGAGAGGCATCCCTACTCAAGGGGAGATCCTGGCATGCAGCCCACTGCCATGCAGGAGAGCTCAAAGGGCCCTTGGGCTGCCCGCTATTTATGGGGGTAAGATGATTGACCCATAGTCATATTTACATACCAACTGTGGACATTAGATTCTTCCAAATTTGGCTTGAGTCGGACATTGACCAGCACTGAGGTTAGGTGGACACGTTGCCTATTGTGGTGTTATCTGTCTCCCCCGAATCCACTCTGAGCTCATTCAATCTGTTATTCCTTACAGCATAGTTAGGTAGTAAGCTCTTCAGGGCAAGTAGTGAGCTTTTATTCCATGTTTGCTTAATGCCTAACAAAATTAGATCTCATTCTACTCTGATAACACAAACAATAGCAACATTATTAGAACAAAAAGAATACATAAGTACTATAACGGTTTGAGAAATTAGTTTGTACCTTAGCCTAGATCTGCCAGGGAGTAGCAAGGACTAGCTGCTTTCTACAGGATGCAAAACAGGGAGCCACATACAATAATAACACAGCCAGCAGAGCAGAAGCCATCTTACAGTACCCAAACAAGGGCAACAAGACAGGTATTGGGATAGGAGACAGGTTCAACCAAGCACCCACATCATTACAGAGGTCCACAGCAATAAAGCAGATCCAAGGTCCAGCCAAATCAGTCCACAGAGCAGGATGGTGCCTAGTGAACATAACCAAAGTCAGACACAGCCTAGTGATCCCCACAGCAAGTCCATACACAAGACAGGCTCAAAGTCAGACCAAGAACTCAGTCTGCAGATCRGAGTCTGAATCAGCAGAGCCCATAACTAAAGACAAGCCCTACAGCTTAGCACCCACAGGGGCTAAAGGCCCAGGGCTGAGCTCATGTGGAGCTCCTGGGTCCATGGGCAGAGGGTGTGGGTGGCGGCCCCAGGTGAGGTTGGTCAGGGCAATGAAGGGCTATTAGTGCACTCAGAACCATTATAATATTCCTGCCTGCTAATGCTAAAGTAATAATGACAGTGTTGACTTTTGCCTAATGTTACTCATCAAGGATAAGCTTGACTCATTACTATATGTCTTAAATTTACCTTTCAAGGACTTATAATGTAGTTATTAAAGTAGTCTGGTCACACACACACACACAGAATCTAGTTTACATGCTTGGGTATGGTTTATGCTGCATTTTAATGGACCTGTTCTGAGTCAGTGATTTAAAATGTATTTGAAATGACAGATGAGAAAACTGTTTATAGCATACTTCATTGAAGGCCCCTGAATACACACTTGACTAAGTTCTAGTTCACCTGAAACATCAGTAAATATGCTGGTATTGCTGTCATCCACAGGCTATTTTAAGTACCAGAGTCCTAAAATAATTTCAATACTGGGATTAACAGAGGGCTATGAACAAGTAAAACCACATTTATGGATAGTTTGAGTAGATGTTTCATGCCTCTGTTTTGGCTGATTGCTTAACATCTGCCTCCCAAGTTGAAAAAAAAAATATGTCCCCAACCTTACTGTCCCACCTGGCAAACCACTAGAGAACGTCCCCAATGTTCTCACACCAGTCTCATTTCGCTTTGTAGAAGCACATAAGGTTGTTGTAGTTCTTGCTCTGACAGAGCACACTTACCCCTAAAGCTCTGGGGTTTAGTAGTTAGGAGATGGAAAGATAAAGTGTTAGAACAGCTGGGATGGAAGGAAAACGTAACCTCAGAAGTGAAGTCACATGCCCAATAGAATGTCTTAATTTTAAAATGTTCTGAATACAAATAAAATGTAGAAATGTTATATTCTTTTAAAAAAAATGTTATTTTTCCACTCAGTCACAACAAATCATAAACATTACCTGTCACAGCTGGTAACTGCAACTGGAGTCTAATTTAATTTCAGGCAATTATTATGCCATGCAGATATTAATACCTCAAACTCCGCTATGACTGGTAAAATCAGTTTASCAATACTCCAGGAAACCAGTGGCAGACTGAACAGAAAATAAATGAAAGCCCAAAACTTCTGTAGAAATGCTAAAGAAGTTTTGGGTTATGTGAATACATTGATGTAAGCACTTTCAGGTTCATCTATACTGTGACTATTTTTTTTCAAGGGAAATGCACCTATCTGCAAATTTTGGTAAGTTGAAATAACGTGAAGGAACCAGGAAGTTATACTTCTGTTCTCTATGTCCGCTGTACTGCAGCAAAAATATGGTTATTTCTCATTACTGAAATAACAAAAGCTGAATCCTCAAATGACAGATTGACAGGATACCTCATTTATTATTGTAATAGTATTACCACGGATTGTTACTGTAGAACCCAGGTGTGTGCTCAGACACCCTTGTATTTGGTGTGCTGCAAACAGAGAAAAAAAAAGCTGGTTTGTGCCCCAAAGTAAGTCACTAGCTGGGTACAAAGGGAGATAGTAAATGTGTCCAGACACACAGATGTATTGGGAGTAGTAAGACACAGAAATGATACAGGGGACCCTGGTCTTGCCATTGCACTCTATATTATAGTAAAATTTTGTTCTCTGGGATTGGCGGTATTTTTGCTGACATCATGATAAAGAGATTTCAAAGGAGCTGTTTGGAGGGCAGTGCCGAACAGGGGTTTAAACGGCCTTCCTGTGAACTGAGAGGAAACAGGAGAACACAGAAATGACAACAGCAATAGAGACT
Organism: Oceanodroma leucorhoa; assembly: GCA_030449065.1. NCBI lineage: Eukaryota > Metazoa > Chordata > Aves > Procellariiformes > Oceanodroma > Oceanodroma leucorhoa. Next base: position 3,335,701 of record JASVER010000048.1, read on the forward strand.
GGAATTGTGGCCTTGCACGCTATTATGTGAGAGAACACATAGGCTAGGAAAAGGTTTAAAAGTGAAGCTTATAAGGCAGGAAAAGCTAATGCAATGAAGTATAGCAATGAAGTAGAGGAAGTTTCTTTTGAAGCAGTATTGCAGCCAGGAGATAGGATAATACTGCACAAAGAGAAGAATGAAGTGGTCATTATATATTTTGTAAGAGGGGAGTTTAAGTTGTACGCTGAATAGGGAAAGCCRCATTGTTGGAAGCTTATTATTATTGTGAGTAAAAGCCCAGAAAAAGAAAAGCTGCTCTTTATGCAAAATGTTATGGCTGTTCACAGGTAACGTACATCTGCAAAACTACCTCCAAAACACAAGAAATACTTTAGCTATTGCTTCTTCTAATAACAGACATGATAGTATCTCTCTAGTAACAAATATGATAACAATAACTCATTTCTAAAACAGGTATACTGTCAAGTATTTGCAAGTTATAAAGCAAACCCTGTGTCGTCTCTATTTTAGTTGACAGGGCAGACACTTCTTGTTCCTTTGCTGAAGCTGACACAGCTCAGCGTGACTGTTACGGATGTTAACATTGTGATGCTTTCARTTCCGTAGTGCGGGTGTAAAAGATAACCTGGTTAGTTTTTGCAACTACAGATTGTCTTAAACATGCCCACAAAGAAGTGTGTTGATACAAGCATAACTATGCTGGGCTGTGTTACAGTGCAATTCTATGCCAGTTCAGCATCTTAAGGTTAATTTGTTGGAGCAAAATTACTCTTGAGGGCAAAACCAACTGTACAGTGATGCAGCTCTTCAATCTGGTTACAAGTAAAAATATTTACTAGTGGCTTTACTTCAGCTAAATCAGATTCAATTATTTTAACTGTATGGTTTTTATTGTCACAGTTTTACTGATAGGGGCCCCAGTATATATGAAACTAATTCACATAAGGGACTTAAGTTTGTATAACTATTTATTTTCTCCTATTGGTATCAATATATTGTTATGGAAACCATTTATATAACTGTAGCAGTAGTAGAGCAGTTAAAACGATTCAAGCTGCATGAGGAAAGTCCCGCGTTTCCTTCGCTGCTACAGCAGTCAGTTTCTCGCTGGCATCACTTGCAAATGCTCGACACAACAAAACCCAAGGGCAGTTGGACGGCTTTCACAGCGTACCGACTGCACCTAGGTATTGTTGTTACTTTGAAACCATCTCTGCCCACAGAGTTTTGCTTGCAAGCCTCCGGCCAAGGAGCAGGAGGTGCGAGCACCCGGCGACGCTGGCCGGGCCTGGGTGGGATCAGCGCTTCCCAGGTGTTCGGGCGGAAAAACCGCCCCGGCCCCGGGCCCAGGGCTGGGCTGCGAGCCGAGATTTGCTCCAAGCGCGCGTGCGAAACTTCGCCATTTTGCTGTGAGCCCCGGGGACGAGTATGAGCCTATCGCGACAGGGAGCCCGCCAAGCGCTGCAGCCCCGCGCGCCTCCGCGCCGCGCAGCCACCGGCGGGAGGCGCGAGGCCGCGCGCGCGCTGCCTCAGGGGGCGGGCGGGCGCCTCGCGCCTCCACAGCCGCCCTCGCGCGGTCAGCGGCGGCCGCCCGGGCGGCAGGCGGGCGGGCAGCCCCCACACCGCGCCCTCGCCCGGGGCCCGCTGTGCCCCACGGCTTTGTTTTCCTTCTGGCGGTAAAAAATGCTGGGCTCCTCCGGCCTTCTTCCTCGCCCTCCTCCTCCCTGAGGAGCCGCCGCCTCCCCGGTAACTGCTGTCTTGGACGGGCAGAGCGGGAGCAACGCTACCTCATCGCCTCGGCGAGGGCCGCGGCCAGCGGAGGTGCCGCTCCCTCACGCCCAGGTAAGGGGGGCCCTAAGCCCTCGGCCCGGCGAGCCAGCTGAGGGGGGTGTTCCTCGCCCGCCGGTCCCCGGGCGCAGCGGAGGGCTGGGCGGGCGGGAGCCGCGGGTCGCTCGGCATGGGCGGGTGGGCGTCCCGGGCTTCCCGCGCCGTGGGCCGGGCGGCAGCGGAGCGGGCCGGGCCGTGCTGGGCGAAGGGCGGTGGAGCGGTCCCGGAGTGATGACGCGCTTCCTGCCCTCCCCGGTGGGGGTCTGCGCCTGGAGTCCGCAGCGACGGCAGCTGCGGGCGGCGGCGGAGCAGGCGGGAGCGGGCAGCAGGCGAGCGGGGGGGAAGGAAGGAAGCGAGCGAGCGGCGGGGCTTAGGCGCTTTGCAATGCTACAGTAACGCCTTTCCCGGTAGGAGCCCCCGAGGACCCCCTTGTCCTGCCCTGCCGTTGCACGTTGCGTGGAGTGTCTGGTCCGTGCTGAGCCGCCGAGAGGGSGAAGACTCCGCGCAGGGCTGAGCGGCGGGAGCGCGGAGCCGCTCCGTGCCTGCGGCGACTCAGCTGCCGCTGGGTTTCGCATGTAGGCACCGAGTTGCCTTCAGCCGGGCAGGCGGCAGCTGCCGGTCGCCGATCCCGCGGCGGGAGGCGGGAGCTGCGCTCCGTCCGGCGCAGCCTCGCCCGCGCGGAGCGCTGCCCGGCCAACAAGTTGCCGGTTCCAGGGAAGACAGCGATAGCCCGGTCTAATGTCATGCGGGGAGCCGGGGTGCCGCGGCCCGGTGGGGGCTCCGCCGCCGGGCGGGCTGAGCCCCGGGAAGGGGAGAGCGGCCCCGGCTCACCTTCCCTTCGTCAGGAGCCGGGCCGGGGTGGTGGTGGGGAACCGCGGCTCCTTTGGGATTCCCCCCTGTGCCGTATAGGGTTGGTATGGGAGGGAGGTGCGGGGGCGGCCGACCCCTCGCAGCCTGTCTGGGGGAGCTTCGCCTGGCCGGGTCGGGGGGTAGGTTTGCCCGAGGGACGGAGCTATTCGCCGTTGGGCGCTACTGGCGACCGCGATGGAGGAAAAAACCTTTTCGCAACACGTTGCGAAGCGACGACCTCCCAAGGACGATCGTGCCGCGCGTGTGAACGCGTGTATCTATATCCATCTATCTGTGTATATGTCCGCCTCTTCCCACCAGACCCGTGGGACGGCTCGGGTCGGAAGCGGGTCGCAGACCGGTCCCGTAGGGCCACCCCGGAGGGGAGGGAAGGACGCGTCCGCCCCTGCGCAGCGCGGGCGAGGATGGGTGAGCGGGTGAGCCGCCCAGCTCCGCGGCCTCCCCATTCCCCGGCCCGGCGTGGGAGCGTGCAAACGGCCAGCGGCTCTGGGCTACCTGCTCCGGTGCAGCAGGGCTTCGTGCCAAAGCGCAGAACCTCCCTTGATGGGAGGCAGCGGTGTGTGCTTGCAGAGGGACTGTCTATGCCGTGGACTGCGGTCTCCCTGCGTGTCCTGGCACCTCTTTTTCTTCGATACCACCCTAGCAGATGGCTCTGGGGTGCAGGGCACAGTCTTGCCTTCAGGTGACTAGAGGGCCCCGATGCAGTGCCACTGCCTGGGCACTGTGTGGGAACACCTGCCTGGGAACTGGGGCCTCCACTGTCTTTGTGCTCACCTGTAGCACTTTTGTTCTGCTGACCAGCCACTTCAATTTATTTACGCTTTACTTTTTGTGTGTTAAAATGTTGCTGCAGTGTCTAGTTAGAAAGATTGTGGGAATGTTCATTGATTGAAAAAACTCTGTCAAATTAAACAATTGCCCAATTCCCTCCAAATCTTTTAAAAGTTTATTTTGCAGACCTGTATTTTAGAGCCAAGTTTGAGCCATATTAAGTTTTAAACCAGAAAGCCAGTTCTGAGTTTGAAAGTATGTTATTTAAAGGCATCAGGAGTTCTGCATTGTCAGGAGAGCCCAATAGCTATGGAAAAATGTCCATATGATTAAAAAGCAAACAAGTAACATGTTTCTGAGATTGCTCTTGCTTATGTAAAACATCACTTACTCGTGTGTATATGGCAGTGTGTTGCAAGTATGAGTGCAAGCTGCCAGTATTAGTTATAAATAAATACCTTACAAATTGTAGTACATGAAAAGCTTTCATATCTGTTTGAGATAATGGTCAGCCGTTCTTCCAACAGTACAGCTGTTAGCTAAGTTAACTATGAATTAAGTGGGCTGAACTACCTTTCCTGCTTTAATTTTCAAAACATGAAATTTTCAAGGCAGTGCCTTGAGATTGAAGGTTACTGTACAGCTAGGGGGGGAAGAAAATCCCTTGCCTCTGGGAAGTGCATTTCATGTGAGTTGCAGCATGGCTCATTTAACTCCCTGGTCACTGCAGAACTAAAGGCTTAAGTGGAGTTTTCATCTAGTTTATCTGCTGGTGGCAAAATTATTGAACTTAAGTAAGATAAGGTTACTTTTGTTTCTGGTTGCCAGTCTTAAGTCTCTGGGTTAACTGTGACAAACTTGGGCAATATGTAAGTTCTGAATCTCAATATAAAATTTGGTAAAGACTATAGCAATGTCATGTAGGATACCCATTCATTTTACCATTTCAAATTATAGCAGTTTACCCTGAATAATTGTCCTGTGTGTTCTTAGAGTAACATCTGTTGCATGATATCATGTAATGGAATGTAGTACAGCCTAATTTAAGTTGATTTGAAATGCTGCCTTTGCACTGTAGTAGTGCCTGAGAGGGTGAGAGGTTTTTTGGTGTATGTGTGATGGATAGATTGGTTAGGAGTTGATGGTGTTGAGAAAGATGAACTTGCATTTGAACTGCACAGGATTAAGTAATTTTACTCTGAGCTTGGTTTGTTGTACAGTTTTACTTAGACTTCTTTCATCATTTGCCAGCTAATCTAATCACTGAGTTCTACTTATATTAGGACATGCATCTGTAGTTATAAAGATAATTGATTAGTACAAAACACCACTACAGTAGATTCAAGTCTTTTATTTTGTAGAGGGATGAGTGGGCTTGAAAGAACTATCTGGCTGTGGCATAGCTTGAACTGCGTAATCTTCCTGATGACTTAAAATTTTTGCTGTGAAAACCTTCTCTTATTTGGTGTTATTTCTACAAAGATTTGACTCTGCACAGCGAGGATGTTCTGAAGCATTAATATTTGGATTGTGTCACTTCATATGCTTACTTATATAATATATATCTATTAAATCTGTGCAAATGCAAGGTCTGGGCAGCTTCCAAAAATGCCAGTACTTAATTAGTCACCACAGCTAGACAGTAGTACAGACATCCGCCTCCTTTGCTTCTTGTGGCATTGTAGTGTCAGATAGCTGTTGGGATATCGGCGTTGTATGTTCATGAAATGTGAGCAATGCCATCATTCCAATCCATAATTTTAGCATTAAAGTACCAAAAACATCATTTGAAATAATTCTTAGCTCCTACTCCTGTCTGAACCTCAGAGATTTCAATAAACTGCCAAATGAGTAGGCATCCTGATTTTTTTTAAAATACGCAGTTTCTTGCTAAGAAATTTTTATCCAGATGCTGCCTTTGCACCAGGCCATAATTAGGAAAGAAGTGTGAATGTGTTTACAGACCACTGTATCCAGCTTTCAAAAATTCTTTTTTTCCTGCTCTTGAATCTTTAAAAGGTTTGGCAAGTCTGCTTATGCATGTTTCTGCAGACAATAGAATTCTGATGCAAATTGAGAACAGCAAACAAAATGGTTGGGTGTTGTTGCAAATGGGGGGAGGCTGACTTAATAGGCAGTATTTTGCACATTAGGTTTCATTTGTTTACTTTTGGATTTTAGTGTGTCAGTTGGGACAAATGTTACTGGTATATAGCTGGAAATTGTAGTTTCAGCTAGTCCTGTCTGTTGGTACCTGAAGGAGAATGCAGGTTTTCGCTTCTGGGGTTCTGCTTTTGACCACACATGGTTATAAGAGTATAAATTAAATTGCACTGAAGAACTTTTGGGGGCAGGGGAGATGTAAATGATAAAGCAGAGGGTTTTTTTTCAGAGTAGCCTGGCTCCCAAGTTCCAGAGGCTATGTTAAGCAGGATAATCTAGGCTTTTGCAACCCTGTGGACGAGATTGTTACGATTATGGACATCGTGTTGTGTCTTAAGCTCTTTTATGCCTTATTTTTATTGTTGTGATTAAACAATCCATTCCTTTTCAAAACGAATGTCTGGTTGCCTTGAGGGTAGCCCAAGCTACTCTGATGCATAAGTGCTAGGCTGATCCACAGGATGCTGAAATCCTGGGTCTGATCAATGTTTAGAGAATTGTGGCCTTCTATCTCTGGGTGCAGTAAAGACATGCCTTTTGAGTGAGACTGATATGCTTGGGGATGAGAAGATGGCAAGGAGCCTGTGTTTAGTTTTGATGCCAGGCTTGTAACTGTGAACGCTGAATTTTCGAGGTTTCTGCCCCTGCTAATGCTGCTGAAATTCCTTTTCACAGTAGTGTCAGAGAGCCATTTCCCTGGGTGTGTTGTGTGCACACATGCTTATCTTGGAATTGAGTTTGAATTAGCCTGCGTACTTGAAGCAATTGTGATAACATTTTGATATTTTCCACTTCCAGTTGCAAGCTGGGATTCCATCCCCAGAGATCCACCCCCTCAATTCTCAAAGCTGCCTTTTTACCCAAGCATCTTCTTAAAGCTAGAAAACACACTGACTGACTTCACAAGGTGAGGGTGATGATACAACAATAAGTCTTGTCTTAAAATATTTTACAGTACTACAGTGCAGACTTCTTACTTGTAGTCCCTTTACTTGCCAGCAACCAGTTGAATTTCTGCCAAGATGAGTCAGGCTGGCACTTGAAACTGCCTTCCTTGCATTCTCAGTAGGTAGCTCATCTTTCTGTGTTTGGGCAGCAGGAAGAAAGTGTGAACTGAAGTGAATTGTAAATGAAGTGTGTCTTTCTATTTGGCAGCTTTTGTAAGGCTGAGATTTCTTATTTCCATGAAAAAGTGACATGTAACCCAGGAATAAGCAGGAGGTTCTCAGTCTTCTAAATCGCAGCAAGTAACAGCTGAGGTGATAGAGAATCAATGGTACGACATGGGCTGCTTAGTTTTTCAAGTTGAATAACAATTTACATTTGTCAGCTGTGGAAGAGAGATTTGTTACTACAGTATATCAAAGTGTTCAGTGTTTTGCTGAAGTGTTTGGTGTAGTGGTATGAGAACCTCTTAAACAATAGGACTGTCTTCAGCTTCGAAAGGCCTTCAGAGTTGTGTAATGCTTTTCTTATTACATATAATGATCTCTTAACTTTCTTGGGAGTTGATATCTGCAATATGGTAAATAACCCTTTGTTTCAGCTACCTCAAGTCTAGCTTATACTGTGGTTTGTTTACAGTGGTGGTATGTGCTAGTGGTAAAGTTGTGATTTTTCTGGAATGTGAGATCTGAAATTCAGGTATAGATGACATAAATACGTGAGCATAAAACAGTTTCAGAACTTACTGATAGTAAAAATCAGGCTTGAATTTGTACAGGTGGAAATATTAATTAGCCTTAAAGGCATTTATGGCAAGTACCTTTTATCTTTGTTCAATTTAAATGTGCCAGATGCTGTGTAGCAGGAAGCAGCAAGGTGGCACTTGGCAGAGAGAATGGAAGCAGCAAAGACAGGTTATGAATGTCTGACAGAAATTATAATCCCTGTTGAAGAAAAGACCTATGGTAATCTAATGGGAGGGATTGTGGCAGAAACGTGGTGGTGGTGTAGGAGTCAAGCACATAATGCTTAGACACAGTAAAACCGTTGAAATACCAGGACAGAGTCAGAATTTAGCTATGGGGCTACAAATTAATATAGGAATAAATGAGATCAGGAAGCCAAACTTGAATGCTACAGTTCCCTGTAGCCTGCAAGTTCTTTAATTCTTCCTTGTGATTTTCCCATTTTTGACTAAAAGATTTTCTTAAATTAATTTCTATTGCAGTATAAGGAGACCTCTCCTGTTGGCAAGGAGGTATCTGAACTGTACGGTGAAAGGATCAAGTGGGCGGCACCACTGCACAGCAGGAATGCAGGGTCAAGCAGAAGGAACCAGTGGCACGTCTCCTGGGTCAGGGTATCACTAAAGACACTATTACAGGGAGGAAGAGGTAAATGTCCAACTTCAGTTTAAAAAAGCAAAAGCTGTGGGAAATGAGATCACTCTGTTGTGATATTTAAAGTAGTCTTTGGAAATGTTACGTGCAGCAGCTGAGGATGTACAGACCCCAAGCAAGAAGCCAAGCGCTTGTAGTATGTACCAACCCTGAAAAATATTTGTTTTTTTAATTTAAAAAAAATTCAGTGGCTGCGTTTGCAGTTGTGAGTAAGGTCTAGATCAGCCTGATGGTAGCTGGATTGCCTGTTCAGCTGCGCTGTGATACTAACCAAACTTAAAAGCAGCTGAGAAGAAGAGAAGCGTAACTGAATGTACAGAAGACTGGAACCTGTAAAGAGAGAGTAGTTAACTAAACTTTGCCTGGTGAGGTTGGACAGACCAGACTATGGATTAAGTACAGAACAAACCCAGACACTGAAAGAAGGGGGGTTGCAGTGGATCTAACAGGCCTTGCCTGAGGCCTTTGTAGGGGATGTGGGTATGTAAGGGGTCAGTTCAAACGGGTTCACAGGTGCTCTATAGGTGAGTGACACTTTGTCCTCTCTCTGTCCTTAGAGAGCCAAGAAAGCAAAGGCAAGGCTAAACAAAATCAACTTTTCCCAGGAGCAGGAAGATGGTCTGTTAGTGGTGCTACCTGCATCCATTACACTAGCTGTGGGTAGTTGGAGGACCTAAGACACTTCAGTCTTTCTCCTCTCCTTTTGTACACTGCCTGTTGTTTTGTTCAAAATGGCTGCCTCATTCCAGAATATGCAGATACTTACCTCTTCCAGGGAGATGCTTAGCTGCTGCTGTGTGGCTGTTCCTGAAAGAAAATGTTCCACTCTTGAAAAATCCCATTGTGGTGGTCACAGCAAACCATCCAACATCAACACAAAGCCTTCTAGTACCATGGAAAATGATCGTTTGAAGCTTGATGATCTTGAGGAAAAGAACAGTTATGTTCAGCAGGTGACCACCTAGCGGCACAGTATAGTTAGAAAGCCCAAGTGTGCAAATTTCTTGGTAGCATTTTTGAGGGAGGAAGTGTCACTTTTGCCATCCTAACAACTTTTTTGCTGCTGCTTAATTTGCAGCACAGGTCCACCCATCCCAACAGCAGTTGATGGCTGCCTGAGCTCTAATGCATATATTTCATGAGTGAAATTGTTCTGTGAGAAGATTTAAGGAAGTGCTATTTGTTCTCAGGTGACTTCTCCTTGAACAGTACTCTTAAAATTCTAGTTCTTTACTTCTTGCATACTTCTTGAAAGCAAAGGCTTTCAGCAGCCTTTTTGTATTAATTACCGTGATAATCAAGGTGCTAGCCAAATTTTAATCCATTCTGCCTAACAGAAAGCAAGATAAATGAAATAAGAAACCATGGGATTTAAGTTTCACAGTTCTCTTGCTTTCCTGTAAGGAATCACACAAGACGAAGCATTACAATATTGGGAGGGCCTGGGCAGAAAAGATATTCTTAAATATTTCATGTCAGAACTGTGGCTGATTTTGTAAGAACACTCCAACAGAATGGCAGGGCTTTAGTGGCAAAGACATGAGGCAGAAAAATACCTTGATTGTGGTACAAGTGTATGGTTAAGTGGAGATTATTTAACACAGATAAACAAAGCCTGCGACCTGTTAGAAGGGTAGATGTGCCTCGAGGAACCAAGCAGACCACCACTGAAACAACTGTAAGGCCAGGCTATGAAAGTGACTCGGTAATGACTGAATATCTGTGCAGGAAAAATGTCTTCCTACCTAATGCTATTATCCTTCCTTTTCAAAGACAAACTGAAGTTTGAAGTGTTAAAAATGCCATCCACGTGTGAGGGCAAAAAACCCTGTTACTAAAAATTAAAAACAAAACAGTATGTTCCATGTGGATCTTACTACAATCAACAATGGTCTTAATTTTTTTGGAATAGTATTACCAGCCTACTAGGTCATTTAAGGCAGTGGTTTCCAAAGATTTTTTTGATCTCACACCCTTATCAGTAAAAGATTTGTGAGCACGCATCCCCAAAATATGTATATTTATTTATAAATTATACACATATACTACTGTACTAATATGATGTACATTATAAAACATACAAAAAATAGAAATTAAGAAAGGATGAGATAAACACTATTTTTAAAATTTGTTTCTTAACAAAAATCCGTTTTGTTCTCATTAAAAAAAATCTTTTAGCTAGAGCTATGTGACTGAATATGCTTCACTATTTTTTTTAAATCTTGGTTTAACACTTTGATACAGCTATTCAAAGGTCTGGTTCTAAGTTAAGTTTATTTCAATACTTGGTTTTAATGGCTGTCATGTCTGAAAAAGACACCTCACAAAGATACATAGATCCAAATGGAAGAAGTGCATTGTTGGTTGTGCTTACTAAATTATGATACTCGTTTTCCACTCCCATACACTAATTATGCAAAGTTTTTCTTGGAATTCATCTATTAAATTTCCATCTTCCCTAATGTCAATCAATTGTTCTTGCAAACTAATGGGAAAGTGTTGCATTCTTCTATTTTTAACAAATGCATTCAAAAACCCCTTAAACTCTTCTTTCGGAAGATTTTTAAACAGGTTAGGAAGTTCTGTTTCCAAGTCTTCTAAGTGTACAGATTTGAGAGGTGACATATCATTTTCAGCAACAAAATCACCTAACAATGGAACCGTTTCCAAACATCCATTTTCAAAACAATCTCTGTAGAGTGAGTTTCTTTTGAAAAGCGGTTACTTTCTTGCTCACTGTTAAAACGCCAACTTCACCTTGAAGGGACAGCTTCAAGTGTGTATTTCCTCCCCCCGCCCCAGGTATCTGCTAGGTAGCATACTACTTGTCATCACAGAAAAGGTCAGCAAATTTTGAACAGTTGTCTTTGTGGAAAAAAATGCATAATGCATCTTTAAGTTTGACAACTCTTTTAAGCACTTTGCCACAAGATATCCAGCAAACCTCAGTGTGGGAAGTGCCCCTCTGCTCTGCTCTGGTGAGACCCCCCCTGCAGTGCTGCGTCCAGCTCTGGAGCCCTCGGCACAGGAAAGACAGGGAACAGCTCGCGCAGGTCCAGAGGAGGGCCACGAAAATGGTCAGCGGGGTGGAACGCCTCTGCTATGRAGAAAGGCTGAGAGAGCTGGGATTGTTCAGCCTGGAGAAGAGAAGGCTCCAGGGAGACCTTATTGTGGCCTTTCAGTACTTAAAGGGGGCTGATAAGAAAGATGGGGACAAACTTTTAGCAGGGCCTGTTGTGACAGGACAAGGGGGAATGGTTTTAAACTAAAAGAGGGTAGGTTTAGGCTAGATACAAGGAAGAAATTTTTTACAATGAGAGTCCAGCTCTGAGAGACACTGGCACAGTGTGAGACACTGGCACAGGTTGCCCAGAGAGGTGGCAGATGCCCCATCCCTGGGAACATTCAGGGCCAGGTTGGACGGGGCTCTGAGCAACCTGATCTAGTTGAAGGTGTCCCTGCCCACGGCAGGGGGGTGGGACTAGATGGCCTTTAAAGGTCCCTTCCAATCCAAACTATTCTATGATTCGATGACTTTCATGGTCACTCCCCATCTCATTACAAGGTATTGTAAAGATTCTACTATTTAAAGATCTTGTTTTTATAAAACTAACCATATCAATGACATCCTGTAGCACTTTGTGCACTTCTGGTTCCAACTTTGCTTCAATAGCTTGCCTATGAATGATGCAGTGAAAGAATTTCACATGTGGTTCTATCTGTAACCTTTACACCGCAATATTTTTTTTTTTTTTTATTCCAGTCAAAGCAGCCATTCCATCAGTGATTACACTTGCGGAGTTTTTCCATAAAACATTGTTTCTATTAAAGAAGTAATTTACTGTTGAGAATACGTTGAGTCTTCTCTGGTACATCTTTCCTGTAGTGGCTCGCAAAAAAAGTAGTTGCCAGTGTATTTCATCATTGAAACAATCTAGCATATACTGTAAGCTGAGACATGTTAGAAACTTCTGTACTTTCAGCCAACAGTATAGCAAACCTCCCACACTGCATAATTTGTTCTAATACTTGTTTCGTCAAATCTTCGCCTGTTTTCTATGCGTATTCCAGCAGTATTTGCTCACAAAGGAATGCCATATTGTTTTCCATGKATTATTTCAGCCATTTTTTTACTGCAGCAGGAAGACCAAGTGCTTCCCCAATGGTATGTGTGTGGCTTTGTCTCTTTTGCTCTTCAGTGAGAAACTTAAATGAGGCTTCTGAAGATTTATCATTAAGTTCAGTGATTATTTTTTTTTGGATTTTTTTTTTTTTTTTTAGTAAAGTACTATATTGAATATCACAGTACTTGAAACCAGTGCTGAAGAAATTGTAGAGGTTTGTCCTCATGTTCTGGGTGCTTAGTTTTTAAATGTCTTGCTAATCGTGATGGCTTCATACTATCATTAGCTAATATCTCAAGGCACAATGTAGACTTAGGGTGAGGTTCATCATTATTGATAGAGACGTAAATCCATATTTCAAATAATCATCTTCATAATTTTAATTTTTTTTTTTGACCAACTTTTTGTCAGATCTGATTAGATTGTTGATTTTACCTCATAATATGTCTGCCAAGGAGCTTGTACTGGGGGTAGGAGATCAGTTGATGCACATGGATTTTGAAGCAAAAGCAAAATCTGTCATGGCATCTGTGTATCTGACATCATGCAACACTTCAGAGTCTTCGGGGTCAGCGGAGATTTGAGCAAGATTGCAACTGTGGAGGGCCCTAAAGCAATTGTGCATTTCCCTGGTTAGAATTCCTTGTCTTCACTTGCCTTACGTTCTTGTAGTTTAAATATGGTATTTAGTAATGTGACCCATGTGTGTTGTGACAGCATGCAAATTTTTATGAGCATGCCTTTGTGAATTGTGGCCTTAGGTCATGCCAGTTAAAGTTTTAGAAATAAGTATTCCTAAATGATTGAAGTTTTGTTTGTTTGACTGGGTGTTTTTTTCCATCTGGGACTTCTAAGAAGGGACAGCAGTTCTTACTCAATTTGTTTAGCAGCCAACACAATGTAGTTCTCATCCTGCCTGAGGCTACAGTCTCTTCCCTTAAAGATAAATTCCAAGCACCTGCTAAACATCTGCTATCAGGCACCAGTACTGTCGCGGTACCCACCCAGTAAGTGTATCTCTTCATGTACAGCCCAGCTTTCTGTAGCTGTCATGTGAGTTGTAGGGAATGAAGTACAACTTTAGCCCCTGAAGAAGATGCAAAAGCAAGGTGGGATTGCAGATAACAGTCTTTTGGGTAAAAAGGGAAGATAAAACAGGGAGTTGCTTTTTGAAAGTTGTTTACAAGGCACTTCTTAAAACCAAAGGAAAAAATGTAGAATGAAGACAGAAAATAAAAGAATAAAAAGAAAAATGAGAAGAGCATCTTTTTTTTAAAAAGTAGTTTCAGCTTTGTAAAGACTGAAGATTTGCAGTAGTGTGGTATTGACTAATTGTGTTGTTTTTTTTTTTTTTCTGGACTATATAGTCATTTCAGATTTCTTGCTTAATGTGTACCTTTCATTATTTAAACCAAAATTGCATTACTACCTGTGAAATAGTCTTTGTACTACCACGATCAGATACAGAAAGCAGCCATCTCTTCATAGAAACAGACTTTCTGAAACAATTGTATTTGGTACCGACACTTATTTCTGATGTGTTTAATAGATTTTTTTTTTTCTTTTCGAGTTAAGTTGTTCTGTAAGAAGAGTCTCCAGTTTAGCTTTCTTTTATTTGGGACATTTTTCTTTAGATTTATTCTATGGGACCTAACTTTCCCATGACACGTGACAAGTGAATCAGGATGCTGGAGACTTGTGCAAGTGAAATTTATCTTCCTTTTGGGCCTCTAGCATTTAATAGAAGTCAGTTGTTTTCTTTCTTCCTGGTCAGTCTATAGATATTTGAAATACTTGTGCTTGATGGGAATTTGCCATTTGAAATTTAAGGAATTCGTACTTAAGATACCTCCAATTAGCTTAGAATTAGAAAACCTTTCTTCTGACAACATTCAGGGGATATGGAACTAAGCAATAGGAAAATGCTTCTTTATAAGTAATAAGCTAATGAAAACCTAGTGTTTGTCTAAGGAGTATGGCTGTCTTGTTAGTAGCTGGTGGAATGCAGTCTTTTGACAGTGTTGGTTGACAATGTTATATTTTGATCCGTGTGAGTGTATCAGTGACCATTAGCTAGTGAAACAACTGTACATACGATAGAGGAGCTGCAGCAAGTAGGACAGAGGCTACTCTGTCCTACTTGCTTCTCTTTAATGTTTCTTCTTGTTTAGAGTTACGGAATGCTTGCACGAAGCCAGCTCGTTCTCCAGAATGCAGCTGATGCAAAATGGGGCCAAATGGAAGTGTTTGCAGAAAAAATTAGAAATTATAAGGCTTGGTGAAGAAGGTAAACAGGTGAATCTAGGTTACTGTTAGGCATACTTTGGTTGGGTAATGGGTGTCTTGGGAACAATGAAATGAAGCTCAAGTGGTATGCAGTATCTTGGTGCAAGTTTGTAACAAGAAATCTGTGTTCAGCAAAAAAGCTTTAGTGTCATGTGGAAGACAGAAATCCTGACTAATAGTTAACTGAAGAGTGGATTTAGAGCAGAACTTTGAAGACTGAAAATATGCATTTCCAGCATCCCTTTGTTTCCATTGAAGGCTTGTTTGCTTATTCAAGAAACAAAGTAGGGATCAAAGGCACCATCAACAAGCATTGACCTCGGAGTTAAGTCTGGTGTCAGGGGACATGGATGGCTCCAGATTGCAACTTATGTGGCTAGATATGTAGAGGTTACGGCACTTGTTGCTATGTATTTGGATATACCGACTTTGAAAGGCTTTTTTGACACACAGAAGGGAAAAGCTTCCCATCTCTTTTGCGGTGGAATACATGAATCAATATGGTGCTCTAAAGCTACCTATCAAGATCCTTTGTGTAAAGAGTATTATTATTATTGTGTATTATTATCAAAACCTTAGGAGGGTTTTGATAATAGCTGCGTTGTCAAAGAAGATTTCTTTATTATGCAAAGCTTTAAATTATCTGTACAATACACAGTGGACAGTGTCTGCTATGTCCACTCAAGGGGGATAAAGACTGAGTGTGCTTGAGGTTCTCTAACCTAGATGTTATACTGCAAATGAATGATACAGTGCTGTATCTTCCTAGTGGAATGAGTAAACAACTAAAGCACTTAAAACAAGTATTTACTTTAGAGGAGTCTGATTTTTGAGATGGAAGAAATAAGCTGATGTGTTATACTGTTCTGAGATTCTCTGGAAAAGTCTGCAGGGTGCTGCAACTTTGAGTATAACAGATCTTAATTTCAGTTTGTTTATACTGGTAGCTAGTGGTTTCTAAATATCTGCTCTTGGCTTGTTTGGGGGCAAGTCTTGCAGTAGTTGTCTCCTGCAACTGAACAAAGGAGCAGTGTTTCTTGAGCATTTGAGAGAAAATAATATATATGCAAAAGGCAATGCTTACCAGGTAAGTGGAGAAAAGGCACTTCCCAGTAACCCAGCTTTGAAATCCTTGAATCAGAAAAAAMCCCTGATTTTCCCACATGTGCTCTCCTTTTCCCATGCACGTTCTGTTGTCCTGCTTTAGTCTCTGCTGTTTAATGATTCCAAATACATAGAAACTTATGCTTAGTCCTACATAAAATAAAGTATAGACGGGAAGAGGTTTGCACACTTCTAGGTCTATACGAAGTGTGTGTTAATGTTGATACCTTCTCACACAGAACAAGGTGGTTGCATCTTCTGAGCTGCTGTTTCAAGTTCTTGTCCCACTGAGATACCTGTGCAACTGCTTTGACTGCACTTATTGTTTCTTAAGGTGTTGTTAACAATTATATAAGCTGGAAATGCAGAATAGAGGTAGTTATTGTTTAGGTCTCCGTGGTGACCACAGGATCCTGTAAAATTAAGGAAAATATATTTGACTTCCTAAGGCCCTAGGTTACACCTAGGCCCTATGGGTTTAGGCTTACAACTTAGAAAAGTGCTTCTTCAGGCAATGTAGAAAACTGTACATACAATATAAAACACAGTTTTGTAATTATAAGAGAGAGGCGCTGTGGTAGTGTTCAAGTAAAGAAAGGTTTTCTGCTGTTTTTTGAGGAGGTTTATAGAGATGAATTACACTTTATAAATGACTCCAAAAGCATTTTATACATAGTAGTTTGGGCTGCCTCCATAAARTGTCAAAAGAATAACTTTGCTGTTCAAGTTACTACACTTGAAGACAATGTAAGTTATTAACGAGATGGTGAAGTTGTGCTTTCTGTCGCGTATACTTGGTATCTTCTAATCTACTGAATACAAATTTTCAGTTATACGCAGAGGCACGAGCCAAAGCCTTTGAAGCACTATGGAAATCTATGTACATGAGAGTAATGGCTCTGAGGGAATGTGTGTGTAAAGCAGGTATATGGTGTGTTGAATCTGTCTAAATGGGCACCAGTACAGCCTGTGGCCTTGGCAGTTGACTACTTACGATATTTCAACCCACGCATCAAAATAAAACCACCTAATTAGTATTGATGATCAGAAAGAACTATATATTCATTTATTTTGAAGAATGGAAATAATCTGACTTAAAGATTGTTTGTTTGGCTTCTTAAGGATAAATAGAAAGACTCAGGAGTACATGGTATTGATTTTGAATGCTCTAACATGCTTATTGTAAGTCAGAGACAAGGACCAGTCTTTGTGCTTAAGCTGCCAAAGTGTCTAGACATGAATTGAAATCTGGAACTATTTTTGCATCATTCTTTTACATAGAATGATGATGTATCATACCCTGTATCAATGAATTACTGGCATCCATTTTTGGTTTCTTCATTCTCTCTTAGAGAAAAGTGGGTTTGATAGTTAAGGCCAAGTTCTCCTGTCATCTGATACTTCATTCTCTTCACACAGCGTGTAGCCAATCTGTGGACTCTGGCATTTTTGGGGATTGGAGCTGGGTAGCCATATGGGCAGGATTGATGTGGTTATGCATGCTGCAATAGAAATCCTCAACTTCAGCCACAAACAGCCCAATTTAAGTTGAGAGCCTAGGGGGAACATTTTTTTCCTTGCATTGCATATATAGGGTTGGCTGAGTGATCAGGTTTTTACCCTTCTCAGAAGCATTACAGGCATGTAATTGCTCTGTCAAAGGTGAAGGCAGAGACCTTGATGGGCAAGGGGGAAGCAACTGAGTGTGTCATAGCAAATTGAGTTCCTGAGCCCAAATGTCAGGTTTGTATTTGAAAATTTAAATTGAAATACTGACTTTGCAGGCACGTGTTGACCTACGGCTTGAGTTTGAAGCTTTATTAAACTTGCGTCCCTCTATCCCTCCTTTCATATCCCATTCTCCGGTAATCTTTCATATACTCACTGAGCACGATGGAAATAGCAAATCCAAATTGCTGTATTCTGATGATACTTGAGAAACTCAGATTTTGCGCATCAGTGTTAATAGTGTTAAAAGTCTTTTCTTAATTTGCAGAAGTATGCACTTTTTCAGGAAACCTAATACATTCAAATTGTTGCATTATTTAAAAAAATAATATTCAAAATTGGCAGCTTCCAGAGGTGGCCCATTGGAGGTCTGGCTGATTGATAGATGCTACTTTAAGTGTAGTTAACAAATGACATGCCTAACCTTATTGTTGTAGGGGTTTTGTTTTCTGTACAGCTGATACTCAGAATCCAGTGGTGTTTATAGCATCACTGAACAGGAATTGCCCACAATTATGATTAAAATGTAGCAACGTTTTTTTTCTAAAATTATTAGTTAGCAGGATAAAAATAAACAAACAGTATAGGTGAATGAGGCTATTGTATTTAGCATTGTTTGTGTTTTAGGATAAGAACATGTCAAGCATGTTCTTCCATTATAAGCTTGGATATCCAAGGTACTGGTATAATAATCTGAAAATCTCTTCTGAAAACACTTGTTTCGGTGTTTTTTTGACAATGGTGTACAGTGACAAATTCGGTTATTTTTGATAATGAAAGTGCACTTTTTGTCCTTGATGAGTGAATTGCCATCTCTTACAGTGAATATTAAAAATCAAACCTAATGTTTTTGAGCTAGATTACATACCTAATGATATTTTGTCTTGAGATAGCCAGCAATTCAGCAAAGTTTAAAAGTGTTTGATCCATTTTGCCTGGGATATATTTCTTTTTTTTGTACTCAGTGATGTAACTGACCCCATCTTGCAGTGACATGTAACTTACAGTTTATTCCAGCTTCCTGAGCATTAATGCCACTTTGGCTGAAGAACCTGTAAGGAGGTTTTTTGCTTCTGGCTTGCTCTCTACTTGTGCCTTGTTTAGTATTTTATATGTTGCAAGTTTGTTTAAAATTAAAATTCAGATGGACTGTTAAGTGTGTGCTTTTAAGTTTCTTGCTTGATTCTAGTGGCAAAATAGAGGAAATGGTAAGATCTTGCCAACCTTAACTTGCACCTGGAATGTGAGCAGCCCATTTTTGGTGGGCTGTAAATATTATGTATACTTAAGGTAAAAGTGGATCCGTTCTCAGTTACCCTTTGTTACTATTTATCCCAAAACTCAAAAAGAAGCTTCTTGGAATTTGGTTCTTAAATTTGCCTCTCCCCCCACTCCCCCAAGGTTTTTGGGCATTTTTTTCCTCAAACTGCTGCTGTGGTAAGCACTACTGAAATACTTAGTAGCTGCATATTGGAGTGCAGCCTGTGACAATAAAGGGGTCATTCATTGGAAGATGAGTACCTGCCTGCATAGCAAGCACTCATTGTTCTATACATTGCTAGAATGAGTATCCTATGTTTCTATTTTGGAAAGAGCCAATCCTATTTTATTAAAACTAAGACTTTGGGACAGTGTGTCTCTTTAACTAGGTTTGGGTTTCAGTACTTCAGATAAATGCCATAAAAATAATTTCCTGTGTCCAGTTACCGAGGATAGTCCACTTGGCCTCTGTAGGAAGCAGTTCTTTCTTTGAAGGGTTGGCAGATCACAGGACAGACATTTGCTCTTATTTGGTTCTTCCTTAGCCACTCTTAATAGCAAACATCTATTCCAGTTGCCTGGTGCTAACACTGAAGACAATCCTTGTTTTTATGTGTTGGATGTGTTTGGCAACAAATATCTCATTCCAAATCTTTGTAAGAATTGCTCGTTACCAAGTGGTTCCGGTATCACAGAGGTGCACCATCCATACCGAAAAATTGTCATTAATACCRTTTTCTTCTCAGTTTGCTATGTTCTATGTAAAGATAGGGATCTTATTCATGGCTTGACATGTATTGAATCTTGCAGAAATGCTGCTATCAAATCATCACATTAAGGGGTGGGATTTAGGCATGAAATAGTTGTTTGTGAACTAGTGAGGAATCTAATCTTGCTGTAGGGGTAACACTGTATGGTGGAGCTGGAGATGCTTATGTTATGTGAATGGCTGTGACTTGTCATCTTTTTCTCAAATACAGTTTTTGAAAGTCTTTGAGCATGATAAACCCATACAAGAGGATGTTGATTCAACCAGTGTAAATCTTCATGGTCCCTTAATCTGGATTCTACTTTTTGAGCTATGTTTTAAAGGGAATCTCATCAACACTTAGTATAATTTCATGCATGTTTTTCTCTGGAAGCCCTTTTGTTTCATTTCAAGGAAAGTTATGTTGGTTTGCTGTTGGTACCAGTTTGTGATAGCTGCTTATCAGAAGGCGTGAAACCTTTTGTGCCAACTTTGAAGAACAGAATTCTGATCAGTGTTCTGTATTAAGCACTCTGATAAACATGGTTCCAAAGCCTATTTCCTACTTCAGGTGATCAAAGAGAATGCAGAACTCTCTGCTGATTATTGTGGTTGTGAAGAATTTGTGACCCTTCCAACAGGGCAACAAACTGATTTACAGTCTCTTGTGTGCAGAAACATCTACAAACCGTCTTCCTGACATGATTAGCTACGCTGCTGATGACCATTCAGTTTTTCCAGAAATTAGTAGCATTTGGGCAGTGTATTGACAGAAGACTTAGTTGACTTCCAACATGCCTGGCAAATTGATTCCTCTCCTCAGCCTTCAAAATTAAAAGCATTCTTATGTTCATAATTTTAAATTTAAATTAGGGTGACAGTGTTAGGACAGATTCTGCCTGACAGTAGGACAGAAGTCTTGATCAACTGTGTGCTTTGAAATTTTTGTTGTGGGGAAACAARTAATGATGTATTTCATCTTACACACTGTTTCTGGGTTGAGCTAGAAGCTGGAGATTCCCTTTGAAAGTTGTTGTTTCCAAAGATAGTAGTCTGCTTTATAAAGCAGACTTGAAGCCAAACCAAATTTTCAAATGAGCCCAACCAATGCAAAATCTATGATTAGCTAGTATTAATTTTCCTTATTTACTCTTCATTTCAATGCCAGGTACTTCCAAGTTCACTGCATTTGGCATTAAAATAGAAGCTATACACGGAACACTAAATGTTGACTTTGACTCGTTTGTGTTGTAGAAATGGTCAAAGCGTGTCTTGCTGGCCTATGAAGCTTTCCAATCACTGCTTTATAATGTTGTGTTTGAAATACTTGTACCTTTCATTTGTTTTTTCCTCTCCTGCAGAAGTTGCTTTGAGAACTGAGTTTTAAATTGGAAATGACCTTATGTGCCTTCAGTTATAAATAGCAGCAAGAAAGAAGGGGATTTCCCTGCTGCCAACCCCCATTCATGGCTTTCTATTTTGGTTCAAACCATGTCTTACAGTGCATTTTGACTACCAGCCCTCAACATGCTGCAGCAAATTTGGTTGTATTCCAAAAAATATGTACTTGAGGTCACGAGCAGGTAAAGTTGCTGTGATACAAGTGCTTTCTTTTTTTTTTTTTTTGATCTGGGAGTTAGTAGAATTAGAGATGCCACAACATTTAGTGAAACAATGCCCTTTTGATATTCACTGCTATGTGCTATTTTGTGTGCTTTATGCATTGATCTGGGCTATGTTGAATCATGTGTTAGAAGCTGTTAATGGTGAAACACTACTGTGCCTGAAACTTGAAGAAAATAAATCTTGTGTCTATGATAGCTTGAAAGGACAACACTTTTTCTTTGTTCATATGGCTTTCTCTTGTGGGACTACGGTTCTTGTACTGTAGCTGTTATGGAAGCTAAGCACTTGAAATAAACAGTAAAATAACTTAGTAATGTTTTGGTGTGTATTCTTTCTTTACGACAACACATTTAAACCTCTTAAAAAAAATTTACATGAAGCATTAGTAAAAATGCACCCTTATTAAATAAGGTAATTAAATATTAATAGTGCTAACTGTTCTCAACCATTTACTTACATATATTGTGTGGCTGACTAGACAATCAGTTGTCTTATAATCTACATCTTTGGCCAAATGTAGGTTGGTACTGGCATTCAGTTTACACCTCACCTTCAAGTCATACTGTTTATATCTCAAACTTTGCAATGCAGTAAGTGTTGGTGTGTTGGGAGGGAGCTGTTGATTACTTAAAATGTGATTATGTGATTGATACTTGATCTTGAAAGTAATGCCGCTGGGACAATGTGATTCTAATTCAGTGACTTCTAGTGGATTGAGTGAAAAACACCCGACTCCTGTAACACAGCGTAAAATGTTCTGTATCTGTTAGGTGCATGGTAGAGCATAATTAGTGGTATACCATTATTTTGTACATCGCTATGATTTAGTTTTGAAGGGAAAATGGAGTTAAGTTTGGCTTCTGACTTAATTGAAGGGCTAGTTAAAGTGATTTGACATGAGTATTAGTTTCATGTCATTTCCCAAATCGAGACAGCAAAACTGTGGGAGAATGTAGAATTAGTATGAAAAACATGAGCAGCAGATAGGCTCATGTCAGTCCTCATCCACCCTTTTGCTCCTGTTGGCCAAACTAAAACCAGATTTGTCTGGTTCAGCCTCTCCATGATGGACACAAGTAGGTTATGGGTGATGATGTTCCCCCCCTGCCCATTTGTTCATTGCATTGTAATTCTCTTTTAGAGATTGGGCATTTTATAACTTAACAGCTTTGGATTTTTGTGACATTTACAAAATGCTGGAGCCAAGACTGCAGAAACAGTTAACGATGAACCAGTCTTTCAGATGTGTTCCTTGTTTCTTGTCTTCCTTTCCACTGTCTTCAGTACTCATTCAACAACAGCCGCTCCTCTCCCAGTTTATACTTGTGCTCGGCAACGTTTCTTGCTGGGCACAAGTATAAACTGGGAGAGGAATGGCTGGAGAGCAGCGCTGCAGAAAGGGATCTGGGGGTTCTGGTCGGCAGCAGGCTCAATATGAGCCAGCGGTGTGCCCTGGCAGCCCAGAGGGCAAACCGCATCCTGGGGTGCATCAAATGCAATATAACCAGGCGGTCAAAAAGGGCGATTATCCCGCTGTATTCAGCGTTGACGCGGCCTCACCTGGGGTACTGTGTGCAGTTCTGGGCCTCACAATTTAAGAGGGATGTGAAGGTCCTTGTATGTGTCTGGAGGAGGGCAACAAAGCTGGTGGAAGGGCTGGAAGGAATGTCCTATGAGGAGCACCTAAGGACTTTGGGTTTGCCTAGTTTGGAGAAAAGGAGGCTGARRGGCAACCTCATTGCTCTGTACATCTTCCTGAGGAGGGGAGGGGGAGAGGGAGGTGCTGAGCTCTTCTCCCAGGTATCCAGTGAKAGGACGTGTGGGTATKGTTCAAAGCTGCGCCAGGGGAGGTTTATACTGGACATTAGGAAGCATTTCTTTACCGAGAGGGTGGTCAAACACTGGAACAGGCTCTCAGAGCGGTGGTCGATGCCCCAAGCCGGTCAGTGTTTAAGAGGCTTTTGGACAATGCCCTTAAAAACATGCTTTAACTTTTGGTTAGCCCTGAATTGGTCAGGCAGTTGGACTAGATGATCATTGTGGAAATATTCTATTCTCATTCCTTGACTCTACCTGCAAAAGAGTTTCTAGGTTTTCATGCTGTCAGTGATAACTAGCAAGAATCATTTTTCCCCAAAAGTATGCTGGCAGTAACTTCTGGTGGTTCTGCTTCTAGGAGACAGCCCTTGCTCAAAATTTGTTACCTTTTTATTTCTGTTTCAGGTGAGAAAACTGCCCCCTAGTAGTGAGATGACTCTGTTTATTAAACTTAAAACTTGCCTTTTTTTTTGTCTGTTCTTGTTGTTCTGATCAATTCTCTAACTCATTTTTCTTGTGTTTTGAGAGTAACACTGAGGGAATGCCCTTTTTCAGTGGAGCCCTAAGCTGGTGCAGTCAGCTTCAAAAGAACTTCAGCATGTAAAAAGGCGTTAGTGTGGCAAGAGCTAGAATTTTCATTTTTCAGGTCTTGCTAATGAGCATATCTTCAGTTTCGAGCAGGTAAATTCTCATTATGTCTGGCTTTTGGCTGCAGTTCAGTTTGAGTGGGAAAAACTGGGGATATGTACTAGAAGTGCCTATCTAGCATAATGTATGATGTCCTAATGACTTTACTAAGCAAAGTTATTTTTAGGATAGTGAGGCAGGCAGTATCTCTGCAGGCTTTACTGTACATGTATGGTTTGTGAAACATAATTTGTAGTAATAGGGTTCTCAGTGGAGAAACTACAACTAGCAGGAGCCCTGAATCCTTCATGTCACTGTTTCTTGGATTTTACTCCAACTATATGTAGTAGTCTTCATAAGTCACTAATGCCTCATACAGACAGCTGCTTGACCAGTATCACTCCTTTGAAAACTGAAAAAAAATTAAAGAGTTTATTGCTAGTTGATTTTTAAGGAATGCATCCTTAAGTGTGTCCTAGAGAATGTGTGCTGCTTAATTAAAAAACTTCTAAACACTAGCTGACCATAGATCTAAGACAAATTGTAGAATCTTTCTGGTTAGGATCTGAACAGACCTGCCCAGAAACCATAAAACACTTAATAGTTTTAGCTTTGAATATCTCTCTGGGCATTATTTGGTAACTTGCTAGGCAACATGCTGTTAAAATCCTGCTAATGCTTTAATTAACTTGATATCAGCTCAATTTCAAGTGACTGAAACCCAAAAGAGTGGTTTTGTTGTTGGCTGTTCTCTTCTAGAATAACTTGTGCCAGTTCTAGTGCCTACGTGCACGGTCATGTGTAATGCATCTGCAATATGGTCATTGCAGTTTGGAGAACTTCAGCTTCTTTTGCATCAGCCGTTGGTTTGAAGACCGAATAATTTTCCCTGGATGGGAAACCCTTGCTGCATAGTTGAAAGTATAATGGGAAAAAACTTAAGTAGTTCAAGTGGCTTGAACAGTCCATGCCCCTGTTTTCCTGATCCTTAAGGTTAGAGGAGATATATTTACAATTTTCCCTTACACGTGTGTGTGCACACAGCTGGTCTCTCTAGTAACCAATTGCTGGATCCTCTGACTGCTGTTATACTGAAGTTGTAGGCTGGAATTGTAGAAATCCCTGGGAAAGAGCTAGGTTAGTTTGACAAACTGGACCTCCTTGCTCCTCCTGTTTCTTCTCTGAGCATTACCAGGCTCCCCAGATGATGTCAGGATGGTCAGTGTAATACTCTAACTCAAATTTGGCACTTGTTTGGTAGCTATGGAATTGTCTTTGTTCACAGAAGTGTTTCTTGAGTGTGTGAATGAAGGCGGAAGTGCTGTATGCTTCAGAGCTATGAAACAGGAGAAGTTTGTGTTTGGGTTTTCTTTGTGTCCTAAGACAGAAATGTAAGGAATCAAAAGTCAGTGGTGTTGTGTAATGAGAAGGAAGAAGCTGCTCTTGGCAAAAGTTATCTCAAAAGTGGAGGTTTACATTTTCCTCCTTGTATGCACTTGGATTCCTGTCTACCATGGGTGAGGTATGAATCACAGTGCAGAAGGCATCTGTGGTAGGGGTGCAATGAGTTGGACTCCATGATCTTAAAGGTCTTTTCCAACCTTAATGATTCTATGATTCTATGAGAAAAGAGGTTGCTCAGACTTCCCTGACTGAGAGAGGAGAGGGGAACAATGTGAGAAAGTGACCTGCAGTGTGAGGTGAATGGGGCTGTTAAATGAGAAGTCTAAAGCACTGACAAGGAAGGGACTCTGGGGGGAGATGACACTATCTAAATGATGAGCTGGGATTATGGGGGCAGATGTCAGACCAACTTTCATACCCACTGGTAAAACTACAGAATCAGCAGAGTGGTCTCTTTGGAAATGTTTGATATTTTTGGTCAGAGATATTGATGGACCAGGTCCAGTATCAAGCAGTGCCAGATAGCAGTCTTGGTAATTAGTCCATGGTTTTGATGCACAGATCACTGATGGAAGATGAGGTCCAACGTCTGTTTTACCTGATTTGTCACCTCAAGTTTAAACACTTGGAATGTGGGCAAAATGCAGACAAACGGGATGACTTTGATATAAATTTTTCTTGTGGTTATGAACTTTTTTGGATTTATAAAGGTGGCTTTTGGACTTAGATGACTGAAATATTAAACATGGGGTTTTTTTGGTTGAATACCAGTCTTTGTTTTCTAAAAGTATTACAGAAATGTGAATCATCTGCATAGCCCTCAACAGAAAGATTGTCACTGAAAATCCTCTTTCAAGGTCAAATTCTCCTTACTTTTTTCTGTTACCATGTGCAGCCTGTGTTTACACAGATGTTTCCCATTAAGTCAGGACTGTTATTTTAACTTGCCACTTCCCAACTCTGTTACTCGCTGAATGAAACTAATCTGTTGTCTTTTCACCCTTCTAAGCCAATTCTTTGCTCTCCCCCATGAGATCTTAGCTCTTCATCTTTCCAAGAAAGGGTTATGGATTTTAAAGGTATTATGCAGATGAAGAGGAGAGTATTTACCCTGTGGTGGCTATGCACAAGAATCCAGGTGTGTTTCTTCGTTGAAGAAGAGCAAGTGTCTTAAAGGTAAAAAATAGTGAGTGGGGAGCCTGGGGATTTTATAGCTGTCTATGTTTTGAGCCATAAAATTACAGCATAGGTTAGCATCTGTAAGTTGAACAGCAGAGCAGCTGTTCCTGCTTCATACAGCTACAATTCCGTTGGTTACATTTTCCCACCTTCTAAGTGGTTTTTGAAATGGTAGAGCTAAGTATAAGATAAGCTGTAATTCAAAACAGCGGAATTGGAGAAGTGGTGGTGCTGCAGGTGGTATTAGCTCAGCATGATGGGATGGCTTTTTGCAGTGCTGAGTGCAAATATTAATTAAGGAAATGAACTGCTGTGTTGGTCACCTTGTTGCTCTTCTCCCATCTCTGTTGGTGATCTCTGCCCTACTTTCAGCTTATTTCTACTGACATTCTCCTTTAAAGAAAGGAGAATAACAAATCTGAGTGTAAAATGCCTTGATAAAGAAACCCTGAACCCATATATCTTGTGTGAGGAAAATAAGAAAAGGTCAAAAGTCATTATCTTCTCTTTGGTGAAATATGTTCAAATGTGACACTTCTGTAAAAATTGAGGCTGTTGGTTCTCCAGACTGTGTATTTAGGAATTTCACTTGCAACTGCCTAGTACATTGAGCTGCCATTAATGGAACAGATCACTTCTTGTCACTTGGACTACTACAGTGAGATGCCTTTCATACTTCAGGAAAGTGTGCTTGATTCAGATTTGAAGTATAATCTTTTTCAATTATCCTTTTCGCAGAATAGTAAATTTCTTAAGGAAGTATTAGTGGGAATTTTGAAATTGTCAGAGGAAACAAGACTAAAACCTTTAAATCTTATGGTGTAATCGGAATAACATGAAAAAAACCAGGAGACGATGAAACCTTTTAGGTATTCATGCTTTTCTGATTCTTTGCAGTGCAGTGAAAGTTGCTGGTTTCAACATGCTTATTAATAACAATTATAGAACCATAGGATGGTTTGGGTTGGAAGGGACCTTTAAATATCATCTTGTCCAAACCCCTGCCATATGCAGAGACATCTTTTACTAGATCAGGTTGCTCAAAGCCCCATCCAGCTTTCAAAGATGGGGCATCCACAACCTCTCTGGGCAAACTGTTCCAGTGTCTCACCACCCTCATTGAAAAAAAAAATTTAAAAAAAAAAAAAAATCTTCTTTATGTCCAGTCGAAACTTACCCTCTTTTAGTTTAAAATGGTTGCCCCTTGTCCTGTCACTACAGGCCTTCGTAAAAAGTCTCCATCTGTCTTTCTTACAAGCCTCCTTTAAATATTGAAAGGCY
Organism: Oceanodroma leucorhoa; assembly: GCA_030449065.1. Lineage (NCBI taxonomy): Eukaryota > Metazoa > Chordata > Aves > Procellariiformes > Oceanodroma > Oceanodroma leucorhoa. The sequence goes on from JASVER010000048.1 coordinate 3,362,865, forward strand.
GCACTAACATCTCCCCAGAGCCTCCTCTTCTCCAGGCTGAACAACCCTCTAAGCCTTTCTTCATAGGAGAGGTGTTCCAGTCCTCTTACCATTTTCGTGGCCCTCCTCTGGACCTGCTCTAAAAGGTCTATGTCTGTCTTGTACTGGGCACCCCAAAGGTGGACTGAGTACTCCAGGTGGGGTCTCATGAGAGCAGAGCAGAGGGTGAGAATTGCCTCCCTCGACCTGCTGGCCGTGCTTCTATTTATGCTGCCCAGGACACGATTGGCTTTCTGGGCTGCAAGACAGTCTGATCTGACAGACAAATAGACTAAAAGTATCTGTTATATGCTGCTAGTACATGCATTTATGGTATATCCACTTAAGGTGGAGAACTGCTAATTTATTAACTCTTCAGCTTTGGCACCTCCTTGACAAACTCGTATCTTGTAAATGTGAAGTCACTAATAGTTGAAGACTTTTATACTGTTGCATTCCAGATTGCTCGCTTGTCAAGTGTGTGGGGTAGGCCTTCTTTCTCTATTTCAAACTTGTAAACAAAGCCTCTATTTATTCCAAATGAATGGCAGCTAAATAAAGTAGGCTGCAGTATCTGTGGCCTTTATTAAGGGTAAAGGCTTAAATGAGAACTGGGAGGAGGACAAAGCCAGCTATCATTCCAGAGCAATGTAGCTTGCAAAAATTACTGGGTTTGTTGTAACCTAGGCTGTTTGTTTCCTTGTGTTTGTGAAGACCTGTGCTGTTTAACTGTACCATGCACTACAAACTTATGTTCACAAGGAGCTTTGACATCTGTAGCATCTGTGAAAGTAGAGTATAAGTTCACAAGTTTGCAGGGAACTCACATATTCAGTGCTCCTTCAGCTATGATAAAGCATTTTGGTAAGACATGATAAATCTAATTTTCAATCAAACTTGTGCTACTTGGGAAATTTGAGATGTTTCAATGCTGGAAACACTTTTCATATGAAATGTTTTAGGGACAGGAGGGAGAAACTTTTGCTACCCTACATTTTAGATAGCTGCTTTAGCTACTAAGATAGAAGGGTCATCTCTTCTCTGGTTACAGCCCCACAGCTGAGAAGTAAAATGCAGTCTCCCTAGCTGTGCAATATTATTCTTGGGCACAAATGTAGAAAGTAGAGGGACCGTTGTATCCAACCTGATGTTAGTAAAACACACTGTTCCATTCCATGTGTCTTGTAGTCTTCTACAAGCATTGCAATGAAGTATCTGAAATCTTTATATAAATGAATTATTAAATATTATCCCTCTCATCCCATTAGCTGTGTAGTGTAAATGGTTTGTGCTGAAATGGGTGAAATGAGTGGATTTGGGGAGTAAATAAGCATGATAATTGGTTTAAAAAAGGTGATAACCTTGTGCCATCTGCCTTTGACAGAAGTTGCCATAAATGCTGTTCTTGAATTGTAATATAAGCTGAATGCTGATTGTGTTGTTGTAAAAGCTGTGATAATGAAAGCTGTTTATTAGGCAGATTTGCATAAATCTTTGTCTGAAGAAGCTCCTTCTTGTGCAAAGTTACATGCACATGAGCATTTACCTTTTCCAGTACAGTGAAAACAGCAGAAGAGAGAGCCTAACTTTGAGCGTCTTTGATGTTGATATACTCTAACAATAACTGAATCTGATGGAGAACCTCTTTGAGCTATTTCTTGCTACTTCTGGAGCATCTGTGCTTGGGTATTTTCTCTTCATAAAGGATTTAAAAGGCTAGATCAGTAGTGCGGGCCTTCCTGGTACCTTTACCCTTAGACTGCAAAATCTATTCTTCCATGCTCTTCTTCCTTCATCCAGAGCAAGAGAAGTTTGGCTTTTCTGTTGGCATCCTGTATCTAGGCCATGTTGTCCTGGTGTCAGAACAGGTACCGTGACTGCTGTGAAGAGACGACCTTTGCCTCTTCTCTTACCATGAGTCCCTCAGGTCTAACTTGTATCCTGATAAGCACTGTGTGTGGAAAGAAGCCTGTAGTATATATAATAAATGTTTACTGATGTGGAAACACTTCTCTACGGGTGCAATTCCAAGATGGGTTGGTTTAGATTGAACTGAAGTTAGTGCTGCCTTGCTCTTCCTCCCTTCTTCCTGTGTGTCAACCTTAGCGTTGGCCTGACTGTTCAGAGAGCTAGACTGGAAATTTCAGCCTAGTTGAGAACTAATGTTGTGGAGAAGGGGTGTGGGGAGGGAGATGAAGTTGGATAGTTTAGCTCCCTGCACCTATTTGCTATGGGCAGGGCTGAGTGCCGGTGTAAGGTGGGAATGGGAAAAACTGGGTAGTGGGGTGAAGGGAAGGATGGGATTGTGGCAATGCTGACTGAGACAGGAGWCTGCACCCCCAGGGAAACTAGTTCTCTTAGCAGAAGTAGTCCGCTTGCTAGGGGTGAGATTGTTAATGTCCCCCAGCATTATGAGCTTTTAGTTTGGTTTGGTTGAGAAGGTTTCTTCTGGAGTGCAATTACAGATGCTAAGTTTGCTTTCATGCCTTCAGGTGAGCTCAGGTAATGCAGCATTGCTTGACTACAGCTGGCATCATTCATCTCTTGTTTTCTGTGCAGGTTATTAGTCTGGTTGTCTTGTTGCAGTGGACCTCTGGGAAGGAAATATTTATTTGAGCAGAGTTCGGTTTACATGGTTCAGTTTCTTCTGTGATTGTTTTAAACTAGGTTGTAGTATGCAGTTAAACACTATAATGGACAGTTTCCTTTTAATGTGTTTCCTGATATTCATTTGCGTCTCTTCTAAAACGTGAGCAAGAGTTGAAGGGGAGAGTGGATAGATKTGAAGAGGGGAAAAACCCTATGTGGGAGCAAATTTATTGGAGGGAGATTTATTTCTTTCTTGGGCGTCCTTGTATCTTGTATAAATTTGTGGGCTTTTTTAAATAATAACTTGGCTTTCTCTGTCAATGTTGTTTCACTTGATTTCTTTAGTATTACTTTTTCTTTCCCCTCTTCTCCTGACTCTTGCCAGTAAACATGGGAAAGGGCAGAGTCCTTTACCTACAAAAAGGTAAATCTATTTTCAGCTGAAGGAAAGCTAGTTCTTTCAAAGATTTGAAGGTTGTGTCATATCTGTTTTGTTATTTTGGCCAATTTGAATAAGACAGTAACAAATTACTCTCAAATGTCATCTTTATCCATGAGTAAGCCTTCTTTCACTAGCTTGCTGACCTGTGCTGAGTTGTATGGGCATTGTAACAGTGATGAACGTTCTTGTCACAAGGTACTAAATACATATTGTCTGAGAAGTAAACAAAATTATTTTTCTGTAACCCTACATAAAATCATCCAGATGGCAGGCTGCTGCTGCTGCTCTGAGTACAGCTCTGAGAATCTCTGTGCTTTTCACTTTCATCACATCTAGAGATAGAGGCAGCAGATGGGAGAAGGTGGGAAGAGTGGACTTTAGGCACCTGTTTTTAGTGCTAATGCAAATGGAAGGGACTCAGCAGTCATTGTTACACCACAGTTTCCACATTAACGATTTTGATGGAAGTAATTTTTAAATACCAATGGGTGACTTGTTAATTGAGGCATTGATTGAGCTGTTATCTTGACCAAGTTCACTTGATGCGCATAAGGGAAAATAGATACGAAGCAAGCAAACAACCCTGTGTTTAAGGGCTTTCTTCCAGTCATAGCCAAATCAATGTGAAAAGCATGGTGCCATTTTGGAAAAGTTGTATTATTATGTGCTGTAGAGAGAAATTATCTGTTGAGAGAAATGAGCAGGGGCCAGTTGGATGTCCAGAACTGCAGAAGGGTATGAAGTGAAGCTGCAAGAAGGACTGAGGTAGAACTGAAAGAACGTTTGTTTGAAACCTACTGATCTTTGATGTTAATAGAACACATGGAAGCAATAGCAAGTCTTGCATTTTATTCTGCAGACATTGCCCATGGGAGTATAAAGGATTTGTGTCACAGTAAGAGTAGCTTTATTGCTATGTTTGGAGCTTCTGGGTCCTCAAAGTTACACTGTACAGGAAGATCGCTGTTAAAGTATCTGCCTCAGGGCACTTCATATTTGAAGAGTTTGTTCTCTGAATCTTCTTGTGAGGTTTACCCAATGTCTGCTCCTGAAGAGCTGATGCTTCTGAAGAGTAGTATTTCATTGCCTGGACTCATACTGGCCATTGTCAGGGAAGTTGGCTGAGCGTTTTAAGATCCATCTTGAAGGACTACTGTATATGCTGATGGTATTGTTATGGTACCAATTACAACTTAGCCTTCTGATTTGGGCAAGGTTAGAAATGGTAGTTTAAGTACCAGTTAAATGACCTGATAGTCTTGCAGTTAGTTAATTGCGTATGACGTAGTTGGTAGGATCAAATGATACTGCTGCAGGCTTTTGCAACTGACATTGCGCATCAGAATTTGAATGGCTGCAAATTTGTTGATGCAATTAAAGTTCCAAGCAGTTAGCTTTTCTTTTTTTTAAATTGAGTTTTGTTACCTCAGTTGACATCATTCGTGGGCAGAATTTTCTACCTAATTTAACTTTCATGTAGCATTTTTTTTGAAGTGTCTAATAGGCGTTAATAACTTGGATAACTATAATTACTGTGCAACATACTTCAATACATCAGGCCGTGCAAATGTAGATTGACTTTTGTTCTGTTGTAATTATTTGGAAACACCCAGTGTACTAATTAAATTTTGTCAATTAAAAGTTAATTAAGCATTATTTTCTGCACTTGAGGGCCAGTTTTGTGTAAAAGGTAACAGAATGACTTATTTTTATATCTATTTCACACACATACACTTTTAGCACAAGCCTTGGGTCAATAGAAGAAACAAGTCGTCCAGTATTGATCAGTGTTGTGACACGTTATTTTAACATGCCTAATCCACTAGAGGCTAAGAAGATAATATGCAAGTGCTTTACAGGCAACGTCATTAGTGCTAGTACCCATTGTGCTTTGAAGTGCGTATTAGTAAACCTGAATCCACGGGATAACAGCTTACCAAGTGCATCTTAAATGTGTATGTGCATGTATCTAGGGATGTGAAGTCTTGCCTAGTTTTCCTGGTATGCATTACCAACCCTGTTGTTATTCTTGGATGCCATGGAAGAAGGGTTGAAGCAAATTTCCTGTTTAGCAGGAAATCTAACTAAAGCATCTCTTACAGCTTGTAGGCTTCTTTAAAGTTCCCATGCAGTCCAGAACCTTTTCCAGTCTGTTTTACTGTATTGTGTTCTGGCAATGCTGACCATGCTGGTTGGCCATGAGATTGCATTTGATTGTCCTGGAAAATCTTGGACCCACATGACAGTCAAATCCATTACACTGATAGAAGCTTGTCTGACATGAAGGGGAGAGAAGAATATTTCTACTTTCGGTTGTTGAGATTAAGAAACAACTACAGTTGTGTTTTTCTCAGTGCTCAGCAGTAGTCTCTCAAATATTTAAAGGAAGCTACTCAACTTCATCTCTTTCTTCTTTGCATAGCTATTCTGTTGCAGCCAAGGCCATTGCTTACATGTACCATGCATAAATTGTGTATTTCAAGGATTAATGCAGCCTATATGAAACTGCAGGAGATTGTAGAGCGCTAGGCCCACTAAGGTACAATTATTTTATATATACCCAATAAGGTATAATTATTTTGACAGAGCATCAACTATCTCTTGAGGCAAGGCTAATTTGGGGGTAATTTAGATTCATCAGATTTAGAAGTAGTTACAACCATCAGCTATTTTTTTTGTTGTTGAGGAACAACAGCAACAGATCAGAATATTTGTATAAATATCAGTCTGGGAAGATCTGTGAAATATAATTAACTAGCTGAACTGCATGGAAATGGGATCAGTTTTGTGTTATCCATCTGTACTTCACTGAGCTTAATCTAATTATTTTTGAGTGACTAGCTTATTTATATTCAGTACCTTGGCAATGTTTTCTTGCTCTGACTATGTAACCATTTGAAAGCTGGGTCTGAGGAGTAGTTTTTACTCAACACTGCAAGGACTTTGACGTGCACAAACTGGAGCATCTTTAAATTCAACCCAGCTGTCATGGAGAAGAATCTGAATATTCTTTCAGTACTGTTTACAGCCTGCTAGTAATATCTAAGTGCAGAAAGACTTAGTTCTTCTTACTGTTCCCTGATCTGTGGTGGGCACTACGTAGCAGGAGAAGGCATCTCTGAATGTTCATCTTGGAATTTTGTAGCATAATACTACGTTCTGTATCTTAAAAATACAGAGATCATCGTTTCCCATTTTGGGAACAACCAGTCTTGTGAGAATTCTGTAAGAGTGCAGCGAGTTCACCCAATGCTACAACAGCTCTGGCAGTGTTGCATTCTCCAAAGTTCTCATCCAGTGGATTGCTGGAGTCTTTCAGTTGCAGTGCTGAGACCTCGGAATTCAACATGGCATTTGATGCTCTGAGGTACTATTTCACCAGTATCTCTGACAGGTCAGCAGTATTTACCTGGGCTATAGATAAAGATAGTGACAAACTCAAGTAGCATGGTTTCAGAATGCTGTTCTCAACATTTTGAATTCAAACTGGCCAAATTTGCAAGCTGAATGTTACAGAAAAGTTTCTGAGAAGTGTTACTGTGAGTCTCTTCAGTTGATGATGATGGAAATGACAGCTGCTGTTTCTGTAAGCATTTTTTGCGGAGGAAAGATAGACTAACTCCAGGGTTGGACTGGAAAATCTTTGGAGCATTGAACACTTACAGCAGGTTTTTCATGTGGGTGTGCCTGCTGCTGTCAGTCTGAGCAAATAACCTGCAAGGCAGATGTTCAAGATTGGCTATTGGCAGTCTAGAATATTCTGCTGCAGTAGAAAAGCCAGTGATTTGTGCTGTTAGCTGTCAAATACATTAGGGGAAAAAACCCTAATTAGTTCATCACTTAGCATTATTTTTCTAAGTAAATGTGAAGCCATGAATTCCAGTCCTGGAAGATGACAGAAATATATTTTCTGTGCCTGGAATAATTTTGTTCTTCGTGACATGGAAGCATAAAGTTTATTTTGCATTGCTAAAAGGGATATCTTGGTGTGGCATACCCTATTAAAGACCTTTAAGAAGTTGCACTGGAAATTTCACCTGACTTGTTATTAGCAGACCAGTCTGAAAGGCAACTTCAAGATCAAGCAGGTGCAGAGATGTCTTTTAGTGTGAACCAATTATGTATGTGAATGAACGTGTGGGCTGCTGGGGGTGGGGGGGAAAGCTATGGTGCAACTCAGTTTGAGTGGTTAGCTTTTATTCCCTGTGGCTGAGCAAAGGAAAAGCAACACTAACTGCTGCTGTGGCACTTCTTGGCAACCTTTGTCTGCACCAGTTAAATGCTGTGAATGAAAGCACGATGAGAGTGGAAGATACTCCTTACAATACTTTTGGCTGTTCAGGGGGAGTTTACTAGTAGTTGAGCTACTCAGAGAAAACAATTTCATTTTAGTAAAATAGGGAGGTGCCTGCAGATGTAGATAGGGCAAACTATGATTGGGTTGGCTTAACTTTTAACATCCTTTAAATTACAAGCTTCCTGTTGAACTACTTATTTATGTGGGGATCTGGGCATTTCGGTCTGTCTTAGACTGTGCCCCATGCCACAGCTCCTTTCATTCCCTGTCATATTAACAGAATAGATGCACAGACAATTTCCCTTTGGGGCACTAGAATGGTACAGATTTGTAGTGCCAAAAATATCTTCAGAACATATCATTAATTATTCCTCCAGAACAGAAACTAAATAAGTGACAAACCAGAAGCAGCTCTCTCCTGGAAGCAGATCTACACAATCAACCCAGCTGCAGAGAAGGATTTAGAGCATTGGATCGGTATTTGCATGAGTTGAGTATAGAGGTGAGGCATGATCCGATCTGTGTTAAACATTTAAATCATCAAAAGATGCAAAATGTCTTTATTGATGCATGAGGAAATAATACTAAATGTCAAATCAATGAGCTGTAAGTTGATCTCTAGTTAGCATTACTCTAGTAGACAAGTGACATGCAGTTTCCAGTTACAGATATTTATTTGGTATATGAGAGTCAATTTTTTAGGATTAGTTTAGGCTTTCTCTGTGCCACCTTATATTTATGTTTCTAAACTGTGCAACAGAGAAATTTGTAGAAGAAGAAATAAGGTTGGTGTCTGGTGTCAGCAGGCATATGACAGTTCCAGTGAGGACTAAAGGTAAGATAGTTACCTAAGAATAGATTACAGTGTAGATTTTGAATCCCAATTATTTCTGGCCTGCCTTCAGTTTTCTTAGATAAAATTATCATTGCCCTTATCTGTAAACTCTTGAGATGAAATGGCTTTAAATTCATCTGTCCATGTCTATGAAGTACCTCCCTCTGCTGAGCCTTAAAACTGAAGAAAAGCTATTAATACACTTCAGACTTTTTAATCAAAGGGAAAAAGCTAATATTTTACATTACTCTCATAAGTTTTGTAGATTACCCTGAGTAGTTGTAGAATACTGGACTTTGATACCCTTCTCTATTGGAGGGCAAGCAGGCAGGCGCTCATGCTGTGAATAACTGATGTCTTGAAATGTCCAGCTTTACTACGTAGATAAGCAACAGTGCTAAAATGAATGGTAATGATGTCTGCTATAGTTTCAAAACCAACAAATGACTTCATTTCCTAGATTTTTGTTTTGTGAAAAGTTAACCACTTGTAAAATAATCCTTGGAACCTCAAACAGCATATTGTAGTGGCATGTTTATTACTGAGGTTGGGAGTAATGAAACCAGTCAGGAGTAAAAGGTACATTGTGTATCTTGTGTATCTGGATGCGTATATATGGTTGCATGTGTATTTGCATCACTGGATAACACCATCAGCAGCTTCCAAGTTCTATTTAAACACTGTGAGTAATTCTTAAAAACTTTGTGAGCATGTTGCAAGTTCCAAAGGCAAGTATTAAAATAAGAGAAGTTATTTGTTAGACCGACGTAATCTGAGTTTCAGCTATTTGAAAGGGAGATGAGGTCCAGGAAGAAGCACTTTAATGGTAGGCAGTGCATTTCTCCTCAGATTAACACCTTAGCACCAATGTCCTAACATTCATGTAGACTGAAAATCTTTCTTTTGATTGCAATATTTACTCCTTTACTGGCTCTAGGGTAACCTTTTTTGCTTAGTTTGCTATGTGAAGTTTTAGCCCAAAGATGTCAACGTTGAATGGGTGAGTTGCATGAGAATAAAATATGGGATTTTAAAAGGTATGTAAAATATGGCATTTCTTAAAGGTACTCTGTTGTGATTTGGCCAAAGTATTGTAGTTTTTGACAGTCTCAGACTGTGACCTTCAGATTAATAGATGTCAGTGAGGACAAATGACTTTGGCATTTAAAGAGAAACTGGATTCACAAAGAACTTCTAGGTGCCTGAGGAGTTACTGATTTGCCATAGTATTTTACCACAGTGATCTTGAAAATAATGATAGTTTGTCTACAAACAAGTGTTGGGTGATAGAAATAGTGACACTGCAAATCTTAAAATTATCTGTAAGAGTTTCCTTTTTCTCTACACATCTCCAGTATGCACGTTCTTGGGAGCACTGATCAAACACTGTAGATTTGCCATAACTCATGTATGTTTGGATAGCAGTTGCTGCTGTTAGGTAACTCCAGCTAAATTCTGCAATATGAGCTGCCCTGGTTTGTTATTAACTTCACTCTGAAGGACTGGAGTATGGATCACTTTGCTGCCACATTTCCAGTTGTTCGCATTATTTTGTTATTTCGCTTGGTGTGTCTTATTCTGAAGAGCAGTGTCATAACACGCTGTTGCTTTCACTAACCTCTTTGCTTAGGTAGAATATTTAAAATGTTTTTTTTCTTCCCCCCCCCCCCCCCCCCCTTTTTTTTTTTTCCCCCTTTCCCCCAGCAGTACTCTGCTGTGAGTTAACATCCAGGTCTTGCTTGCTGCTGGACTGTCCTGTTGACCTGTTCCAGTATCCTAAGATCCCAGATTGGCAGGAAGGAACCAATAAGTGCAATGATATGGGGGAATATTTTACTGTCATTTCAAGTTGTACATACCTCAGAGATAGATAGTGCTAGTTAGTGTGATGTTGTGTGTGCTTTAAGAAGCCTTGCAAAACAAGTGGCTAGTGGCAGCATTTATTTTATACCACTTAGCCCTTCATGATTAGTACATGCAGCTGATCAATAATCAAAGTTTAGGCACTGCTGTCTTAAAACTGCATTTTACATCTTTATCCCTTAAAGAAAACATTAAATGTAAAAAAGCAGAAAATTCTGTTCATAAAACATATGTCTCTTCAATGGCTGTTGTTATTTTACAGTCTTACAATCTTGTAGAAAGTATTTGGCTGTATAACCTATAAAATTGTATCAGCAGGAGGAGGAAGAATATAGGGAAGAATTCAAAATAACTGAATATGATAAGATTTATTTTGACAGTCTGGTATTTGCTACTCAGAACTTTTATCTTTGACAGGACATCATGTAGTATATGTGGTGTTTCACCTGATGTCAGTGTTCTTGGCATCTGAATTATTTGGACGAGTTATTAGTATACTGGTACATGGTAAATGCATAGAAAGATTTGCTTTGTAGTTTATTTTGTTGCAGTTGCTTAGTTTGGAAACATGTCTTGCCATCCAAGCAGCATTCTTTCTAAATGCCCAGGGAGTGCCCCATTGGAAGAAGTATTTCTGCCAAGATGTCTGGGCTGGCTTCAGGAACTGAAGCATTGGAGCTGTAGCAGCTGACTTGGTTTCCTCACTGATCTCATGCTCAGCAAGTTCTGTTGCCTTTGTTCTTGCCTCGTTCCCCTCCTGGCTGCCTCTCTAGCTGGAGCTTTAGCAGGCATGCTGAAAGGCCTTTCTAGTTTAGGCATATACAAAGTGTGTAATCTCTAATGTGCGTTTTCTTCAATGAACAGCTGAGTGTAATGTTTCAGGTCTCTTATTCCAGAAAACTGAATGTGGGTCCCTAATAAGAGCAGCTTCTGGGGACTGATTGGGTGCCTTTCCTGCTTTGTGTTGTGTTGCTGTTGCAAAGTAATAGATAGAACTAGGAATATCATATTTGAACAAATACTCTGGAGGAAATGGTATTATCTGTAGAAGAATGAAAAAGGAAGATAATGCTTGCTGAAATAAATGTTCTAGCAAGAACACTGAAAAAGAAAAGAGTGTTTGTCTCAAGCAATTCATCAGGTGCTCCTTACTAGGAATGCCATACTAAATGCTACATGGTATTTCAAACACCTGTCATACAGTAATAATTGGGTTCTAGAGAAATATCTGAACAGGAAAAACTGGTTTTGTTGCAAGGGTTTCATATTGTGACAGTTCAAAAATGGGAAATGCTAGATTATTTTTTATCATCAACTCAACTTACTATGACTGGAGGCAGAAACATGAAAACACTTAAGTCAAAATGTGGTTTAAATGCTGTGACTGGAAACTGCACTTCTTCCTTTGAGAGAATCTATTAATGTCTTCATGAGTTATCCTGCTCTGAAAATGAGATTTCTTCATCATGTGACAAATATTTTGACTTTTTTTTTTTTGTTAAATGAAGAGTGGCATGGTAACTTAGCTTTCCCAGTGTTTTGTTTGAGGCTATTTCCAGGCACAAGAAAGTTCAGGTGTAAATAAAATTCACTTTTTTTTTTTCCTCCCACTGGCATTCTTGTCTCCATTGATATGGCTTTTTTGTGTCCATGCAGTTGATTCTTAGTATCAGTTACATTTAATTGTTTGAATACTAACTTGACTTTGATACTGACTTGATTTTGAAGTATGAACACTCAGACTTGTCTGAAATTTCCATCCCTAAAGATTCCTTCAGCTGCTTAGTGCCCCGCTGATACTTATCCCTCATGTTCGGGGCTGTTACTATGTATATGTTAATGATCACAGCTATTGCAAGGAAGGTTTGTCTCTTCTGTTCCAGAGAATATAAACGTGTGTTTAAAAATGCTTCAGGTTGGATAGTGAAACAGTTAAATAGTGAGTTTTGACTGTGGATCTTGCTTGCTAATTAACTTCATAATTGCAATGTTATCTTTTTTTTATGAATTACTATATCCCATGCGGTGTGTCTCTGAACTCAAAACTCTGGCTCTTCTTCCTACTGGGCTGTGAAGTCAAGAATGGTCTATTTGATTGAACTGCTCCACTGTTCAGTTTGCGGATGGACACTAAATTATCTTCAGGCGTTGACATTTATTGTGCAAATAGGAAATAAGTCTGGCAGTTTGAGCCTTAAGTTAAGTTGAAACCATGGGTTAAAGCTCATAGCTTTAAAATGCTCTGAACACTGGGAGAAACACTGAAATTTTCCAGATTTGAAGGCAATGAAAATACTGCAAAAGAATGAAAATGGTATCTTTTACTTGCATTGTTTACTTTCTTTTGTCCTCTCCCTGCACATATTTGTAGATTAACTCTTGCAAGCCCCTACTTTTAGTTTATTTAAATAGGCTATAACAAATCTTAATTATATGCTAATTTTCTGTTGCATTGTGGTGTGGGGTTTTTTGAGGAAAGTGAAACTGCTTTTAGGAAGGAGGGAAGAGTTATAAAATGGCCTCTCCTACAGAGGAGGGAATGTTCAGCGTGACATACCTAAAGTTAGCCAACCTGCACCAGTCCAGCCATAAAGTTGCTGTTCAGGCAGAGCTTCCCAAGTTACTTGGCTTTCTGGCTTGTAAAGGCTGATCATAAGCAAAGGTTAAGTTGCAACTGAAACATTCTTCGTTATAGGTAGGGCTTCTGCTATATCACTAATCCCACCGTGGTGCCAAAGTGTCCTTGACTTCTGTTCAAATTGAATTCTGGGAAGTTTGCCAATATTTTGTTGTTCAACTTCAAAAACTTACTACAGCCTCAGGTTACATATTTGTATACTGCTGGCAAGCATAGTTTGTTGCAAGTACAGTAGTTCATTGGATGTTATGACTACAAAATGTGCAACTTCTGGTTTAATACTTTTGTGCTGACTATCCTAATGAAGTGTGTTAAAACAGGCCCATAGTTCAAAGATAATTCTAAGGGTTCTTTTTGTGAGGCATATTGAAACTTTGCGAGAACTGCTCAGTGTTGCTGTAATAAATTGCACTCTGAGATCCAGAGCCAGTTTATACAGCATAATAAAGAAAACTTCAATACTATGACTGAGTTTTAGAAGGTCATGTCAATTCATATTTGAGGAAATGTAAAATTTGCAAGAAATTGTGCAAACTGTTGTAAAGCTAAATGGGTGTTCCTTTGCCTTTTCTGGCAGTGGGGAAAGACCCCTCAGAATAGGCCTTGAAATATTTGTCCTGAAGTTAAAGCTAAGGCATTGTTTTTATTTTATTGAAAAAAAAATCACAGTTAAATCAGGTATTAAATGGTATGCATTTTAACTAAACTGTGTGCACACTGGTTCACATTCTCTGAACCTCTTAGTTCTTCATATACTTTTAAGTAGGTGGACCTGACGCTTCTTTTGCATCTGTCCAAATTCTAACAGAGTTCCTATTCCTGTTCTTGTTATTCTTTTATTCCAGAGTTGTCTACCTCTCTGCTTTTTTCCCCTTAGATTTCTCTGTGCAGTGTTCTCAAAGAAAACAATCCACTTTATGTGGCTTTGAAATTGATACTGGACTTTTGTGAGACTTGGCAATCAGGGCATCTGGCTTATCAGTCATCTTCATTAGCATTATGGCAATATCTGGAGAATTTTCTGATGTTTTCTTAGTTCTGTTATGTGTTTCCAGCTGCTTTATCTTTCATTTTGTTTGAATTTCACTTCTTCCTTTTGTCTTGACACATGCCATCTATGAGTATTGTACGTATTATCACATATTTTCTTTTCACTCGTGTGTGTTATCTGAAATGGTTTGTAGCTGGCTACTCATGTTATGTGGAGCTTCAGCTTATGTGAAGCACTTGCGAAGTCTTTTGTTAGAGAAGGAGGAAATTGTCACAGGGATGTAGGGTCTGAAGGAATTGGAATTATTGGAGGGAGAGTAGCGTGTGAAGGAATTAGAATTATTGTGGGAGAAAAGTGTTAGGAGACAGGCATTAAGTCTGCAGGAAACCACATTTGCTAGACTTACTGCTCAAAATCAACAGCTTCTTCTTTAGAATGTTAGAACTTTTACTTCAGTATCACAAAGGTGAGGGCAGTTTGCAAATCAGTGATGTAACTTTTTTTTTGTGTGTTCCTTTTCTACAACTGTTGGAAGACTTACATATATCCTTATATATCCCGATATAGCCTTAATGTTCTGCTTGTATCCCAGTCTCTCCCTGCTTGCTCCTCACCAAAATCCTGCTAACACCTGCTCCAGAGCAGCTTTCGAGTTCAGTCCCAGAGGGCCCTTACTTCCCAAGGCAGCCACAGCAAACACTGTTGCTTGGTTTGGTGTGGTGGTTATTTTTTTGGGGTGGTGGTGGTGTGGATTTTTTTTGAGCTGATGGCTTTCTCCATTCCTTTCCCCTTGCTGCCTTTTTTTCCCCTATAGGGTGGGCTTCCAACACTTTCTGTGGCAGGTCCAGGCTGCTTATTCTGATAGCTTTCTGGGCATATAACTTGTGTTTAAACTTGATGGGCTTGCTAATGGTTCATTAAATGGCTCACTGATTTCTGCTTTAAGTGGAAAGCAGCTCAGGGAGTTTAGATTTRTATTTTCTCCCAGAAGTGTTTATGACTATGAGATCTGGCTTATGGAGAAAACCTGTTTTCTGAGAGGTAGGAAAGAGTGTGTTTATTTCACTTTCTTAAGTTGTGAGAGAACTTCAGTTTAAATATTCTGTTCTACTAAATATTTTTCCTTGTATATGCTTTCCATACTTCAAATAAATATATAAGCAGTTCTGGCAGGTTAATTTCAGGATGTGCCAGAAGCTGTTATCTTCATAAATAAATAGATGAGAAGTTATTTATCTTTTGAAAATGTATAAAGAAATATTGAGCTCAAAACAGCTGCTTTGACAAAGTTAAATAAATGAACAAGATGCATTTTATGGTTAAGGGGAGGCAGAAGGAAAGCTTAACCATTTTAGTGGCAATGAAATAATACAATCCAAAGGTATGATATCCTGATGTTTCTGAGATGGATAACTTCTATATTAGACTTCATTTTTGTAGTGAAGAAAAATTATCTTATCTTAAAGTGCAACTTTAATTGCATTTTAAATTAATCTACCCCTTCAGGAATATTAAAATTGTATGGGAAGTTAGTCTGCTATTTAATTAAGTGCATGAGCCATTGAGCCACCAAGTATGCTGGAACTATAGTACCAAATTATTATACATAGTGCATAATTGAAAAATTTTTTTTATATCGTCACTGCATATATTCCCGTAACAAGGTAGTTCTTTTCCTGGAATCTGAGGTGTACAGGAACTAGAAATGCAGCTAACAGGAGGAAACTCACAACAGCTTCCAGTATTCAGGAGGTCATTGGCTGTGATATTTGAAATGGTTGAAAGGAATTACTCACATGCATCTATGATTTGTAGGGCCCTTTCATCAAGGGTCCTTTTAAAGAAAGATCTTATTTAGATAAGAGAAGGAAACAGAGTTAAAGTTGTGCTTTCTTGACTTGGAGTGTTCAACATTATATAAATAAACTTTTCTCTGAGATTATGTAAGATGAAGAAGCTATTAGTGGAGTTTAATACTCAGGACTTCAAAGATTTTCAAGAAATGGGAGTGCCTTATGCATATTCCCTTTTAGCCTTATAGAACAAACTTTACCATGTGTAAAAGAGCTCTGCAGCAGAAGCCATTTTACCCCCTTTCTCAACTGCAGATTCAATTGCTGTCCAAGAACTAGGCTGCTGCTTATCCTTTTGCAAGATCAGTGACTTGTTGCTTTGCATGTGAGGCAGCCAGCTGAAGAGAGCAAAAGCTCTGGAAATTGGCTCTGCAGCTTAGGATTTTTTCCATATTTCTGCAACTGTTCCTTTGAAGGGTGGGAACTTCATAAACAGCTGCTGTGACCAGATCCTTACACGATCTTGGGAAACTCTTTTAGAAAACTTTAAACCTAGAGCAGAGTCTGCATTGCAGCCACAGACATTGCTGGTCATCAAAAAATGCATTTCCTGCCTGGGTAAACAAACTAGTATATATTTTTTGTAAAGTTCTTGCAAGGAAGCTCAGTGTAAATTGAGGAACAGATTGCTTTTGTATACTTGTGAATCTTAATTTTATTTTGCAGTTAAGCATTTAAAGATGCCACCACCTCAAAAACACAATATACAATTTAACAAGCAATTGTGCAAAACAAAGCAAGCTTCCTATTAAGTAATTATGTGTGCAGGTGTTCTGTGATGAGTTTTTTATTCTGATTATTTTGCTTTGACTAAATTATTAGATATCTCTCATTTTGAACAGGATTATAAAATACCAGACTGAATTTAAATTGCATGTGTGGACTTAAGAGGGGCTAGTTCCAGAACCTGCTTTCATGACTGGGATGTACATTGGCATCCTGTTTGTCTTTCTTCTGCAATACTATTACCATTCGCTGTTGCCAGAATATCTGAAACAAAATTCTTCCCCCATACTTTTGTTCGGGAACTGAGCTACTCATAAGTGGCAAGAAGAATAAAAAAAGTATTGGTTTACTAGGGAAAGGTAAAAAGATGATACAAAAATGATATTATGACTTTCTTGGAGTGTGGGACCAAAAAAATCTGGGGATTTTTGGCCTGTTGAATTACAGCTTGGGGAGAAGGATAAGATCACTACTGTGAACTAAGTTTCTCTGGAAAATATCCGCCAGTACAGAACACAGTAAAGAACTTGCTAACTATAAATGCTGTTTCATAGACAGCCTGTTGCCTTCAGTAACTAATTTCTTCATCTTACGCATTTAGATGTGTAGTATCTTGTAGCTGTTGTGAGTGCCAAAATATTGAAAACCTGGCATACTGCTCTAGACTGGTACTGAAGCTAATATAAACTGTATCATAGTCCACAAGGGAACATTACTGGTATGCCGCTTTTGTTCACCTTCTGTAAATTCCTTGAGTCGTAGTGGTAATGTCAATCCTTAGCATGTTCAGGAAACTGATTACAAAGTGTACAGAGTAATGTGTTAAAGATGTAGCATGAGGTAGCCTGTAAAGAGTAAAAATCCAGGCAGTATAAGTCTTTGAGTTGAAGAAAGATGTTGATAAGCAGCAGCGTAACTTCCTCATCTGTTGTTGCTTGTGTGTCTTGAGCTTGTTACAGCTAGGAAGTTTCAGAGTGCTTTCTTTGCTTAAACTCACATTGCTGCTACTGCTTTTAGGTTGAATTTTCTTCAGAGGTGAATGAGTTGTTGCTTTTAGCTTCTGAAAATTTGTGACTGTGTGGTCATCACCCAAACAGGGGATTTATGGGAAGCAGATGAAAGGTCTACTGCATCTCCTGCCCAATCCTGCTAATTCCTTGGTTTGCCTGTTGCAGTTCAAGCTCTCTGGGTTATCTAACACTGTAACTTCCTTGTGGCCACACATCTTTCCTCATTCCATGTGCCATACACTCTGTCTTACGTGTTTTTATTACATGGCTGTTAGCGCGCACCACCAGCCATGGGATAGGATGAAGACTCCTTAGAGTTTCCAGCAAGAGATCAGAGTGAGTGMGTTAACTCAAATGAAGATTGTTTATGGATTCCATAGGAAATGGGAATATGGGCTAGGGTACTCTCTTAGGCATTTAG
Source organism: Oceanodroma leucorhoa (assembly GCA_030449065.1). Classification (NCBI taxonomy): domain Eukaryota; kingdom Metazoa; phylum Chordata; class Aves; order Procellariiformes; genus Oceanodroma; species Oceanodroma leucorhoa. The sequence goes on from JASVER010000048.1 coordinate 3,380,548, forward strand.
GTGATTTTTCTGTGAAGTGATCTGCTTCAAATCGTGCTGCTGTTGTCTTCAGCTTGTATTCAAGTTGGTCAAATGATTAAAAGTTCATATGAGTGGTGGTAGCAGGGTGACACATACTCATTTAGAGGTGGTCAGGGAAGTAAATGGAAAAAAAAAGCAAAAATATATTAGGGCTGTGGAAAACCAATGTATACCATTTCTGACAGGTGAGTTTTGCATTGATTGTGTAAAAATTCTATAATCAAATTTCACTGACTGTAGCACTTCTCCCCGTGTTTCTAAAACTTGAGCTTTGATGTTACACTTGTGCTACTGTCAAGATAACTAATGTGGTGATGTACAGCGTATGAAGCTAAGACTGTGGAGGTCTGTTGGACTGAAGGTCCGACACTGATGCATGGCTGTCAGTGGTTGAGCTGAATGTGGAAAAGTAGGAAGAAATAAGTGTCTGCAGCCATTCTTCCTTATTAGAAGTACTGAGGTATCTATCTAATCCAGTCTTCACCAGATAGAAAACTTAGGAGGTTTTACATTCATTCAATTTACATTCAGTGAGAGGCTGTCCCCTTAATTTTTAATTGTTCAGTTTGACTGCCTCCAAACTGTTTGGGGATCTTATTCAGACTATCTCTGCCTCCAGAAAAGGTGGTTAAAAGGAAGGTGTCTGGAAACAAGTCCATACAGATTTGTCACTGTCAGGCTGCACCTGAGGCTTGATTTCATTCTTGTGTGCTTCTATTTATTTTAACAGGAAGCTCAGCCAGGCCTCCATTTATGCAGAGAAAAACCCTCCATTTTCATTGACATTGTTGCTCTAATGTCAAACTCTTTAACTGTTGAAGTCCATACTTGGATCATATTTGAACAAGAATTTTGTTTGAGGTGTATGGAGTTAACTGGAATGAGAGATGCTGAGGTGTCTCAGATTTGATCTGATGCTTTCATTCTGTTAATGCTACAGATGCCTGTGCAACCTTTTGCTTTACAAACCACTGTAACTATTGTGATGCTGGCTGTTGTCTTCAGTGTCTACTATTGCTTGCACATGTAGCACACTTAGCTTGTTCATCACCTGCGTGCTGTCAGCTTTTCTTTTTTGCAGCCTGGATGGCCTGATTTGGCTTTTTGCCTGCTTGCTACAGGAAGGCTTCTGAGGGAACAATTTCATAAATGTCAAGTTTCCTTACTATGACAACTCTGTAATTTTTTGTTACTTTAAGTATTTTTTTACTCTTTTCCATTTTCAAATCTTGTAAGGTGTTTTCTATGCTCAGGGTACTTTTTCTGTTGTTAGAGTTGGTAGTAATTAAAGGTGTCATGCAGGTGGTTTTAGTCAGTTTTTCTATTGGGAACTAAACATAGCTAGGATTCGCTTAATACTGCTAACATTCATTTAACTACAAGTGAGGGGCCGAATTTCTTCCCATTGCATGAAAATGAAGTTGGTTCAACCAAGAATCTGAGCTCTGAGCATAGGTCAGCAAATGGGTGACTTCTCTGTGATATTAAAGAGCTGGACAGGGGCTCTGGTGATAAGGCAGCAAAACCTGTAGCTCTGTGGTGGATTGACTTGCATAAGGCAATTGTTTTGACAGCCACAAATTATGGTTTGCTAGTTGCTCTGCCTCCTGTGGTTGAGCTACTGTTCTCAAGCTTCTTATCACCAAATGTGAATGCCACAGACAGTCTTTTCAAAAGCAGTATACGGAAGGAGAAATTGCTGCCAAACTTTTTCCAGTATCTTTCCCCTTCAGCCTGCTGTTTTCTACCCTTTGGCCTTTAGGTTACACATTCATTACTGGTCCTTTTAAAGGCTGTATGTTTGCTTTGGAAAGGATGCTGTTATGCCTCTCTACATCCAGAGAATGGAGGCAGCTGAACCAATCTCAAAGTCTTGAGCGGCTGTGTTAGGCTGTGAAAGATTTCTTAGCTTGGGCACGCAAAAGGAATACTCAGGTTTGATCCTCTTCCTTTTGTAGTTTGTGTGGATTGTTGCCCTTTCAAGGGTAAAGGGCTTGGAAACCACAGGGCTAAGCTGTGATCTGGGAGTTGTTGAGAGTATGGTGTCCCTGTTTCTATCTCAACCTAGTTTGGAAAGGTTCTTCTCCACTAATAGAGAGAGCATTTAATCTCTTCCATCTTAAATTGAGGAATTAGTACAGGTACCTTTGAGAGCTAAAAAGTGTGACAAATAAGATGTCCAAGTCCTCCCATGTAATGCCTAAATTTTATATCTCTATATGGCCTAACCTAGTCCACATGAACTTTCCATTAGGACTTGCATGTTTAGTCTYATGTTCTCAGGAATGCATGCATTGCTTTTTAGACTTAAATAGTAATGTAATCTGAGATGAGAGCTGCAGTGCAGCAGCTAAATATATCCTTACAGCATAGCCCAGAAGTCCAGCATTCAGAAGTTAATTTTTGCAAATAAGGAGGACTTTGGTATTTTTATAGCTACATCAAGCAAACAGTTATTCTTCATGTGGTAGTGTAATTTAATTTTAATTTATTCGTATGCTCTCCTGAGATACTGGTAGGTGCATACGTGTTGGTATAATAATGTGAAGCAAATCAATTTAGGCTAAATGGTAATGTTTAGTTTGCGAGGGATATGCAAATGCTTAAGTAATAAGGTGTCAGAGTTGAAGTAGTTGTAGGTGACTGACACATTTGTCATGTAATGCCACTAGACACACAAAATGAAAAAAAATCTATTCCATTTGATGGCAGAAATGGTTGAACTTGTATTGAAGCTTCCATAGTGGAATGTGTTAACTGAATGTTAATGGGGAAGTGCGTGGTCAGTGTGCATTTCTGTATAATTATTGTGTAAAGTGTTACATGCTAATTAAGCAGTTCAATTTTGTCTAGTCATAAGAAATGTGAAATGGGGGAAAAGTAATTTCTTAAGAAAGGCTGAGTGGTCGCGATTGAATTTCATGCATTTTATAATACATAAACGTGGAAATGAAAGAAACACTGGTGTTTGGCCTCTGTTCTTTAGTTTTAACTATTATCTTTCTACAGTTGAACTGGTGGTGTATTCCGGAGGAAAGAAAATTACCTTAGACAGCTGGATTGTGCTTGGATTTTAAACCATATCAGTTTTCATGCAGGATTCTCCTGACTGAGCATATTACATGTTGTACTGAGGAGAGGTACAGATGAGGCCTGTATGAGCATGTCACTAGCATAAATGACTTTAGATGCTTGGACAGCAAACTTTACACTTTATTGGATTTTTCTGCATTGCAGATGTACTCATATATGTTGGTTGCAAACCAACATCCCAAAAATGGATCTGAATGTCAAGCTTTTTTCTAGACAGTTCTGTCAAATTACAGATGTTTATAAGTAGTGGGCCAGTATGAGAAAGGACGTAATCTCTGTGAGGCAGCAAATAGGAAGAGAATAGGGTGCCAGCTTCCCCTTACGACATGTGTAAGTTGTTTTTGGTTTTCCACTCAATAAAGAAATAACTTTGAATAAAGCTATTTGCAGTCAAGGTTATTTATCAGGTAGGCTAGAAACGATGCAGATAAACAGGTGAATGTTGCTAAGAACATTTTAAAAACTAGATTTCACTGACTGAGGACAACTAGAAGTAGTAAACAGGTGTCAGATTTGGAAATCTCACCATATGCAGAGCATGATATAAAGCCATATTGGTTGAGTCTTTTGCTTMCTAGTTGTTCATGTGGTTTGAAAGTACTATCTTTTCTCTTTGAGAATGCTAGGAAAGAATTGGTGAGTTTTGATTCATTAACTGTAAGCTCCTTTGCTTTCCAAGAGTTTATGCCTTTCCAGAAACCCTGTGCATGTAAATGAGGTGGTATTTCTTGGTCTAGGTTTTAGTGTTTGTCTGCCTTTTCGTCATACTAATAACTGTCAGTGCTGTCCTGGTCTTCATTCTGTTCTACCTTGCCCTCCACTTGGCTAGGCCATCATTTAGACAATAAGAAAGTATGCCCAAAAAGTGGTCTCTTGGATAATAGTGCTAAAAATGTAGATACTCACCTTTCTCCTGTTCACTTTGGGAATTCCGTTCCTGTAGGCTCTTCCTAAGCTGGATCAAGCAAACTGATGGGAAGCCTTGTGAGAAACTTACCCTGGGCACATGGGACTGAAAGACGTGGCAAGATAAAACACTGGCTGCCAGAGTATACGTGGCGGAATCTGTGGCAATTGTCAGAAAGTTTTCAAAATGGGTTGTGATGCTGAGAATAATTAGCAGTCCAAAGCAGTTGTATGTTTTCAGAGGTGACTTGTCTTGATGGTCAGTGTTGACGGTCAACAAAAGCAGGTTTATAATTACCTGTGCGGTTTTGTGTGCAATCAAAGGAAATAATTGCAAGGTATGACCCAAAAGGATTTTGTTCAAAAAGGCAGTAGATAAGTCTAGCATGCTACCTGTCCAGAACTACCCTCTTCCATTTCTACTTTTTTGTAGAAAGGCTGCAAGAGTCTGTTGTTGAGGCCTGAGATGACTTATTGTGTAACACAGCAGTTTCTGCAATGCACAATTGAATCTTAAAAGGTGTAAAAGAATGGTGCCTTTTGATCCTGGACTTTATGATTAAGTACAAAAGCTTCCTAGAGTGTGGAGGACTTGTTTTTCTTTTTAAGACTGCAGGGAGGATTATTTTTTTTTTTTTTGGTTTTCAGGTGCTTTTTAAAAAAAACTAGCTGAAATAGTGGCTCAGTGTAGTGGCAAGAGACAAGCACAAACATGAGCCTTATTAAATGTACTGAGGGTTCCTTAGGAGTGACTGACTTTCCCTGACCTCAAACACATGATGCTCAGTCTGCAACTGGGCAAATCAAACTATGCTGGAGTCAGAAGTGATTAAACTGTGGCTTTAAACAATATAGCTGTCAAATTACCTGCTTAGTGAATCTGGAAATATGCTAACAAAGCATGCTTAGCATATTAAAAGATACAAAAGGTATTAATCTTTGATAGAGCATGCCAGTTTTGTCGTTCCCCCCCCCCATGAAAACATTGTTTGACCAAAAACATTTACACTTCAGTAGAAAATGCAGCTAACAGTGCAGAGCTGCTGTATAGTCAGGGGGTGGAGTTCTGATGTCCCTTTCTTGCACACTGTGGACCAAGCTAAATTAGATTATTTGCCAGTTAACTCTCTGAGCATGCACACAAACTACCATACCTTGCATGGTGCATCCAGACTTAAGCTGTTAAGTGAAGATCACTGTATTTTCTGCTTCAAAATACCCTGTTTGTTCAGAAGTATTTTTGTAAGAAAAATAATTTTCACCACAGTTTTAATTAAGAAAAAGAAACAAAACAAACCCCCAAAAAACTAACAGCAAAAAAACCCCGCGCAAACAGTTTTTCAATGGAAGACTTCTTAGGTCAGGCTTTATTGTAATCTAACATCATAGATTCCTGAGAAATAAATTTGAGAGACATATCAGGATGCCTGGTGGTTTAGTGAAAGAAATTAAGTTTTCAGTTATCTTTAACAGGTGTCAAATAGCACAGTAAGTAATTATCTTGCAATTGCTACTTTTGTTTTTAAAACTTAGCTTTATTTGTAAATTTGACTACTTGTTGAAGAATATTCTGACTTAAGTATTACCTACAAATCTTAGTTTTAGTTGCAGAAATTCTAGAATAATAACTATTTGGAATATCATTCAAACTTGCAGCTTGTGTGGGAGGAGGAATTCCTTGGGAAACTGGATCATGTAGTCCACTGAACTGTTCTGCAAACTATCCCACTGTTGGAGGTTCCTTGTTGCTGCAATATTTAATTTGGAGTAAGGGACCTTTGAAAATTTCGATTTTAGAGTTAATAGCCACAGAAACATGGATTTTATTCTCTGGGCTAAATTCAAGTTTTGTGTTAGCTTCTATCACCCACTGCTTTGTCCAGGATTAAGGTTGCAGCTGGAATTTGACCATGTGGCTGAAAAGTGCTTTGGTTGTTGACTATGTCTTTTCTCCTCATTCTCAAGCTTGTATTGCTGTACACATCGCCTTCTGTGAAATAAAGCTCCGGAATTATAGTGCAAGTTTGTTCTGGAGAACTGGATTAAAGCAGGACTTTTGTAAYCACAAAGGAAGACATGGAGGTAGAATGTAACTTCAGTAATATTTTGCTGGTGTCACTTATTGTCAGTGCTCAGCCTTATTCTACAATAGGTAGTATTGCTTGGTTGCAAATGTGCTGTCTTCTTCAAAGGATAGTTTAGGGCCAGGGCATCTCTGCTGTAATTGTCGGCACTTTTCAAGGCTGACAGGTTACTAATTGTAGTCCTCAGAGGGGTGACTGCATTCAGGAAGTAGTAAAAATGGACCACACGACAGAAGTAACTGCTTATTTCTTGGACCAGTGGCAAAGCTGGGAGTGCTTGTAAATCCCTATGGAGAGTGAGAGAGAGACCTTGGAAAATGTCCTGAGACTCGGGTGTTTAAAAGGAGGGCCTGGTGGGTGGAATTGGAAAGCTATTATGGAGCAGTTGCTGCTGGAAATGGAAGTTAAAGGGAAGAATACTCCTTTGCAACTTGAAGAGGAAAACTTTAGGGAAACTGGGCTTCAAGGAGAGAGACAGCATAGAAGTCTCTGGGAGATTGATAAGCCACCTCATGACCGTGAAGAAAGCTACTGCATTTTTGTGAGGGTAGATTAGGCTCCCTTGTAGTGAAAAACCCTAAAATTGCCACGGTCCTTTTTTTTTAACACTGGCCCTCTTCACAGCTCAATGTATTGCAGGTGTCATTTCCCTCCATCTCTGAAATTCTTAAGATTTCTTTTATTTTCCCAGAATTGTAAAGGCTGGGCAGGTGAGTGTGGCTGTATCCCTTTGTTCCCTGAAGCCTGATCTGTGTGAAGGATTCTAGCAGCAAGTGACCTGTCAGTTCAACTGAACCACTGAAAATTCTTCAGATGCATTTCCCTGCAAATATAGCTATTAATGTTATGTATTTTATGTTATCTTGATTTTGTTGTAAATGGCATCCTATTTGTTTTAAAAATATACTTGGTAATGATTGTACGGAAGCCTTATACACACTTCCTTTGTACAGAGGCATTTCCTTTAAACTCTTATTTTTGGTGTGTCAGTATTACTTGTCAGATGACTTTTTTTTTTCATTTGTTGAATGTCCCCTCTGCTGCCTGTGTCACAAGCAGGTTAGGATTGTAAAGATTATACACATTATACTTATGTGGCTAGGGAAAGTTATTGAAGAAAAAAGTGAAACCTTCACTTCTGTTGTTTTCTTCCATCTTTTTTTACTGCTTTCCCTGTGACTAGGATTTCAGTATCATAGTTTAATTAAAGTAATTCAATCACTTCAGGCATGTGTGTCCTTTGGATAGAAGATGAAAAAGCCCAGAGACACAGACTGTCCATCATAGGGCTTTTTACTTGCTTCCCGAACTATCTGGTTGCTGTGAAAAATCTTTCCTGCTGCTTGGATTTCTCAAGCCTTCATTTCTGGAGCCATGTCCCTAAGGACTTTTGCAGTCAGAGGAAACTACTCTCCATCTTGCCAGAGTTTTGTGCAGCTGCAAAGGTACGACGAGATAGAACACAGTGCCAGAATAGGTCAGCCTCTTAATCGTACTGGGGAAGTTCTAGGCAATTTTGGAGTTTCTTCAGACTTCAGATACTGTATCCTTGGTCTTTTCCCTGAGACAGACAGACAGACACCCCCCCCCCCTCGCCCCTCCCTTCCCCCCCAGCAATTCAGAAATGTTTCATAAGAATTGGATATCCTGGAAGTGATTATTTTCCATTGATAAAACTTTGTTCCGCTGCCTACTGTGTGTATTTCTCTAAGCTACACTAAGGTCATACTGCATTTAGTCTTCTGTTTAATCCTAGAGTGATACTTCCAAGTATAAGACTTCATCTGTCATCTTCCATGCCCTCAGACTGATGGGTGCCCTAGTCGCTTTCTCACCAAGAAAAACGTTGCCCCTCCTAAATGCTTGCCAGTTGCAAGTTCAGGGCAACATGCCAAGTGGTTAATACGTCAACCAGAAGTGCGGTTCTTCCCCCATGCCCCTCCCCGTGCGCGTCCAGAAAGAGGGTTTGGCTTGGATGTTCTTGGCTAGAATTGCTTCCAAAAGCTTGTTGTCCATCTGTTCGTACAGCGAAATGCTGTCCAAGGAGCCAGTAACACATAGTTGTAGGAGACTTGAGTGTTAATCATTCATGAGAGCAGCTGGAGTGAAAGTCAATCCAGAAAACAGTTCTGAATTATCTCAAACTAAAATTTGGCATTAGAGGATATTTTGCAATTGTCTTCCTCTTGGATTAAATTGATAAAAAGGTAGTTAACTTCTAGAAACACTTAAGTCTCTGAAGTGCCTGCTTTCAAGGTAGTAGCTTAAAAAAGCCTTCATACTATTTAAATGTGGCCTTGTTAATTGTGGTTTACCTGGCAGGTAACTGTTATCTAATACCAGGCTCAATAATAGCTCAGAATTGTTGCTACCTTCTCAAGTTGTATGCACTGTAGCCCTGAGTTGGGCTGCTCTGAATTTTGAGACAAGTCGGGAGCTTTGCTTCCAACGTATACTATGACAGAAGTGGATTCTATCACTTAAAAAGCATAATGAGGAGCACTTAAAGGTTTTCATAATAAAATCCATGTAATAACTGAAACGCAGATTTAGAAACATAACAATAAAGATATAAGTTGAATTCTGACAGTGTCACTTGGCCTAGTGACCTGCTAAATGCTACCTACCGAAATACAGTTGCATTATATCACCAGTTTTCATGGCCATGGTCACTTCCTCTGTTCATCCAAATGGCTTATGCATAGCTTAAGCTATTAACATACTTAATGTTGGTTCTTACATTCCTGTGGTCTATGAACAAAATTAATGTTCCTAAGCAGATATTTTAGTTATTGCATTCAACAATCAGTAGTAGTCTTTAGTAGACTCTTGTATTTCAATTTTAAGGTCTGTGACTTCTGAGAGCAAAAGCTGAGCAAAAGTTTCAGACTTTTTGCACCTATGGCTAGCGTCTGTTCTCTGATCGCTAGGGTCAAGCTGGTAGCTGGGCTGTTATGTTGCTAGAATTTGATATGAATGTTATACATCAACTGCATTTAGCGTTAACTTGAGTAGACCTGTGTTAGCTGTTGCTCTTTCACATATCTGGGACAGTGAGGTCAGTTGTCACCTATGTGCTAGCTTGATCCAATAAAACCATTAAGTGCAGAATTGGACATAGGTCATGATTATCAAATTTTGCTTTTAGTGCAAATTTTGATTGTAGTGCTTCAGATTTTTGGCAAAGAATGGCAAAAAGGTTAGGGAGTATTATATGCAGCACCTCCAGTTCCCAAATACTTTGCACGTGTTTCAAGCAGCCTGCAGTATAAGCTTTGTTTTGTGTTCATCTTCCTTGTTAAATGGATTGTTCTGCCTAAAACTTGAATATGAGCTTTGTATATGTGGAGAATTAATACACAGGAAATGCATTTATTCTGAAGTGAGACTCTGGGATGAAAACCAGAGAAGCTTTAGCAGAGCTGTTAAGACAACCCAGCTGAGTTATAACAGTAATTTCTCCTTTCAAAATCTGGAAGCAATAAACACTTCAGATGGGCTTTCTGAATGCAATGGAATCAGTCCCTTGGGCAGACAATGTTAATTCCAAAGGTTTTTTCATACATTGGATATCAACTCTGTGATATTCTGAAAATACTGAAATTCTATACGCATACTGGAGCTAAGAATGCAATGTTTTATCTCTTCCTTTCTAAAGCCTTAGTTCTGTGCAGACTGGTGTCACAGTGACCTGTTTCAAAAAGACCAGATAGGGAAATTGCTTGATTTACTTGGGTTTTTTGGCTTCAACTCCAGGACAATGAATGGAAAATCAGTGAAAATATATCTTTCTGGGGTCTCTGTTCTTGAAAGTGTTTAGGAATCAGTCCACTCCTCCATACAAACAGCTTGACTTGTTGCTGAAATGTGGGATTTTTTTGTGTTGGTTTTTTTTTTTTTTTAAGCCATGACACTCTGCAGCTGTACAGTGGCAACCATGGTACTTCACTTCTCAGTGGCAGGTAAAGGGCATGGTCTGTATCTGCAGCAGCAGTGCTGCAGGTCTACAATCACATTAAACAACTGAAACCAGCTCTGAGTGACTAAGATTGTGGAGTACTTCAAGTTTTTGCAGTATTTAAGTAGCTTATTTGAGAGCAAAGGCAAACAATGCTTTCTCTCTAGCAAAACRCCTCAGGGTGACCTCATTTAAGTTTCTTGACAGAAAGATTATGGAAGTCTGGGCTGGTATATGCAGGAAACTTATGGGAGCTAACTTCAAAGGTGAACCATAGTGAGGTAGGGAGATTTGAAATYGAAGCAGCTCCAGCATGGGGAGCGATTGAAAAGAATTGTATTTGGGGTTAGACAACTCATATGCACAATTAGAGGGCTGATTTGGTTCAAGACCATTTCAGTGCAGAAGTATGATGGAGTTTTACTTGCTCTTTACCCTATTGAATAAATATAAATTATGTATATAAAAAAACCTTGGTCTAAGACCACATAGCTAGAAGTAGTGAAAGCATCTTGAAAAGGGTTATTTCATGTTCTACATAGCTTGGACACTGCCTCAGTCCAGAAACACATGYTCGGAAAGCTTAGTCCTGTCAAGAGAAGGCATCCCTCTTCCTTTTACCGGAAGCGGGGAGTGAGGAGGAGGTTGAGCTTCTCATATGTTTGATTTCAATAAAGGGTATCTATTTCTTATGTATGTGTTTTTCAGCATTGTCTCTCCTTCTTCCCCCATTTAAATAGCCATTCCAGACAGTGTTCTCCCCTGGGACACAGAGTGCTGTTCAACCTGTCTGTGAACACTGCAAAGCATCATTTTTGTTCTTTGGGGGACTTGAAGTGAAACAATTGAAATGACAGGAAGTGCTTGGGACTGAAAGATTTATATCTGTGGGAAGACCTTATGAAATTCAAAGTATATTTTAATCAGGAAGAATTGTTTTGGCAGCTGCATAGTTAAATATGTGCTGGTTTTTCTGAAATGTTATGTCCTCCAAGACAAATCAGGCGGAAAGAGAACTGCTTTATGCGTATCTGGTGTAGTGTACAACGGTTACGTGTACACTCTGTAGAATTACTAAATTCTCCATCACCGAGGAACTCTTAAGAAGTAATGATTAAAGCTGACTTTTAAATTCCGCGGCCGCCCCCCCCCCCCCCCCCCCCCCCCCCCGCCTCATACCGCCTCGCCTCAATCTCGGCCCCCCGGCTCGGGCGGATGGCACCCCGGGCTCGCCCCGGGGCCGAGGAGAGGGGACGCCCCCCCCCAGTCATATCAAAAGACTTATACCTCCTACAAGAAAACAAATCCTTAATGCAAGAAATAGCCACTCAACTTCTTAATCTGTTTGATGCGGCTTCACTCACTTGCATAAATGGCTGTTATTTGGAGAGGGAAGTGCATTGAAAGTAATTTAAAAGTCATAATATGTAGGAAGCTTGATACCAAGTCGTTGTGCTGGGAAGATGAGCTTCAAGCATACAAGAAAATGAAAAAGTACTGTCTTGGAAATTCTTATAAAACTTCACTACTGGTAATTTGCTCTGAGGAGCACATTTCTTCCTCGGGAGAGATCTAGAACAGTTGCTGATGACAGTGGGCTCACTTTGAGCTAGGAGAATAGTGTCTGTGGGTCAGGAAGTGCTTCACTTCAGTTCTAGTCAACCACATTCACTCTGGGTAGTTTTTAATGCCAGTTGTTTTTGACCTCAACATCTACAATCTTAAGAGTATGACTGGAGTGACAACCTCTATTGATGGAGGATGTCCATGGGCCTCAGGTGGCTGCTTATGATCGCATTTTGGACTCCTGACAGCTATTTAAAGCATGCACACTAGTAGAATTAGCAGTTGCCGTTTATAGAAGACAGTTTTGGGTTTACTTTTTTCATTACTGATTACTGAGGAGGTAGCAGACTAAAACAAATTAATTTTCAAGTACATAATGTTTCTTTTTTTCATCTTACTAGAATAAACTTAAGGAAATTATTTCCTGGGGGTGAAAGTTTGACCTTCGTTTCTGTATGTAGTTAGACAAATATATAGAGGGAGAAGTTATATAGTACTGAGATAGGGAACACCTGCATAGTTTGCGTAGCAGAAATAAGTGTGGAGACTTCCTGAAATTTTAGCTCTTCCAATTCTAAAGTGATGTGAAACTCAGACATTAAATGATATCATAGTGTGCCCCCTAATTATTTGAGGTAGTTTGATCTCCAGAAGTAGATAACTTTATCTACAAAGGCTGTTTTTATAGGGAGAAATAGTGAGAGAGAACTGTATTTGTTACTCAATTTTGAAAATCAAGGGTTTTTTTTATGAGGGAATTAATTTCAATTCCAAGACTTTTAGGTAGTCACAAAAATTACAAATAACTGGTGTTAGTATGTCATACTATAAGTTATAGAGCTATAATGGTAAACATACAAAGGAAGTTGGAACTTGCTTTCCAGAACTGTGTTTTGGTACCTGATTGCCCTGGACAGCCTTCTGCTTGTGTGGTCTGTCAGAAGACAGTTTTCATTTAAGTAGTTTGAAAGCAAATTGTAAGAATACTTTCAAGATGTCTTGATAAATTAATGGCCTTTTACTGGGATAATTTTTTTTTTTTTTTTTTTTTTTTTGTTGAGGAGAAAATTGTATCTCAAGCTGTGAAGTCTAAAGATCAGGCATGGTATGTCGATTTTTATTTTCTCTAAAGGAATTGAGATTTTAAGAATAGCTTTGTGGAGCACAAGAATGGAGTAGAGGAATGAATCAATTTTGTAGTCATTACTTGAATTTGGGCACCTCTGTGGAGTTTGTTAACAGATTGGTATATCTTGACATAAATTTTCTCCAGTACTACAAAATCCAATACTGTGTTTGACTCCACATTCTTCCCTCCTTCAGCACGCTGAATTTGGTAGCATAGGTCTGTGTATTGCCAGCTCTTCAGAATTAGATGCAGTTTTAACAGCTGAACGATAGCTACAATTATGTTCATTGAATTTTAACTGTTGAATTAACTAGGCACAAAATATTTACATGAATAGAGTATTCTAGTAAGAAGGAGCTAAAGTTGTGACTGACTTTTGTTCTGGAAATATCTAAATCATATGAATAGAGATTGGAGTATTCTTATAGTGCATATAATGCAGAATACAGTGAGACTTTTAACTCCCTGCTTTACAATATGAGCTTTTCAAGGTGAGAAGTTACAACCGTTCGCAAAACCGACTTAAAGCTTTTGTTTCAAAAATAGGAGAAACAGTAGGTACACCTTCTGGTGAGTACTGTAAAGACTTACCTCCCCCAGGAATGGTTCACTGGATGTTCTCCACATTCTCTTTGGGCCTTAAGGAAGGTGTTCCGGAGTTGTGTCTTTTCCTAACTGCTGATTGGGAAAAACTGTTTATTTTCAAGCTGGGGTTTTCCTCAAATGCAATAGAATTCCTCCTGTTGGAAACTTCTAGCCTTGACTGTGTTGGAAATGCTGGGTGTACTGTCCCTATGTGATGGAGTGTAGTGTGAAGTCCTCCTAGCTAAAGCCATTATAAGCTCTGTAAGAAGACCATGTGTGTTTGCATGTCTAAAGTAATAACAACATATATGCACGTATGTGTATGTGTGTATGTATATGGAGTTGGTCCAGAATCATTTATCTCTATGTCTCAGTGTAGTTGCATTTTCTTTCATAACCAGCTTTCATTCTGAGGAGGTCTAGGACCTCTTCTGTTTGTTTGGAGTTTCTCTGTAATGCACACAGACCTGGACAAGATGATGCATCAAAGGTTTGTCGGCATATGAACAGAAAGGTTGGGTGGAATTTAAGTTTGGTTTGTTTTGGTGAGTTTGGATCATTCTGGTTTGAGTTCAAAATAATTTCTCTTTCCAAACATTATAAATTTATATGCTAACATGAACTTTGGATATTTAGTATATTTGTGTTTCAGTATGTTTCTTACTGTCAGGATAGTTAATGTGTTGCCTAAGTTACGTATTTAATAACTTGGTCTGAAGATAAGGAAATTTTACAAACCACTGCTCTTTAAAAATAATCTCTTCATTCTAGTAAAACAGTGAGGATAATATAAAAATGAAAAATCCAAGTTTTATTTCTCTTGAGGTTGGATTTCCAACACTTTGTATCTGGAGTCTCTGACCCATTACTATACTAACCCTTTGGATGCAAATATAGAGCAGCCTAGCTTTCGAGGAATATGGTTGGAAAGTTGGCAAGCTTCCTGTTAGTCATGCCAAAGAGGTAAATTGTATGCTTTGTCTGCTACAGTGTAAATGGACTGTAGTTCTGTTGTGAACAGATTTAGCTGGCAAATTTTATGCTAAATATAGACAGCTTGAGAATTCCACCATTAGAATGGCAGATGGCCTGTCTTGGTAACGTACTGTGAAGAAATTGTACCAACAACAAAAACCTTGTGGTGTTTTTGGGGTTTTACCTCTTTTACCTGTCCATTGAAAGATTACTTTTATTAWTTTATTGCATATTCAGCTCATGCACCATCCCTGGACATGAAATCTCAACTCCTACAACTAATACTCATATTGGTAATGACTTTATTTGCAGGTATTTAGCCAAAATTGTATATGAATTCCATGTCATCATTCAAGATGGAAGTGTTCACATTATAGACAACCACATAATTTGATTATAACCTTGTAGTATCTCTTGAAAGTGGCATATTTAAATTAGTATTGGCAATGCAATAGATTTTYCTGTTTCAGTTAGCTTAACAGTCAGTACTTGGAACCAGCCACCTTTGTTACCCTTCCTGCAGGGATTTTAATGTAAGACCTGGATCTGGTGATAGTTTTATTTTATATGGGGTTAAAATCTACCATGCACAGTCAAGCTATTTAAAATGTTCTTGTTAGTGTATTTTCTTTAACTTTTTGAGAAGAAACATAGAAATGGTAGCCATTGTAATAAGCAGTCATTTTAATTGCCTAAGACTTTGGATTTTTTTCTAAATTGCCCTGTGCTGTAAATTCCTCTTTGATCCAACTGTAAGCCTGGGCTAATTGTTTTTTTGGTGAAAATGAAGGTTAAATATGTTCTGCTGAAGAGGAAAGCTTGACTGGGGACTGGGAGCAGGGCCAGTGTTATATCATGCATTGTTATGTCTTTCTTGGATGAGTAGCTTGAAGGGAAATGTGAACCTACTGTAAAAGATGCTTATTTAGGAGAAGTGTTTGAGGCCTGCGTGATTCATGAATTAACAGTAAAGAAAAAGTGGAAGCTCCCATAATTTTTTATTTTTTTTTTATGGTAGTGACTTATGATAGCTGATTTCACACTTTTTCATAAAGATGATGCAAATACACTGTTGTTTATTTGTAATACCACAGAACTGCTGAGGTTCAACTACTTTCACTGAACCAGTGAATCTTTGCAATGGATTGCTGAATAATGGATGCTGTAATGTATGTCAGCATAAATGGATGAGAAATCTGGTTAATTTTGATATTCTGAGTGTACAGCATCACAGCATGGGAAGAAAATAGACCCTGTGCTGAGGAATTTCTTTCTGATACTATGGAGTTGTGTTCACTGCTCGCCTGTTAACATCCAGCACAGAACTGCAACTGTTCTTAAGGCAAGCTACACTTTCTGTTCTCATGAAAAATAGGCTTAACATCTTGTGTACAGTTGTTAAACTGCTTACAGATTGTCTGGTTGGAAATAAAGGATAACGTTAGCATAGATTCCAAATCATAAAAGGTCAGAAATTACACTTAGTGTGAGTGGTACCCTGATGAGGAAAGTGCCATGTACTCATTTTTGAAGACCTGTTATTTCACATCATTACCTGTCATTTTCAATTACTATGTATTGTATCACATGATTAAAAATTATGTATTTAGCTCTGTTTTTAAAAGACTATATTCTATGCTCAAATCTAGAGCCAGAGATTTTATAATAAATGAAGAACCATTGATGATGGCTGTGGTTAACTCCTTGCAGACATTGGAAGTCTAGCATACTTAATAGCAGTTGATACTTGTCGTTCTCTGGACACTTCCTGTAGTAGAACTCGGAGGGTGAGTGTCATTCTCATCACGACAGAAGAATAGGTGGGTTTGACACGTGGCACCTTTCTAGTGCGGGGTTTCTTAGGAGGGCAGTGAAGCATGACTGCCTTGTACTTCAGATCCCTCCTGTCGATCAGTCAAGCTTACTTTCTGTCATCAAAGGACAGGCATTGCGATTGGATGCCAGGATGACATACTGTTCTGGGCAAAAGTGTTTCAAAGAATTTACCAAGCGTGACTGAATGTGAATATTTGCTGTAGCTTTTTCTGTAGTAGTAGTAATAACAATAACAATAATAATAAATTGAAATAAGTTACCATTTAACTTTTGGTAAACCTTCTTTGCCTACGTTAAAACCAGTACACAATTCACGTTAAACAAGATTTTGTCTTTCTACTAGACAACAAAATTAGAACCATTTTTCTAACTTACCTAGAGAGGAAGCTGGAATTCAGAATAAAGTTTGAATAATAACTGCTCCTTTATGGAAAACTATCTGCTGCTCTTGAAGAGCCCTGAACAGGAGGAAAGTAGTATTTGCCTGACAAAAACTTCAAATTAATGAAAACACAGGAAGATACTTTTCTATTGTATTAATCACAGAAAGTTGGCTCAGCCTCATAATGTAAGAGATGTGAGATTTACATAATTTTGAAAATACAGCAGAGTATAGTTGACTTTAAATGATCACAACAGGCACTTTTTTCTGCTGTATACAACATGCAGCCTTGAGAAGAAATTAACAACGTACTTTCCTCTTGCATTGCAGAATTTACTTGTGCCTTTTTAGAGCTCCTCAACACTATCATCCCATACGTGCAGGATGCTGTACAGATTGACAAATAGAAGCTGCAAAACAGTAGTTAAGATCTGATGTGAAGCAGTAATAGATCCTTAGAGGTTGAAAGCTGAGTTTTGGGAGACCAGTGCAGGGCTGAGCTACCACCATCTGTGAGGTACAGAGGAAGAAAGTCTACCTTGAATGCTTCAGCTCACATTGAAACACCATTTTCATAAACTTCACAATTTTTAAGGAGTAATGTTTAGTTCCAAGTGTAAGGCAAGAATTGCGTTTGAGAGTATAGTTTCACCTGTGGGATAGTCAAATTTGCCAGGATGCTGAATACCTTGTTCCAGTAGGTGAATCCTGATCATTTATGAAGTATCTGACACAGCAGTAGACTATGTGGTATATGTTGCTGATTATAATCAATAAAGAACAGGTTTTTGTGGTTATTTTGAACAGTTAATCTGGTCGAAGTCACAGATGTCAGACAAAAGACCCAGAAGTGTTGGATAATTTGGACATTGGACGGTTTGGAGCAGAGACAACCTGAGTGGCCTGTTATCTAGGGAGAGTGGGGCGATGTGTATTATGATCTGATAAATGGTAGTTTCTCAAACCKAAAGTGTAAATGATAGATCATATGTGTCTGGTGAGGAGGAAGGGCAAGAAATGACATTGCATACCGTTTTGTTCTGCTTTCTGAAATGGATTTCCCACTGTAATGGACGTCTCCTGTAATACTTTGCTTGGGGAAAAAAAAATGTTAATTAAAATTGAATTTTGTATTCAAAGGTAAATGTTGTGTTTCAGTTCATACTATTAAAACCTGATTTACCTGCAGCAGCCATTTTGGGGTATGGGGTGCTTATTGGCCATTTTTTCCCCTTTGTAGCCTGTTTTTATCCTTCACAAGTAGTAAGCATGCTAGCAAAGCATGTGGATGTTCTGTGTTGTTGAGCAAGTTACATGTGATGAAACTAAAGGCAGAATTTCTGTGTTTATGTGCAATGTTCTTCTGTTTACCTTCTGCAGCTAGAAAAGCTTGCTGGTTTCAAGGTAGCGCAGTGCCTAAAACTTGAAAAATCAGTAGTTGAAACATGGATGCAGGCATAAAGGAGGCTTTAGTCTCATAATTTAATAACTTTTTCTCATTAACAAAGAGGAGCGTAGTAAGGGTTGTGGTATGATTGTTCAATGTTTCATGGGTAGTGTAGTTACAGTACCTTAGCGGAACATTTATATAAAATATTTAAAACTTTATCTTAATGGCTTTTGATAAAAAACTGCTACCTAGATTAAAACCTAATACAAACCACTTTGAAAATTTTTAAAATGAGAGCTTCTTCAAGTAGTGTCAGGCTAAGATTACTATTAGCTTGTTAGACTCTGTGAATAATGGTTCACAGTATATGGAAGGGTATGACTGTCTGTCTCTGGTTGTGTTTCTGTGATGGGCTCTTCACGCACTTGTCCTGGCATGGAGTGCATATACCCACGTGCTTGATCTCAGGACGCCCTGCTGGGTACCTCTGATTCCTGGCAATTGCTGCTGTGTTCCTTTCCCTCGTTGAGCCAGTCTGCCCTCAAGAAAGGAAAACCCGGGCGTAACCATAGGTAGCCTGCGGGTTTACCCAAGGTGCATAAACTCAGTGTGTTGCTAATCCATCTGGTTTTGTGTGTGTTATGCCGTGCTTTAGGAGGAGGTAGCATATCTGTTCTCAGAAACCACTTGCAAAAATGTGGTTGTTGGTTACAAGAATATTTAATGTGGTAAATGCTAGAGATTGCTTTGATTGTGAAAAATCCTGTATTGATGTACTACACAAAACCATTACTGTTAATTTTTAATGTCATTTGATAAGTAAAGTTGTATGTCAGCTGAGTTTTACTCAGGCTTATGGCTGTTGCCAGTAGATGTTCAGACAACCTTAAAGTTACTGTAGCTTTCAAGCATATTTTTGGTGGTGTCTTATCCCACCATTTCTTCACTTGATTAAGATGCCTCCCAGTGCTATTGAGCTGAATACCGCCTTAGTCTTGAAACAGAACCTGAGGTGCATGTTACTTGGCACTTCCAAATAGTCAGTTAAAATCTTAACTGACTTAAGTTTGTAATATTTTTTTCTTAACATTTTATAATCTTGTTATCAGTAGGCCTGATGTTTTTGCATGAATGCTACCTTTGCCACCAGAAGGTAACTCAACAATTTTACACGAATAAAAATGGGAAATCAAGGTCTAGAAGCCTGGTTGCAGCCTTCATTGCAAGGCAAACTTTTGAATAATTCTTCTTTAGTATTCATGTGTGTGTGTTTTTTATATAAAGTGGTGAAGATCCTTGTCTGTAGAGCTAGAAATCATATCACGCATTACATCAGAAAGGAACTTCGTATTATAACAGAATTAGGTTTTACTAATTATTCCTCTGATATATTCACATGTCCTACTTAAATTGTGTTTGTACTAGCACACTCTGAAGCCATCTTTTCTGTACTGTAACTATATGAGTCTTTATATTAGAATATAGGAAATGATCTGTACTGGTCAGTAGGTTGTCTTTGCCCAGTGAAGATGTTTCCTGCTTCACCTTCCACGCTGCCTGTTTGTGGTACAGAGCTGACTAAAAGCAGTTCCATTGCAAATTCTGCAATATTATTAAACACTCATTGAGTGCAGTGTGTCCTACCTAAGCACGTTGCAGACCCTCCCATGTGAGGGTATGTAGCAGTGTGAGCGTGTTCTGAAAATGTTGTTTTACAGAATGCATCTTGTTTGTTGTGCTGATTAGGGATTAGAGAGATGTCTGAAGATGAGAATGGAGGAAACACTTAAAAGGAGGATAGGAGCTGTATTCCTGTGGGTATTTTTAGTATATGGAGCTGAAATCCAGATTCAGGATGCAAAGGAATCGAAGTAGTAAGTTACTGAGAAGAGTTTTGAAGGAAGATGGGAGTCTGCTTTTAGATATAGTTTGGGGACTATATTGGGTCCTGTTGAATATGTTCTTTGCAGTGTACTGTGAGTGACTGCATAGACCATATTTCTCCATCCTCTCCTTAAATCTGTTTGGTGGAATTCAACCCTGTTTCATAGGGATGGGACCGGTAGCAGGGATTCAGCCTCTGAAGATGATGCTTAAAATATCTGTGCCTCATAATACTGCATATTTCATATCCTTGTAGTAATTTACTCTCTTGTCTTCAAGAAAATAATAGAAGACAGATAAGTGGAGGAATTAAGAATTGACGGAAGTCACACGCTACAGAACATCTAAATCAGTACCGGCTTAAAATGGCCATTCGATGCCTGTAGTRTGTGCAAGGAACATAAAATTTTGAAGCACAGAACATACATTGTAGAACTAAACTTCCCAATGTCTGGGCGGGGGCGGGGAAGGAAGGAACTATTTCCCTGTTCATAGCTCAAAATATTAAGCTACTAGCAGATACATTTAGCAGGGGTGATACAGTAATATGGTGATGAATGCCAACAGCATTAAAACATAGGAATCCATGCTTTGTGTAATGGACCATGTATTTTGATTTGCTTTTGGTTTTTACAGCAATGCTTGGCTAACAACAATAAGAAAATTTTWAAAAAAACCCAACCAACCAACCAAACCTCTGGGAAAAAACACAAACAAACAAACAACCGCACACAAAACACGGTATAGGAAAATGTGCATAAACCCAAAGGAAATACATGGGCAGAAATAATTTCCACATTCAAAAAATGTAGTATAAGAGGATGCTGGAATTTATCTTTGTAGTCTCAGTGAGTCTGTAATCCAAATGAATTAAACTATGTTATCACCAAGGATTTTGAGAATGCAGAATATCTAGGAAATATCTATACAGGGCAAAACTATAGTTTACCTCTAATTCACAGGGTAGGATTCTGCAATGGAATTGAGAAAGTACATTCTACTTCAGTGCTTTTCTTTATTCAGTCTTTTTGTTCTATAAATAACATCACTAGCACTTGAACCAAAAACACTTCATAGAAATGTAGCTGCAGCTAAGAAAAAAAAAAAAAGGGGGGGTGGGACAGAGGGCTTATGCTAAAAAATACTCCAAATATTCAGAARGCCCCGTTGAATGTTGTGTAAACTTCCAGAATCAGGTGCTTTATGCACTCATTGCTCCAACCCTACAATAGGTTAAGAGTGTAAGTAGGCTCATGTGAACAAATCCAGGGTTCAGGGCAGCTGATTTGCTGACTGGGCTTTTGGGCAGTCGAGTTCCATCTCTGACTACATTCCGGGAAGTGAGGACAATAGAATAAACAAACAGTGATTAATAGTTTTTAGGGTCTCTCTAGCTCCAATTGGTGAGTAAAAAAATACATGGGGTACTTCAGCAGTAATTAATCCACTTGAAAAATGAATGTTCTTTCCACAGTCACATTTGTTCAAGCTAGTCTTAAAATGTAACATAGTATAAGCAATTTCTGTTTTTCTCAGACTCCACAAGATACATTCATTTTTCTACTGTTAAATATTCAGATAACTAAAAATCTACTATTTTAAATGAAGTTGTAATTTTGAAACATGGTATTCTACTCATTAGATTGCTCTGGTGACATGTGGAAATGCATTGTTTTGTTCCTTCTCTTAATGTAAAATGTTAAGAGAGCAGTTCCTTCACCTCCTTCCTTCCCAGTCACATTTCTGATTAACACTTACATGAGTAGATAGACCCTCCTGATAAACTACAGAAAAATAAATTTCTAGTTCACCTTATTTGGTTTATAGCTTGAAAACACGAGCTGATATTTTTTTTTTTTTAAGCAACAATTCTGTTATAGAACTACATCTGAAAAGAGCAGATTTCGAAGCACTTTCCCAACCATTTAAATCACAATRATAATAAATTAACAGCGTGTATTGAATTGGAAAAATTTGGGGACCTTTCTCACGTGTAACTAGAAAGAAGCAATACTGGGATGGTCACTTCATTCTCTGCTACATCAGGTTTTGTTGTCCCCTAGATATGGCATGTTCTTCAGACATTCATTTTTTGATACGTCTGGTAAGTGTCAGCCTTAATTGATGAAGGCCCTGAGTAGAGGGTGAAGATGCTTCCAGCTAGTACTTGGTGCTCTCAGAGCTTGGGGATTTGAAAGGGCTTCTGATGCCTTTGTCAACAAAGGACTGAAAATGAAAAAAGGTATCAATGTTGCAAGTGACTGAAATACCTCACAATCGCGTTTGAAACAAATTTAGAAATCTGAAATACGTGCAAGTCTGGAGAAGTAAGTAGTGGCTTCCAGGAAGTAGAGTGGCTGGTGAATTCATGGGCTGTACTGAACAGGATTTTGATATGTTAATGTAACAAATACTTGCATTACAGATAAATCCCTTATATACTGATATAGCCGCCTAGGGGAGCGCATTAGATATGCAGACATTCTGTGCACTGAACTTGCTTTTATCCTGACCTTAAATTTTAGCAGAAAATCCATGAGGTGCATGCTGGTGGGACACCTTTTAATTAAACTCAATTGTACATTCTTTGTGCATTACTGGAGACTTGGTAGGCGTTGAAAAGTTGAATGAGGGTGGGTTAGGGGTCTAAATTTCAAAGTAGCAAAATACTACAATGCCGATTTTAATGCAGGTGCAGGTGATCCATTGGATGCTGAAATAATTGTCCTAATGCAGACTGCATTTACTCTGACCTGCAGTAAATCTGTTAACCTGCAGTTAATAGTTGTGTTGGCACAGAGCTGATGTTGCTTGAAAGTCCACTGAAAGGAAAAAAAACCCAAAACTTTTCTAACCAACCTAGACAAGAAAAACGTCCTATGATTAATTTATTGTATCGGAAATCTTTTTGCCAGCTTTGGTTGGTTAAAATTCGCAAGAATTCTTTTGTTGCTGTAGGCTTTTCTCAGCTAAGAGGCATTCCTTGTTATGTAGCTATATACATGTGTAACTTTATTCTTTAACTTCCTGGTCTTTCTAAATTGATAAATAAACTAGTTTCAAATTTGGGTAGCTGTTGTGGATCAGAACTTCATCTGAATTTTTTGATTGCAGTAAGAGAGTGTTTCAAGAGATCTAAAAGTGGGATAAAAGCCTTCCATAACTACAGTCTGCACAGATGGAACATACAYGGGCCTTTGCTAGCAGCAAGACCTAGGCCATCTTCTATTTGTCCAGACATATTACTGTGCCTGGAAAAGTAATCAATCTTGTAAACTTTGAGATACTTGAAGAGAAGGTGGTGTTTATTTCATAGCACTGTGGGGCTTGGGGGGTGGGGGGAATTGATAAATTGCAATTTATTTTGGTGTTCAAACTGATTTGCCCATCCTCATGAGATGAGTATTAAACCTGTATGCTATATTACCTTTTGTTTAGAGTAAAAACTAACAAATGATCCTAAGAATCCTGGGGGAAAAWAAGAAAATAAATTCTAAAAAACTAAGCCTAAAAACACCCGAACAACAAAGCCAACCTCCTCAAAACAACCGAAAATCTTGAAATAGAGTTTCTGYCATCTTTTAAAAACAAAACAGAACTATTAATTTTATTTTTATTTTTCTGCAATTCTACTCTAAGAAGGGGGTTCAATGTGAAGGGAAATTGCCCRGAGAGGCTTGTGCTGTGCTGTTTTCTACTAAGTTACTCCACACTTCTACTAAGTTAAACCATAGAAAAGCACAGTTAATGCAAAATAGACACTTTTGAGAGGTCAATGTGATTGACTAATTTATGTTAACACCCATACTTGTGCTGCAAGTTTTTTGTTAAGTGACTAGGCAATTTCAAGGTATTTATCTGCATAAACTCAGAGTTCATTTATTATGAGCTTTTAAGCGTGAGTAATTTGGAAGCCTGGATTGAATTTTATTTTCTTGAACTTAAAGCTATTCTTTTTGGCAATGCAAATTCCGACTCCCAAAGAGAAAAGGAAACTTACAATTTCCTGAGTTGCTTCCTTTCCAGTGTGTTGGCAGAAGGTACTTTAAAACTAGAAATTAATGGACTGGGGATAAGGAAGTAACTTGTTTGTATCCTGTGTTACAGGCTTGGTTGCTGGAAGCATTCCACATGGTCAAGCAGTCATTTCAGGCAAGTTTATTTTTGTATTAAATGAAGTTTAATTTTGAGGTAAGGTTCTGCTTAATTTTCTTTGTTATGTATATAATGACATAAAAACGCCTATCTGCTGCCTGTATATATTAGTGTAATATTTTCTTTAGAGAATGCATGAAATGTATACAGCTGTGGCTGTGTTTGTGAAGAGAGAAATCAAGCTGAAAAATAAATATGATGCATGAATATTGAAGCTCCAAGTAAACATTGCAGTTAGCAGCCAGGAGACTAACCTGACCATGACAGCTATTGACTATTTTTAAACCGTTTCCAGGGAGATGGGAGAATATGATCATATAATAAATATGTTCTCTAAGCCTTAGGAAAAAGGGCCATGCCTTTCGTTGGTATGAGAACAAATAGCTGAGAAGATGACTTAACTTTGTTTCATCTTAATACATGTAAGAGAGGTGGCAAAAAGAACAAGAAAAAATCATTACTAGAGTAACTTCACAGATACATTAGCATTTCTATACTGTAGTGCTTTGAGAAGACAATGTCACAAAGTGGTAAGACTGGCTTTGGGCAAAACGTTGATAAATTTTGCTCCAGATTCTTAATCTGTTGGAGCTATTTTGACCTTGTGCACATTACTGTTCTAAATGTGTCTCTGGCTTTGACTGCTCATCTGGAAATGGTGCTTGTAATACTGAAAGGTCGCTAATGGAATTTTGTCCTGCTATTCTCCATGTTTGAAAAATGTCTTCAGTGAACTTTCAAAGCAGCCTATAATTAAAGCAGCATGTCAGTTTACATCAGMTATGTCTATGGACAAGGTTAAATGAAGTAAAATCACTAAAGAGTAAATAGTTATTTAGGATACACATTTCGTCATAGGTGCAAATCTTAAGGGAAGGCTAGATGGTTAGCARTACTGTTTTGTTCTTGTTATTATGCAGTTAGAGCTAAATATTTATAGAACACTTATCAAGGCTGTCAGCAAGAACCTTTTAACTATTGTATTTTTAAGAATTAAAACTGCGTTAAGTTCTCTTTTGCAATGTCTCTGTTTTCCTCATTTCACTGATGCTGCTGTCAGATCACTGTTATCAATTGCGGTATCAAATAACATGGCTAAAGATCTTAATTATCTTTTGATTTTAGAAATTAAAAAAAAAGTATTATCTCTTCATGTAGTTAGACTAATTGTGTCTGGCTGTACAACTGATTGAACTGGATTGGTAACTACTTACTAATCAGACAAAATAGGTGCTTTTGGGAATATTCTTAGTTTCTTATACTGTGAAAGGAGACTTCCCCCAGGAAACATTTTCAATTCATTCATGCTGGCCTGATTCAGGATTTCAAAGTCCACAATGATTTCCCTCCTTGCTGTCGGCAATATGTCAGTGCTGCTGGCTGTTGTATATSTAAGTGAATGGTGGGAGAATAAACTTTACTCAAGAAATTCAGTGATCCCTTCACACGGGATCTTGGTTAACCRATGGAAAAATATCCCAGTGGCAGCAGAACCATAGTCACTAGTGGAATCACTGCCAGTGAAGAATATGAATAGTAAGGAATGCTTCAAGCCCTTTTCTTCATGCATACACTGGAAGGAAAAAAAACTCTAAAGTTTCTGAAAATTCTTTCAGTCGGCTTTAAATGTTATGTGATTGTCTTTGCGGAAATCCCATTCGTTAGAAGACTTTTTGAGAGTTAACGGCATGTGCTTACTTGGAATTTACTAACACAAAAATGGCCAAGGAAGCTGATTTTTGYCTGTCTGCCATGATTCAGTGGTTTTTCTGCATCAGGTAGCTTAGATATTAAGACATGAGAAGCTTGATGTTAAAGAAAACTTGCCCTTACAYGGCTTTGATAGGGTGGCTCACTTGTCTGCTCTTGAGTAGATTGGCTAGCAGTTGTCTGAGAAGAAAATCTTAACCTTTCTTAATTTAGTTCAAACCCATACCAGTTTGTAAAACAGCAGAACCAAACAACATGTTTGCACYGGATAGTAAGCAAGGTAAAACCTACTCATAAAAAAAGAAAAAAAGGAGAAAAGCAGGGTGTGTGCGCTAAATTATTCTGTTTACTTTTTCTTTCATGAGTGGAAAACATTCTAAAATATTGTAATACGAAAATGCACCTCCATGTCCTCATCCATATTATACAACATTAGTTCTTAAAGGAAAAAARAAMCCCMAAACCAGAGCATGTTTTACTTGGAGATTAATTCACCACAATATGCTGTTTCCTTCTATGAAATTGAAGACAACGAAGTCACATTCATTTTGGTATGTTTTACCATTTATGTTAATGGTGATTATAGTTGAATAACATTTTTTTAAGGCAATACTGTTACTATGGTGCACGAAATGCTTATGGACTTATTCCAAAGATAAATACTGTGTGTCGGCATATAACTTCTGCTGCAGCCATTACAGTCATGTAGGGCAAGCAGATCAGAATTAGGTCTTGTGCTGCAAGAATTCTTGAGTGTTCCTCCCTTCATTCTGAGTTTTTGTTCGGTTTGGGTTTTTTTGTGGTGGTGCATGGGGAGTAGTTTAAATTAGTAGCCCTTTTCTATTATGCAATAACTGTAGTCTTTGTAAACCACTTTATCACCAATGGTGAGCTGATCTTAAGTGCCCATCCTTGATCACTGGATCAAGGGGATTTCCATGTACTGCATGTGTTGAATATTCAAGATGGAAAACTTTTTCATCTACTTTGCTTCTGTTCTGTGGACTAAAACTCTCAAAAAAGGCTTTGTGGAGTTTGTAAGTACAAGAACATGCTGATGTGTACAATTTTAGTTCTGGGAACACATGGACAAAAGGTGAAAATGGTCAAAAGGCTATTGAACGACTGCTTTCTGAATTGCTGTATCAGCACTGGAAGAACTTGCTCAAGTGAAAATACAGTGAATTGGTTTATTGTTAAAATGACTTATTCTGAGACATCTTTATCTTTTTCATGTGTGATCCAAACAAAAAATTACAACTTCTTATTAACGCCATTATTTGGGGGGAATAAATCATCAGGTGAAAAGTTCTCTAGCTCTCTTCAAGGTGAATGAAAAATCATATTTAATCTTGTTACTTTCATTAAAATAGCAGCGCATAACTAACTTCTTGAAATCTCCCGTTCAACTCTCCAAAGTTTCCAGTGTTAATATTATTGAGGCTTAGCAAAACATAACCGTCATCTTGAATGTGAGAAACTTGTAAGTAATTTAAACTTAGTTTCACGTCCTTCAAGAAAAGCATTGGGTAAATGCCTAGTGGAAGAAGGCATTGTTGAAGGCCTGTGCTAGCTCTGAGAAAGAATGGGTAGGGAAGGAGAGACTCTCAGGCGGGAAGATGATTTAGGCAAATCAATAGCAGCATCCAAGTCTCTTTCCCTGAACAGTGTCCTGAACCCTAAACAGGGTGTTACTTTCAGGTTTTGTTAATAGTGTCACTTAAACATTGAAGTTGCACTTAAAGCAACTGCTGTAGCATGCTTTCCACAAGAAACGGGCACTCCAGTGAAGA
This sequence comes from Oceanodroma leucorhoa, assembly GCA_030449065.1. NCBI lineage: Eukaryota > Metazoa > Chordata > Aves > Procellariiformes > Oceanodroma > Oceanodroma leucorhoa. The sequence continues at coordinate 3,408,015 of JASVER010000048.1, forward strand.
ATAGTTGTGACACAGCACATAATAAGCAAGTAGGAAACTGCAGTAAAACTGAGATTCCTGCCAAAGCTGGATAGATTCCTGTTTTTAATACCTGGCTTGCTTGGTGATTTTCAGTATTTCATTTCATTATTTTGGTGCTTTTTTTCCCTATTTTCAAAGAAGTGTATGTTTTATACCAAGAGAATAGGATGTAAATAGAACTTGGAACTGTGAAGAAATCTATTTGATGTGTTAATCTAAAATATGGAGTGAATGGGGAAATAGTGGTGTGGGGTTAGGTTGTAATAGGCAAGAAAAGTGTTACACAAGAAAACAATTCTGTCTTGCCTCGTTGTTACAGTGAGGTACATCTTAGAGGGAAAGGATTGGATAATTTCCCTATAATGGAACATTTCTGTAAGAGTAAGAGGGATGTGGAAGGCTTGAAAAAGTAGGTCGATTAATCTCATTTATGCGTAAGAATTCTAGTGTAGGTTTAAATTGTGTAATGCTGGGTGAATGCTGTGCTTCATTCAGGTATGTAACATAAGATTTAGCATAATGCTTGATTCTAAGTATGTTTAGATAAATATATTGTAAAAATCAGTGATTCATGGCATTTCTTTTATTAACTGTGGTAGTAGTCCCCTGCCCCTCTGAAAAAACAGTGGGGTAATGCCACTAGTATCAGCAATTATACTGAAGTTTGATTTCAAATTTTTCCATTGAATAATTTTTTTATATCCTTCTGCTGCTAGTCCATGGATAAGATTACTTCAAATTTTTGAAGTATTGCATTATTAATCAAACTGTAAATATATAATTCAATATGAGCAATCCAATGAGCATTCCGTTGCAACTCGAGTTCATTAACGATGCTGAGCCTGCAGTAACTATAAGGAGGTTATATTTTAAATGCTTGATGCGTGTTGTTGAGGTCTTAAATTTACAGCTAAAGTAGTCAGCCATTCAGTCAGTGATGGCAGTGGAGGGAGGAAGAGTAGGAGGAGGGCTTTGACCTTGAGCGTGCTCGTTGCACTGGACAATGTGTTAGGGAATTGTGTATTCTCTTCAGTCCCTTTCAATTGGAAACTTTCTCAATGATATGCAATGCTTAAAAGCCATAATGATTTTTAGGGATGTATGTGTGCATGTGGTTGTATCATACATGCACACACAAGTGTGCTGTATTTATGTAACATTAGTGTGTTTGTATGCACACACCTAAAAATATAAATAGTATATCAAAGCCAAGTAGTACTTCTAAAATTGAGACTTGGTATATTATTAAACATGTTATTTAGCATGTCAGTCATTTTAATACCTTTTTACTAACACACATGGTTTTAAAAATAAAGCTGAGTTCTCTAATAGTTTGACTGTGAACATGCTATAACACAAATAACTSTGTTTCTACAGTTGTGGCTTATTTGTTTCTTTTCAGGTGGTRATAGATACCAAAATAGCTAACAGATCTTTATTAGGTATTGGTGTAACCGCTTGCCCATATACTTTGTGCTTTGTTGTTTGCTACAGAAACAGTGTGCTTGAAAACATCCAGTGCTTTGCAGTGTGTGCAGAAGAAGATAACCTTGATGAGATCAGATAAGGATGGATAGGGATTTCTATTTAGAAATACACCCCTCCTTGTGTTTTTATAGTATGAAGTTAGGCGGATGATGTTATAACACACTAGTTTTAAATACAGGTTTATAACTCTGTGGAATTTTCACAACATTAATAGCAGCTTAGGTTTAGGGATTCTGTTGGACTTATTGTTCCTTTAAGCCAAGAATTGTTTTCAAAACTCATTTAAACACTTACAAGAAAATAAACAGAAAATTTATTGCATGACATCAAGACCTTGTGAATAGTCGTGTATTCCTCAGAAGAGAAGTGCTAGTTCCAGACAAGGCCTGTTTCCTGGGTGGCAAGTTGAGCCTACATCTCATGACACAGAATTCCATGATTCTGTAGCTACTTGGAGCTGGAGAGGTTTTACACAGTGATGGAAAGAATGAATCTCCCTGCGCAGCTGTCCCCTATGTTGTTATTTATCCAAATGTCACCTTATTATTTTTCATGGATTTATTTTCGGAAGTGCCTGAAACTTACTGTGGAAGTCAGCAGTAAAAATGAAAGTTTTGGCACAGGAGTAAGAGCTGGGAATACCCTAAAAAGTATATAAACATGAAAAACAAATCAATTTGGATGTGTGATGTTGTCTGCAGAAATTAACACAGAACTCTCCACTGAAGCTGGGAAATGAGAAACATGAATTATAATATATTGGAGTGAAAAAGAGATGTTCAGCTGTTGCTTTTAGGTCTTTTAAATAAGTTGCCGTAAAGTCATTTTGTTGTGATTTTTCCCTTGAAGAATGTGGTCTGAGAAGGAGGTATTTTCAGACTGTATATTTAGAATCATTGGTGATCTGAGAAATTTCCAACTGGGAAATCTTGTTGCCCTACTTATTGTAGCCTTCCTTAGCATAAGACCTTTTTTCATGGAAAAATCTGTTTGCAGGTAGAAACCCTACAGGGAGAATAAGTCAGTGTCTGTCCCCGATTTGCAGCTCAGCTGCTTGAATTGCAGGACCACTTCAAACACTTCCAACTATCTGTATTTAACACATTCCTCTGATTCCCACCTAAATAGCCATTAAGTAAAAAACCTTTTGTTTTAGAGGGGGCTACTTGGTGAGTATCTTCTAGGTAGCCAAAATGATAACTGTCAAAGGTTGATCCCAGCAGTAACAAGTGGAAGCCCTAGCTGGAATCTCATGTTTTTAGGTAGGAAATTATATCTGTAGTTGTAAATTGGATCTCAGGTTGATTTCGCATTGCTGCTGGCTATAATCAACAGAAGCAGTGACAATGACATTATTTTTCTGCCTGCACTTGGAAAACATGCTCCTCTCCTTTTTATGCAGTAATTTTTTTATTGCCTTCTGGTCTTTTGTGTGCATTGCAAAGGGTGGTGGCCTAAATCTTTTAGGAGGCTGGATGTAGTGCAGAATATTGGAATGAAATAGGAGTGATGTGTAATGGTCCAAGATGGTGTCAATTCCTTTGTGGTCCTGTTTGATCTATGAATTTCCCTGCTAAACTGCATTCTCCATTGATGCTGTTGACCATCAGCTGAGGTGGAGAGGAGGTTATGGTAGGTCATTTTATTCTGACTTAAGAAAATGAGTTTTCTGGAGGAATGGTTTCTATGGAGAACACACTCAGTAATCCTCTTCTGGGTAGTACATTTTAAATGACAGTGGTGGCTGGAGTTCAATGCATTTTGTTGTTGTTAAGAATTTATACCTATGTCACAAATAATAGCCTATCTAACATCCTGTCTTTTCAGTTGTATATGTGCAAGTGTGTGTGTTCATATATGTCTGTTCATGTATACGTATGTCTATGGATGTAGATGTAGAATGTGTTCTTCCATATATAGCACGTCTAGTATATTCCTGCTCTGCGTGAGTAATGCTTTTTGAGGCACGAGAGCTAATAGTTATGAGACACAAGAATCGTCCAGTGTTTTAGGTACGTCTTGAAATAGGCTTTGCTAAGAAAAATAATGGAATATCTGAATTCAGGCTCAACCATTTGAAGTCTGCCAAGTTGACTTTGAGCTTTTCAGTAAGACCACTGCCAGAGGCGCTTTCTGAGCACATTTGATGTAGGAGGAGGTTTGACCTTAAATTAACACACAGTTGGCAGTGTGCTAGGCTAAGTATAATCTAATTGACATGTAATGTTTGCACGCACTGTTACACTCTGATAAAAGTTCAGCAGTGTTTTATGATCTCTTCCTTTCTGTCTCTGTTGTAGGAGTAGCAGCTGCTTTGGCGTTTGCTCCTGGTCTCTTCAGAGATCTAGGTTTTTCTCAAGCTTAAACATGTTCAGAAATTTTCATAAGGATTACACCAAGCTGTAATTGCCTCCCTTCCTTATCCAGTAGTTGTGAGCTTTTTACCTTGAGSGTATAGAGTACTCTTAAAGCTGGAGTGAAATGAATGCTGTAGTGTTTGCTTGAAACATTCACTCTAATGTACATTAGCTTTCTCATGTGTGTCAATCTCTGTGTTCTCCTGTTTTGTGGCTGTGTCAGAGATGTTGATTTGACAGGTGCAAGCGCACGGTCCTTGCTCAGCTTTTCTGTTTTCATTAGTGTTGGTGATTCTGGTAGTAACTGGGCCTTCTGCAGTCTATTGCTATAGGTCTTGTTCCTTTCCTCAGCCACTCTTTTTTTCTCTTTAACCCTCTACATGTTTTACTCTAAGTTCTTTTGACTAGCCACTCCGTGTTTCTTTCTTCTGTTGAAAAAGTATTCTTATTTTAAAAAAAAATAAAATCATTTAATAATCAAAGTACAGAGAAGACCAATGTCTCTACTAGAAACCTGATATTTAAAAAAAATCATTACAACTAGCATTCACCCTTTGAGCATGAAATGATTGAGTATTGAGACACCCTGTTTTTCCTACCCTTCTTCCTCCTCTGTTCAGTTGCTAGCATCAGTAAATGAAAGGAGCATGCGCTAAGCTCATTCAAGCTTGCTGCAATACCACCTGCAAATCCGTTGGTATTCTAGATATTGTAAACTATGATTGGTAACTGCATCCATAGTAAATCTCAAGTAGGTGATGGAGGTTGGAAGAGCAAGAAGAGCTTTTGTTAGTAGCTATTTAAAAGTGTTGGAAGGAGATTACATGATCTGCTGTTTTTGCAATTTGACATGTTTTATGCATGCATCATTTGAGTTGTAGACTGTGTGTAAACTGTTGCATGTACTTCCCCAGCATGTGATGAAATTATCAYAGTTCTATGTGACCACCTTTCTAGTGAGATATGTATGTTGGATTAGTATCGTAGTCCTTGCTGATGTGCAAGTTTTTTGTTGACTTTTACTATTTTTTGTAAACTTTATCTCCATGACATGAAAATTGATAAAGAATGATGATTTATACAGAAATTGTGTTAATCTCATATTGATTCCAAATTGTGATTGCTTGTGATTAAAAATTGTCTGGATAATACTACAGTAGATGGGATCGAGACCAGAGTATTTAAGAGGCAGAAACATAACTGAATTAATTATAATTTAGATTCAAATAGTTATTGGCTTTGTTTTGAATTCTCCAGTAAATATTATTAGGTGGAAAGAAAAGTGTGCTGAAGTATTCACTGTAATGAACTAAATGATGCTAATGAAAAAAAAAAAAGCTGTTAAAGTGTTTGACTTGATATGGATTGTTTTATTTCTTCTTATTTCTTTTGTGTACTTGTTTTTTTGAAACCTGATTTAGTCTGATTGCTGTGTTTTGAAAAACACTTCACAGTACCTTCACAGGTATTCTAATTTATCTTAACCAAAGTGTCCAGTGTCTTGGCTTCTAACATCCCACACTTAGTTTCAAGAATCAGCTCAGCAACCTGTGGGGTAGTTCCAATGGTTACAGCTATGTAAAGCAAACACTGAAGAAATGGCGTTAGTGAATTGTTCTGGTGGACTTGCTTGACCATTTGACCCTGGAAAACCTGCCCCTTCATGGAACTTCCAACAAGCGGTATTGAAAGATGCAGAGAGGAATCGCATGTAATAGTTTACATTGTTCACTTGATGTCTTCTCAAAATTGTTTTTGCAAGTGTCTCTTTGGCCAGTCCTTTCCAGTGAATTGTCATGTATCTTTTTTGCTAAAAGCTCCATGCTATGACTCCTGTCTGAGGCCTCTTCAGTAACATTTTGTGCAAAAAAAAGTTGCATTGAGTTGAATCAGTAGGATTACCGTTCTTGTCCAATTGTTTTTGCAGGGAGAAATTGTTAAGTTTCAACACTGGTAGCACTCTGCATAAGTGACACCAAAAATATATCTCCGAGTCTGAAAAGTATCTGTGGGAAGCACCTAGTAGGTTTTTTCCATTTTGACTCCAGGCCCATAACCATATTTTCTGTGGTTCATTTTAGGAATCCAACAGGGAATTATTTTGCTTGCAACAAATTCTGTTAAAGTACTAATGCCAGCGTGGTTGTTAGGTCGGTGTTGACTCTTTTGCGGTTTTAACCTTTGGGCTTTTTTTTGTCTTACCTTAATTTGGACTTAGTGTCAGCTGGGTCATTTTACTCATGTTTCCTTTGTGCTGTGCTTCATTCTGTTTCAAGGAGAGATGTCCATGATGGCAGCAGAGTTCTGTTTACACAACAAGTTTAAATCTGAAATGTCTGATAGTTGTTGGAAAAACAACAATAATACTTGACATTAGTCACAGTAAGAGGGGCCTAAATATTAAAGCAAAAAATGACTATAAAATGTTATACGTACAGGTCAGAGAATCAAATACCTAAAGTACTAGAAACATTAGTAATGCGATCCTTTTATAGTTGACCATCCCATATGACTACTTATATGCTTTAGCTGTTGACCGCCACTCTCCTTAAAGAAAATTATCAAAAAGTTCCAGGGTGGCATCGGGTGATGTTCAGGAGGGTGGGAGGAAAGCAACAGAAGAATCCTTATATGATTTACCATGACACTTTTATCTGGAACTTAGCAATACTGTTTCTGTACCTGAAGAAAAAGATTCCTTGATTTTCTTTTGAGTGGGCAGAGTGTATTGCTGTACAAAACTCATAACATATACTAAACTCTGCCTACGCATGTCACTTTAAAAAAAAAAACAACCCGAGGAAATGCAGAGTAATATTTAGACCACAGTAGGTGAACCCAAGAGGTCTTATCCTAGCCGTGTCATTTAATGACTAAATTAACAACTCTGAGTGGTTTATTACATCCTACTTTGGAGCAGTTGCCAAGAATGGCAGGCATAGTTCAGAGTTTTAAGTGGCAGCTTTGAATTAATTCAGTGAAAAAAGCATTGAAGTGAGTGTGCTCAAAGGTTGTAAACCTAGACATAAAAGCTGAAAAATTGTCCTTCAAAACATTATAGCATTTCAACAGTTGAAAATAGTGTGAATATACAGAACTGTGCAAGCCTGGATTTAACAGCCCACTTGGTAGTTCAACCTATTACTATTGTAAGTGTGATTTAGGCTGAAATGCTTCAAATACTCAAATMTACTGCTTTGGAAAATCAGTTTCATATCAGCTTAACTCTTCCACAGAAAAGAAAGTATTTGTAATCTTCGTTTATTCTTCTTACCCTATAATTTACCTATGTGCTCTTAAATTACCAGAAATCAAAAAATATATTTGAAGCTGTATAAGTATATATCTCACTTTAAGCAAGTTGCAGCTCTTGTGATGGACCCAGATTAACATTACAAACAGTTCTCTTGAGTTTAAAAAAATAAAACACCCTCCCAACAACAACAAACCCCTCAAAAAAAGCCCCCAAAAAACCAAAAAAAACCCCAAACAAAACCCCATCAAACAAAAATGTCTTCTGTATCTCAGATACTGTTTTCATTATACTCCTAGCATCTTTGAACATCTTTATTACCATATTCCCAAGGACTCTCTTAAATGGGCTTATCTTTACAACAGAAACACTTCATTTGGAGAGGAACCCAGCAAAAGGATGTTGATTCACTTCTGATTTCTACAGAAACTCATGTTCCCGGTTTTCAGCTTTCTCGGGCAGTGTTCTTGCAAAGAGAGAATAAAAGCCTGGAAGGCCTCTTCAAAGAGTTCAGTCATTGACTGCCATATTGGAGGCTCGTACTCCTGAGGCTAATGACTTCTGTGTTACAACTGGTTCCAGTCAAGCTCTTTGCTTCTGTTACCTAAAAGCTGTTTCAGCTCTGTTTGGAACAATGACATTTCTCCTGTAGTCCCTTGTAATTTATACTTCCTTTTGAAGATACRTTCAAGCAAGTTAGTTTGCAAATATGCCTTTGGACTTAAAAAAGCAAACTGTAGTTGAATTGCTAATAAGCTGACTGGCCTATAAACAACTCTAAATTAGACTCAAATATTTTGGTCTCTTACATAATTCTGCTTAAGGGTACGTTCTTGCTCGGTTCTTAGCTAAATAGATGCTGTTCCTGTACAACTATAATGTGTGAACTGAGAATGGCGTGATTAATGCTTACTAATGATTAAAGCCTACTTTCACAGTAGCCTTTCAAAGCTTGCCCTAGTTCACCTTCATTTTACTGTTTTTCATGTGGCTTATTTTTAAGATTCAGTATTGCAGACTACAGATAAATGTTATGAATTTTTCCTGATATTCTTGAAGGTTTTAAATGTAAACTTGCTTATTATGATGTGTGGTTGAGTAGGACTTTTCTTGGGGCAGGGGGGCATATAAGAGGTCTTGCATTTTAATTGTCCATGCACATTTACAAACAGAGAATAAACAATGTTTTGTGCTGTACAGTGTTAAGTTCCTTGTATTATAACTGATAAAAAGGAAGGATTATACTTTTTTCTGCTTGCTTGTTCAAGCTTCAAGAGTTCTGACTAGCCACCCCAGACATGTGGTGCCTGAGGTTGTCAGGCTACTTTTGGACTCGCCTAAGCTGATATCTTTGTACTCATTGCCCATTTAGAACATCAGCTTTTAATCTATCGGTTTACTGCTCCTGCCTTCATCTTTGAGCTAATTAGAGGGAAATTGAGATTCCCCCTCTCCTCCTTTCTGGTCACCAGAAGAGTGCATACTGCTCCCTTCTAAACTTACTGAGAAGACACAACTTCCAGTCCGGTGTTTACAAGTGTGATATTTGCACGTCAGTGATAGTTGTCCCTGAAGCACCTCTCTACACTGTTCTCAGTGGAATGGCAAGGCAGCTGACCAGTGATGACATCGTCAGTGTCTTGTCCATCAAGGCGTTGATGATGAAGGCCTTGCTACGACATACGGATGTGTGTTTCAGGCATACAACCCACAGATGATCATTCAGCTCCTATACAGCGTTCTGGTGGAGAATCAGCCTAGTGTACTAGGAAAGCATATTAATAGCACCGCTTAAACACCTTTTAAGAGCATTGTGGTATAAATGAGTTACAAATTGACAGCAACAGAGCACTAGAGAGGACAATCTTCCTTGGAAAGAGGCAGTGTGACCTTTTATATGATAAGCACATAAGATGCCAACAGCAGCAAAGACCAACTAGTTAAAGTGCCGTTGTGAGTTTGTAGTAAAATCTGTGTTGTTGCTCTCCACGTCTGTGCAATCATCTGCCCACTTGCCTGCCTTGTGGTTCCATCATCCTTGATTCTGAAGGATGACACTTTCATTTGCATTCATAATTTTGGAAATATCCAATGTAGTTATCAGTACAACTGGGTTTGTAGTTTTGAGTGCCTATTGCTTAAGGAGGTCTTACCAGGCACCAGCCCACTAAACAAGTATTTGGTATGTTGCAATAGAATTAGATGTTCAACCATCATGAACAACAGAAAATGTTGTGTCCTGTTTTGCTGGTGCCCTGTGCCAGCAGGTAGGTGGTGGGAGTACTGAAAAGAACAGAGAACTTTTGTCCCACTGGATTTTCTTACAAAGTTAATCTAGTATAAAAATATGTAGCTTTGCCTATACTAGCATGTACACGTGCAGGCTTTTAGACTGTGACAGTCTCATGACCTAGATTTGTGATTGCTCAAGCCTGAATGAACCAGTTAAGAAATATCTCCAGGGAGACCGACCTCTACTAAATCATAGCAGAGCTTTGCTTTTAACCATGGCACTGGCAGTGGCAACTTTACTTCAATTGGGTAGGCATAGTCCATATTTGACAGTGTCAGTGTTAGCTGTTCCACATTTGCCTAGATTAGAATGCAGATATTTTTGGATTGTGTTTTACTTCGAACACTCTATTGGCAAGGGTGTGAAATGGAAGGCAAAGAAGTGTTCATATCCTCATAGCATTAAGCAGAGATAATATTAAGCTGAGATTTTGCATTCTCTGTTTGCTTAGCAGTGTAGTTCAAAATACACAGATAACGTCATGGCCCCATCAGCTGTCAGACACCCCAGACATTAGGGTAGGAATGGTAGAAATTAAGCCAGGTGGGTATGTGAATGATCAGGGAGGTCAGTGTTCACTAGCTGGTCTCCCCTYTAAATCTCATTTCTCCCATGCATCTGGTAAGCCATTCTTCTGCTGTTTTATTGTATGCTTTTAGCTTGATGATAGTTGATTCCCATTGGAATTATGTGATGCAAACTTCTGTCCTCATCAATATTCAGAGAGGCAACCTTTCACCCTGGGTTACATGTCTCTTGAGAGTCCTTGTAAAATACTTCTTGAGATAACTCTGCTCCCCCTTGCCTTAGTCTGTCTCTTTGTACAGCAGCTGATGAGGTAGTTGTAACATCAGTGCCACCTTCCCAGTCTGGCAGAGCTGGTCTCTCAGGTACGATTTAGTTCCTTGAGGGATCTTTTGTGGAACTTCCGTAATTGTTGTTTTATTATGCTGGTTAATCTGAGCAAGATATTGCAGGACAGAGTTCTGTATGTTACCTGAGACTCACATCCATAGTATTGATGTGACCTGTAAACTTTTAAAATAGTACAGAGTTGGATCCCTCACTGATACAGCACTCACTTAATGAGCCTGACAAAAATCATATAAGCTTTCTAACTAGAGCAAGTCTGAACTTCATCAGTATGGGTGTCATCCATCTTAATGCTTTCAACATAGATAGATTGACAGACAGCAGATAACTCATTATTACGTACTGTTGTAGAAGGCTTTTTAAGGAACTGATTGGGAAAGCCATTTGTTGGAGCAGCAGAGAAGTTTACCAACAACCGAAGGATCCTCAAATTCTTTGGTGGTGCTGTTTGGTTTCCGATAGATTCTTCTCATGGTCAGAAAGACTGGGAAGTTTCCCACTAGAGCAGAAGCTTACAGCTTGGCTCACTAGTACCCTTCCTTGTAATGTCTGGTGAGGCACCTCCTGGACAAAGTCTCCTGGACAAAACACGATGAGGTACCTCTCTGAAGCATGGAACAAATACAGCAGGCTGACCTTGACTTCTGGAGTCACTGGAGTAAAACTTTGTCCAAGCAAATTTTGATACATTAAAACTTCCTTTGCTCTAAAAGTATTTTCCCTGGGACAGAAATCATGTAGAATTTTTCCTTAAATTTGCTTGAGAATGGCTGGACAGGCTGCTGCTGCTTAGGGCCCTGAATGTTTCTGGAGCTCTTTTTTTTTGTGCACAAGCTAGGACGAAAATGTGCATACTGTACAAAGAAGGAAGAAATTATGGAGAAAAGGAGCTATAGATACCTGTTTTACTTTTTGTTATTGTTAACAAAATACTTTGGCCATGGGTTAGCACAAACAAATAAGTAAAGATACATCAGCAGTACACATCTGTTACTGTGATGAAAGTGATTTGGGAAAGCTTTGGTGTGTCATCGTGAGTTTAAAAAAAAAAAAAATCCACCAACTTCATCACTGTTAAAAGCCAACTATTTAGAAGATGTTAGTGCTAGCTCATACTGCAAGTAACTGTAGTTGACGTTTCTAGGAAATCTGTATTTTTTCATTGTATTTTGATCCTGTGATAATTAATTGGTAGGCAGACTGAGCCAGCAGCTACAGTAAGTGTTGTAAAACATCAGATTTGGTCATCCAGATTTGTTAGCAACATATGGATGTAATATTGTAATTAGAATTAGTGCATTTTCTGTAAACTACTTTTTAGTAGTCTTCATACAAACTATTCCAGTAAGTACAAAGGTCCTAAGCATTTGTCAGGATGTGCCAGTCCTTGATGTGCTGCTTTTTCCACATTCAGGAAGAATTTTCGGAGGAGGGAGGTACTGTTGGTGCTAGTCATCTATTGGGAGGGGAGATACAGAGGACCTGGGGGGGAACCATTTCTTGTGCCACTGGTTTGGTTTCCTGTAGTTGCAGTAGAGGATTTGCACTAGGGGCCTGAGTAAAGAGCACCTGTAACCATGCAGCATTTATACATACTTAAATTGGGCATCCCTTAATCCTGTTACACCACTGGTTTGGCATTACTGAACTGTGGGGTTAATTCTCACCAATTTAGTTTAACTTCCAGATGCTGTTTTCTGGTTTTATTATTTACTGATTTTACACTATAGTATAGTTATTCCAACAGCTGTAGCATATTGGTATTGCCTCTATTCAAATGCTAGCTAGGTGGGCTGTGCCATGTGGTACAGAATGCTGTGCTTCTGCTGAACGGAGCACGGGGCCGTGAATCACTCTTGAATGTTTATCTGAAAAGTAGATTTCCTGCTGACTGTGTAGTTATATTGGTGTCCCTCAACAGGCGATAGCCAAGCTATATGGAAGAAGGAAGTTGGAGAGTGAATCCGTGCAAAAGCTATTGACTTCTTACTGTGGTAGCACAGACAGCGTGTAGAAGTTATTGTTAGGGCAGGTGAAGGAAGAGGTGCAGTAGGATGTGAGGAAACGAGTATGTTACTCAGCTCTGGGAGTCCTCCTAGGTGTTGGATAGTTTTGTTTTGCTCCTCTCAAATGACACCAGGAGGAAAAAGCAATTTTAAATGAATTTCCAGTGGAAATTAAGGGTGGGTGTGCTTTGACATCAACTTTCTTCCTGTTACTTTAGGGACATTTCTCAAACAAATATATTTAAGTTTTTGTTTGATTTATTGTTTTGTGACTTGCTGTCCATAATTACCCTTGTTTTCTGTATGATTTTGTATCAAAAAATTGAATTAATGGAAAAGCATTTTACAAATTTATTTCATTTCTGGGAAAACCATGTTCAGATCTTCAAATATTTATAACTATTTCAGCAAAGAATGTTTTTTTGTATTTAATGTTCAGACTGTTTCACTGAAAATACCTGCTTTACAAGAGATGAAGAGATGTTTACTTTTGTAAATATTGGTCCCTAGAATTTCAGAAAATTTCTTCTAATGAAGAGAAATTGTTAAAGAAAAATAGTTTAACTGTTCATTGAGTATGTATCTGCTTCTAAGCCCACAGCTATTGTAATTTACCAGTAACAGCATCCTAGCTCTAGCTGTTATGAGAGTGTGTCTGTGCAGGGAGCTTTTAGGAAGGATACAGTAACTTCAGCTGAGAATTGGTGTAAGGCTGTGCAAATGGAAATGCAGGTATCTGCTGCAAGCTTTATCCTCCCCAGGTACAGCGACCAGAGGCTATGGTGACCCAGCTGGGACAGTGAGCATTCCTTACCACACCTTGCTCCTGCTCCTCTGCTGGAGAGTACTACTGCCTTGGATGTTCTGGCAAATCATGTGTGTAATTACTCCATAACCCAGTTCTGTCAAAAAGTAGGGGAAAGATTCTTCAAAAATGCAATGGCCAACACAAAAAAGAAGTGTCAGAATTAGGTGAGAAAGTGATTATGCAAATAGAAACATTGGCAGCTGCGAGAGGGACTGTAAACTTGTGGAGCTGAAGGGGAGCTGTTTGCTGCCGTGGTTACACCGGTGCTGAACTGCAGGTGGAATTCCTCCAGCTGGAAGTTACTTTACTCTGAAGAACTTCAATATCACCTCATTCTTATGTTTTACTTTTCAGCACTTGATAATATCTTGGGTTTTATATGTTTGAAATATTTTTGCTTGTTTGCTTTGTTTGCAAGGTACCTCTGTGGGCACGCAGAAGCCTGCTCATTTTGATCCAACCACTGGTTATAATCTTGTTTTGTTGGGATTTCCCAGAACCTGGGCACTGTGATGGTTCAACTTGAGGCCTTGATGTACACGCTCCAGATATGTACCTGCAGGCGCTGGGTTCTCTCACTGATGATGTGTGGGTTGTTTTTTTTTTTTTTTAAGAGCTCAGAGCTGCTGCTACCTCTCCCAAACCTGTCAGATCCATTATTTATTACTTCAGTCTCCAGGCTTGCAAGCACAGATCAGTCACAGTCTGATTTAGAAATTACCTACTTCGTTATTCACAGAGCATTAGACTTAGTACCAGGCAAACCATTCCTTCCAAAATCCTCTTAATTTTGAGGAACCCTTTGACTTTTGGTCAGCCATTCCAGAGGCTGAGTGATATTGGGGAGCAGAAAGAGTCCATTACCTGCACAGAGAAATATTTAAATGTGGTATGAATCAACGTACAGAAGATAAAGGGAACACGGAAGATATTTTCCCCTTGTTTTTCTCTGTGATCTCAGCCCTTTTTCATGACCAAGTCCATAGTTCTTTTGAGAAAAAACAGCTGTCCTATTTTGGCTGTTACCCAGGAGTTGGAAACTGCCTCTCCTGGGTATTACTGAATTCCAAGTGGGGAAGTTTACAGCCTGAGGGTAATTTGGAGGAGGCAGATGAAAACCTTTCTCTGAAGTTTGAGAACACGGTGTTGGAGGAAGCTGATAACTCATGGGCTCTTTTCATAAGCTCTTTTTCGAATAAAGCATCCTTTGGCGTCTCTGAATCCAAGAGCACTGAGTAGAAGGAGGCCACACCACTGATATATTTAGGTCCTTCATTCTTTAAGGAGTTGAATTTGACCCTGAAAAAAAGGAGGGGCATTGTGAGGACACAGTAACAGGTTCCCAACTTGTAAAATTGTGTTAAAGATGACAGGGATCAATTTGCCATGTCTGTTCATGTAGGGCAGGGAAAGAAGGTTCTTTTGCAGAATAGAAGACCTAGGTCGAAAACTTGGGTGGGTATGGGGGAACCACCCAAAATGTAGAAGTAATAAAAGAAAAATAAAAATGGAGCAGCTTCCCTGTGGATGTTGTGGACTCCATTTCAATGGAGCTTTGTCAGAAGGGATTAGATGAGCATCTGGCGGGGGCAGCATAGGGATGCATCGTTTTGCAATGCAAGGGACTAGGCTAGGGACTAGGCCTCTTGAGGTTCCTGCCAACACACATTTTTATGGTTTCTGTGGTGCACGATCACAAAGTGAAAATATTAACAAGCTGAGAAACTACTTAATGTATTTTAAGAAAACTTTTTTTTGTCTAAATTTTAAGAAATGGGGCCTCTGCTTGTTTTCAAATTTATCAAGTGTGTGACACAATGCTGTACTGGCTAAACTGCTTTCAAGTTCTGACTTACTCTGTTCTGGATCTCACAGGTGAGATCAAGTTTATCTGAATGCTCTGGTTTGCTAAGTTTATGCTAACCTAGTAAAAGCAGCAGTACAAGCTGCAAAATTACAATAATTTTACCAGAACATTTTAATTTATTTTTTATTTTTCCAGTTAAAGTTTCGTAGTCAGTCTTCACCATTTGGTTTTTCTTTGCCCCTTTCTCTCCATTCATAAAGGGAGAGAAGACACTGGACTGAATTTGGATGTTCCTTGATGTGAGTTAGTGCCCTTTTTTAAAATCCATTTTTGAGTGTTACATATAAAAGGCTTAACTAAAAGATTTTTCTGTTTGCAAGTAACTGTATCTATTTTCAGGCCATAACCTTGTGACCCTTCACCTTAAAAGAAAATGTTATTTTCTGAAATATTAGAAGATTCAGCTATACATAGGAAGCATAATATTACATCACCATAACTTACACGAGACCCACTACTGTTAGTGCTGGTAACACAGGATTTGTATGGCATGAAACTTTCAAGTCAGGTGCTAATTTATAACTATTCAGTCACTTGTCTAGTATTCTGTACCAGAAAGCAGTCAATCATTTCATTTCACACAAAGATTTTTCAGGTGGACCCTATTTTCTACCTTAAAAGAAGATGTTTAGTTTGATCTTTCAGAAGGTGCTGCAAGGTGCCTGTGCAACTGTATTATATTTGCTTTGCTTTAATGTCAGAGAATACAGATTCAGTCATCTGTATTACTCCTTTATGTATTAGCATAAGGGGAGAGACCTCTGTTAATGTCTCTATCTGAGTTATTTTTTTAAAAGATGATTGTTGAATGTGCTTACATTTTTTTTCCTGAATGACTGTTTCCCTTTAACCAAAGCCATTTATGCCAAAAGTTAAGACTGCAGCTTGTTCATGGGAAGGTTRACAGGAAAAGATCAGTCCCCATTTTGCCTTTTTAATAGACAAGATAATCAGATGAAGTCTGAAGATGTGATGTGTGTGGCTTGCAAGTGTTACCTTCAGGTGCAATAGAAGGAAAAGAGGAGAGGAAAGCTTTTTCTAGAACTTACCTGTTCACTAGTGTTACTTTATATTGTTTCCTCTTTTTAAGAGGAGTAGGAAATAGGGGAGAGAGAGAGAGTTCAGAGGGTTGCATTCTAATAGTCCTGACGGAGGAGGGAGCAGGAATTGTGGCTCACCTTACCACGCTGGAAGCTGACAGCCAGGTTTCGGAGGTCACCTATGAGTTAGAACTGCCTTCTGAGCAACTTGGTCAGACTGTTTTCCAAGCTGATCTGTCTCTTTTCCAGCTGTTTAGTGTGCCATCTATTTCTTTTAACAGTGCACGTAAACACACATGAACATAATTATTCTTCCTGGGACCATTCTGGATGGTGAAAAATGGTCCCAATCTGTGGTTTCTTGGGATATTTTTGTTTTTGTAATGCTCTGAGGTTTGCTTATGTATAAAGTGCTAAACTGAACCCAGTTATGGTGAATCTCTATGGAAATACTGCAGAGATTTATTTTTTGTCTTGCATTTATTTTGTGCTGCTGCTATACTGAACAATTACTTCTGAAACGTGAAGACCTTTGGATGGGTTTTAGGAACTAGTATTTGATAATAGGGMGAGATCTTCATTTATTTATCAGACCTCTGCCTAGAATGATTGATTCAAAATACAGATTGTTTTGTTATCAGACACTGATTGGGAAAGCGTTGAGGTGTGTACATTAATGTTTCTTCTATGTTTTTTTGCTCATTCACCCCTTTTCCTTTGTCAGATAGTCTCATCATAGCTAGCATTTCACACCAGTAGTGTGTGGTCTTGGAAGTACTAAAAAATCTGAAATAGGATGATTTGCTTTTGAGAGGCAGATGGATGGGCTGCCACAAAAATACGGGGAAGGATGACGTCTTGGAGCCAAAGCTGCTCCTAAATGTTATTGGTAGAGAAATTATTTGTCTGCTGTCTGTGCCTTGGAGAAGGGCTGCAATCACTGCGCTCAGTGCATTGGTGCATTGATGAAATAGAAGTGGTGGTTCCTTCCTATTCGTTAAGGTCATTTTGCCAAAGAGTACTGAGTATCCGGGCTGTACAAAGATGCACAACTGGGGTTTAAGCTTTTGTTTAACTAATGGATTTGTCCTGCTCAAATTACCATCAGTGGCAGTAGTCCATAGAATCTCATGTCCTCCTATTTAAAATACACATACATGAATTTATGCAGAAAGGATTTGGGGATTCTAGTAGATTCTGTATTTATGCAGAAAGGACTTCAGTTCTGAAGAGTTCTTGGAGATCACTGTGGAAAGTCTAATGATGGAAGAGTGGTTTGGAGTTTTATGGCAGCAAGGGAAGACACTTGAGAGAAAACCCAGACTATCTACAAAATGAAACAAAACAAAAAGCATCTCTAGCTTCCTGTTTCTGTAGACAAATGCTGTCAAATTCAGTGAAGTTTCTGAAATAGAACTGAAATGAAAAATAACTCGTTCTTGAAGCTCTGGGTAGCTGCGCAACAGGAGAAAAACATCTAGCAGATCTATGTGGAGACCTGAAAAAAAAACACAACACGGTATTGCACACTTTAGAATCTTGAGAAAGGAGAAGTTATGTACTAGGAAAATCCTGCTTTCATTTAAGTAGTTATTCTAAGCTGTTAGTTACTAGCTAGTCTAAATGGTCTAATAAAACTATGTGATGAGAGAAAAATCATTTTCTGACAGTAGTAAATATGGTGGCAATATACCCAATAAGTGTATTGTTTTCCTATGCACCATCTTGACATACCTCAGACAAAGTGTCAATCTTTAAGTATGCATACACAAGGTTTGGAAAATTAATTTCTAATATATCAAGACAAATACATGTTTTAGATAGTTTCTAGGTTGATGATGCTAATGACACTTTATATAGAACTGCATTTGAATACATATAATTCTACTGAACAAATTTCCTTTTTATTTTTTTTAATGTAAAGTTGAATGTATTAAAGCATTAAATGAAAAATCTAAGCAATAATGCCATTACTGCTTTTTCAGATACTTTAGTAGGAACTTGGAAGTGACTTGACACCATGGTAGCTCTTTCCTTGAAGATCTGTGTCCGCCAATGCAATGTAGTGAAGACAATGCAATTTGAACCATCCACTGCAGTGTATGATGCTTGTAGAGTTATTCGTGAACGGGTACCAGAGGCTCAAACAGGGCAAGGTGAGTTCCTGTCAATTCAAGAATCCTGTCAATTGTCCTTAGTCAATTCATTGGCTGAATTGAAAATAAACATAGACCCATTGGTTTTTTACACTGTTCTGTTCCTCCATTTATCTTTCCAGTTGGAGGATTTGTTTTTTTATTTAAATCATAAAGCTCTGGAGTGAAAGGCACAAAGTGCAAACAGATTTTTAAGTGACAGAAGGTAGCTGCATTCTTTTTTCTTCCTTCCGTCCTGACAGAGGTTTTTCCACAAAGGATACATTTTGTGGAACTTTGACTTCTTAAATGAATTGCTTGTTTGTCTGAAAGATGATTTTTCCCTGCTTGGAGAGCAATTTTTGTGGTACCATCATTTTAAAGCAATGTTTGTGGCAACGCTTTCTAGGAAAATCTGGGCAGATTTATTTTCGTGCCTCATCAAAGGAAGGGACAACATGAATTGCAAAAGAATGGCTGGACATCTCCAAAATGTGCAAAGGGAAATGTTTGAAACTGGTTAATAAGTAAAAGCATCACCGTGCTGTGCATACCATATTCAGAACGCTGCTACGTGTTAGTCGAATTTAACTGTTTCTGTACCTATTGAGCAAATCAGATGAATGCAGACTGTGAAATATTTCTTGACTTGGACAAAAGCTCTGGTTTAAATGTAGTCAAAGTTGTCAAAAAAATCAGATTCTTGGTGCTGTACTGTATATAATGCCACTGGAATGTAATTCTTAAAGCAGATGGTTTATTAAGTTTTATGCACAGCTCTCAAACTTTAGAGCTGTTTCGAAAATCTTGTCTGAACTGTTAGAAAAACTTACTATTAATAGACAGTATTACTATTACTTAGAAATGCTTCTCTTTTGCAGGAGTCCTTAGAAAGTCTAGTTATACAGCTTCAATTTTTCAGATACAAGCTATGCATTTTTACCATACTGATCTCTCAAGGCAGTTATTTTGAACAGCTGTTGAACCCAGAGAAGTTGAGTAACAAATATCCCTGAACATCGTGAACCTCATATAAAAGCCTAGGAACTCTCTTCTGATTGTACAGTAGGGCTTTTCCTTTATATGGGATTGCAGTGCAATTACGAACTCCAAACAACTGTATGAAGTTGAGTGATGAACAGAAATAAGGTTACTAACATATCATTTCCCCTTCTTTGTGGCTGTTAAGATGTGTGTGTTTGCCTGTTAGTTCAGAAGACTCATAGGGGTGCAGTACAGACTGATCAAACTACTTCTGCAYGACAAAAAATGTCATTGTCCTGCATTGTGACTGTCAGCCGTGCACATCTCACTTCTCCAACAAGCTTGGRTCCTGGCACAAGGGTGGTCGTCATGTTAACATGCAAGTTGCACAGCTACCGCTGTTTCATTGCTAGGGTGCATCCACCAGAAATGAGTGTCAGAGCAGTCTGTGCTTCCTTGCTGGTTCTGTGCTCTGTGCAAGCACTTTGTGTGCTGCTAAAGCTCACAACCTATTTATAGGCACAAATTCTAAAATTTTACATAACTGATTCTGTACTGAATGTGTGTCATAAACATCTCTGTACGTATGGATCACTTGGCTTTTCAGTGGAGTTTTTAATTAAGGTCGGCAGGAAAAGTTTTCCTTCTTTCTCAGTTGGTTTTGGAAGAATTCTTCCTTCGAAATTGTGTATCTGTAAGTCAGTTACACTTCTATTAATAATGTAAGCTCTTTTATATACTTGCATGAGTAACAATGTTTTTAATGTAAATGCTCTTAAATATAAATTGTTGCTATGCATGACATTAAATATGAAACTTTGTCCAAAAATTGTAGCTATTTTTACCTGACTTTCTGATCAGGGGGTGGGAACACATGGCTGAAAGTAAACGAGGTACTGTGCCTGCACTGAGCTGTTGTAACAAGCTGTGTCCACGCAGCTGGCCAGCTTGCGTGGAAAAAGCTGTTAGCTTAAACTGTAGAACTGCAATTAGAGCAGGCTCAGCTGACGAACAGTAGTTTACGCTGTTTGTGATAGGGAAGTGTACTCTGTATCAATTCTTCATGCAAATGTTTATCAAGAAGAGATGTTTTGGAAGGGCCTTAAGTTGACACTCATGGTCCTTCATTTTGTATGCCTGGAGTTTAGCCTTTGAAGCCTAAACTTGAGTTTGTTTTTCTGTGACAATAAGAGTTTTACCATTTACTTGTGATTCTGGAAGAATCAGTTGGCATGTGTTTTGCCTGCAATAGATTTTTCCTGAGATCRTTATTATGGATATAATTCTAGAAGCCTTGTATTTTTTTAAATGCCTAAACCTGAAGAATCTATCAAAAAGATTCCAAAGTTTAGCATAAAATGTGAAGGGTTGAAAACAATCTATGTTTTTTTTAGATAGAGCTACTGCTTGTGAAATAGTATACTATGGTTGTGGTTGTATTTTTGGTTAGTCAATTCCAAAGCAGGACCTATGAGTATTTAAAAAAAGTCGTCTTGAAGAGAATTAATAACAAATATAATACAAATTACACAGTAGATGTGACATGTTCTTGTTTAGTGAAGCTTTTGTTCATCTTCTACAAAGCCTGATCTACCCTGCTATCTGCTGCTAAGCTAAGTATTTTCTGAAGCACAGAAAAAAATTTCTATCCAAGTTCATTGAGAATGGAAGGTAAGTGTAGTGGAAGCTTAACTCTGAAGCTGAATAACCTTGAATAAAACCGTGTTGGCTTTAGTAGGTTTGGTATTTTTCAGTGAGTATCTGTCTCCTCTGTTCCACAGCCTCTGACTATGGATTGTTCTTGTCAGATGAAGATCCTCGAAAAGGTATATGGCTGGAAGCTGGAAGAACACTGGATTATTACATGCTGAGAAATGGGGTATGGTGCACGTCTGTTGCTTCTTTCATCAACATGTTTCTAGAAAATTTGCTTCCCAAGTAGCAAGATGAATGTTTAGCATTTGGAGGGGTAGGAGGGTCTTGAATGTGTTCCTGAAATTGGTCCACTTCTCTCCCTTGATGTGTCGCAGTAGGTAGTTTTTTCCTGTGTCTGATTGTGACTGTGAGCTACTGTGGCCAAAAGCATGTTCATAAAATGATTAACAGAAAGATAAAAAATAAATTTTGCAATAAGCTTTATATTTGGGGTGACCTTGCATTATAGTGTACGTTTCTTATATACTAAAGATGACGAGGTCATACTTGCTCATATGGCCAGCCTGCTTACAACCAAAAGGCATTGCTATCCTTTTTAAATGCTAAACTAGTTTTTGCAGCACGAAGGTACTTTCATCTCTCCTGCTCTGTCAAGGTTTTGGTCTTGCCAGCTAGGACAAGTTCTTGAAAAATGACATTGGCAGAACTAAACATAGTCACTTCTCAAGTTTGTTACATGAATAAGTTTGCCTATACTATAACAAAGGAAAAATCCAGCTTGGGGGATGGGGAGGGAATCCTATTTTAGGTATCTAAGTTGGGTTGGCTTGTAGTGGCTTCCAAAAGCATTTAGAAACAGTATTGTTTCCTTCCTAGGATATATTGGAGTACAAAAAGAAACAGAGACCTCAGAAAATACGTATGTTGGATGGTTCAGTGAAAACAGTCATGGTGGATGATTCTAAAACAGTTGGTGAATTGCTGGTTACCATTTGCAGCAGGATAGGTAAGATTTTGGGACGCACATACTTAAGAATTTGTTTTTCTGCCATATTTGCATTTTGATTTTTAGGATGTTATGTGTATTACTGGCTAGAAATTAGCACATATGTAAAAAAAAATTTGAATTTGTTATCAGTTAACATTTACCACTTTTTTGAAATCTGTTGTCCAGGTTTTATGAAAATTGTTAGAGAGTTAGCTATATCCGTGAACTTCAGTATTTAGCAGTTGAAGGCACAAAGTTATCTGACAGTACAGTTACAATTTTTTTATTATATGTTACCTTTTACATACACTTTCCTGCTCTGTGGTAGAGAATTAGAACTAAATTTATACTTAATTTTAATGGGATAAAAGATAAATACTGTTAACCTTGAAATATACCTAAACTTAGGGCTCGATATTGTTATGGTTAAGAGTTGATCACAGTACCATATCATTTGTGAAACAACATATGGAAGACATCCAGAGCAGCTAGTCAAAAATGTGTATTTATAGTTTGTCTTTGTATTTATCTAACTACAGATATTTTGGAAAATGAATTAATATTTAACTATAAACATGCATCCAACATGGATTAGTTTAAATCATCTTAAACCCTTGCTTAATTCTCATTTAGAATTAAAGTGGCCTCTAATATGATTTAGATTAATTTACTTGGAAAGTGAATTAAGCTAAATTTAAATTCATCCATTTCAATTTAGTTTGAGTGTTTCTGTGCTGGATTCTAATGTGCTGTAACTAATTTACTTGAAAAATTAGTTTGACTTATTTTCATGAATGTGGTCATGTAGGTGAGCATTCAATTTGCTTTCCTGTATAACAGAAACATGCTTTATCAAACAGTGGAAAAAACGAAGCAGAACAAAGAAATGAGGGCAACTTAGCACATATGCTAAACGTTGTGAACTGATTTTTGATTCAGTTTCATGTAAAATTCATAGGAAGAGTTGAGTTCTAAAACTATAAAAAAAAAAAAAATCATATATTTCACATGTTTTCAATTCCTCAGTCTGCTCTGCCACATTTCTTCTACACATTGTGGGCAAGCTGAAATTACTCAGTTCTCAGGAAGCAATTGTAGGCATCCATGAAAGGAAATTTACTATGGTGTCTCTCCATTCTGGAATGTAATGCTCTTTTAAATTCCATCATGTTTTTAAACTGGCTGCTTCTCTTGGTAGATAACAAAAAAACCTCAATATCGTTCTGAAAGTGGCAAATGCAGCATATGACGAAGAAATGATGTATTTAAAGGATAATGCCGGATATTGGAGAGATGTCTTGAGTGTGGAAGTTGTAGATTATTCTTGGGATCTCCTTCCCCATATACTGTTTTAGCATTTCATCTGGAATGTTTTTATTATACTTGAAATTAACCATTGGTGTTTTGAGATATGGAAAAGAATATTTCACCCATCCTAAAATGTATTAATTTTTATTGTTACAAACACTGGATTTGTTTATAATTCCAGGAATAACAAATTATGAGGAATATTCCTTAATCCAGGAGAGCATTGAAGAGAAGAAAGAGGAGGGTACAGGAACGCTTAAGAAAGATAGGACATTGTTGCGTGATGAAAGAAAAATGGAAAAACTGAAGGCAAAGCTTCATACAGATGACGATTGTGAGTAATGTATTCCAGGATAATTCTTCGATTAATATTTTCCCACAGTACAGTGCAAGAAAGCCATAAAGGAGTGCATTTTTAGACTCTTCAGTGTGTCTCAGTTGATCCCTACCTGTATTTTGCATCGGTTTATATATAATGTCATCTACTACTGAATATTTTTAAAATTGGGTAAACGGACAAGTTGTTGCCTCTAGCTATGAGAGTTAGCAGATCTTTTGAAGTGTTTTTTGTTACTTTTTTGTTATGGGAGTTGTAACTTAAGTGTGAAGGGTCATTTCCGTAATGACCGTTTTCTTCCCTTCATTAAAGTTGGATATTTAAATATTGATGCCTACTGAAATCCATCAAAAGGTAGTTTTGTCTTTGAAGCTATAAATTTTGAGTGTAAATGGAGTTTCCCAAAGAACTAAGRCAGTATTTGATTTGTTTGATGTGTAAAGTCATGAGAGCCATTTTTTGTGTTTTACATTAAGGTGCTAAGATTAACTGTGACTGGTAGGAAGGTGTTTTAAAATTATATTCAGGGATAAGAAAAGTAAACAGAACAATTTGGTTTAGGGGGAAATGTGGTAAACTTTTAAGTAATTTCACAATGAAGCTTTGAAGATCTAAATTTAGTATTAAAACATTACTATGGTTGTTTCTTCAGCAATACTAATGGTATTTTATGCTGTAGTAAATTCTTGTTTCTCAGCAGTGCTGTTCTTCAATTCTCATTTGTAGCAACCTTCAACACTGATAACTAGAAACAGAAATGAAAGCAACATTTTTTACGGAGTTTCCCCCTCCAGTGAAAATGCCAGTTATCACATGATTTTCACAACAGCTATTAACACTGGCAACACTGTATTTAACAATGTGCATCTCTGTGGTTCTGTTACAGTAAATTGGCTAGATCACAGCCGAACGTTTAGAGAACAAGGAGTGGATGAAAACGAAACACTACTGTTGAGACGAAAGTTCTTTTATTCAGACCAGAACGTAGATTCAAGGGATCCTGTTCAACTTAATTTGCTTTATGTTCAGGTACAGTATGTGGACCAGAAGTACAGGTTCTACTTTGTCTGAAAAAAACTGTGTAGGTTAATTAGAAAGATTTTGTTGCCGAAATACTCGATCTTATAGAATTCCAGTTCTGGATGTGCTTTGATTTTACTTTTTTCTCTGTTCCCTCCAAGAAGACGTGACAGTACAGAGGCTTTGCTGATTCTTTTTAATCAAATACTTTCAACACAATAATGGACACAACCAAAAATCCACTGACTTTCACATCCTTGTCCTGGTTTCCGTAAAATTCGTGAATGTCTTTAGTCTTTTAAGTTGTTCTTTTTAGTTCTTCTCCCCATTCTCTTCTATAGGTGATGCTTTCTCTGTAGTACAAAATCTCAGATCAGTCTTGCAACCAGCTTTCCGCTTCTCATCTCTTTTCTCTTCCACCTGATCAGTGAGAGAGCTGCTTCTGCACTCGCTTTCCAGTCTTCAACCCAGACAGCACACACGGCAGGCAGGCTTCCTATCCAAAATGCACCATATCATGTAACATGGTGGGAGTCCACCTAGGCAGGTTCCCCAAACTGTTAGAGGTACTATACATACCTTAGCAAAGCTAAAAGTTTTATGCAGAAGATGCTATTTAACTGAAGGCTCCAGTGCAGTTGCCTGTAATGCAGTCTGAAAAAAGCAGTCTTTTAAACTCTTTGTTAAAGTTTTTTTTTTTAACAGTAAAAAACAAAAAAAACCCCACACAAAACAAACAAACAAACAAACAAACAAAACCCCCCAAAAAAACATTGAAAGTTTAATGGAATGTTTTGTTGTTATACTTGCAGCTTATTCAAATGGGATTGCTTTAAATTACATTTTTAAACTGAGGTGAAGGATAAAGATGGCATTGCTTGTAAGACTGCACTACATTTTTCAAGTATTTTAGAAGACTGTATCACACTGAGCTGTTCCCCTGGCACTTAGACATTTCTTCCAGGCTACTGTTACGACAGTATGTGTTGCTATTGCCTTGTCGTTGTTTTGTCTATGGGTAGATGAGCCTTCTATTGCCAGAGCTATAACATCCATCATCCTCTATGACCACTAAATTTAAACAAAAGGAAGGAAAATGCTGTTTGCCTTCTCCTGTTGCCATTTCTGTAATAGTAATCTGTTTTTTACGTACTAGTTAAGCACATCATTTTCCCTGCTGTTACAAGGAGGTAAGATAAAAGCTTTTACATGTGTGTATGTACACACACATATATATCTGTATATATATGTGTACCTATACACATAAGTGTATATACATATGTTGTATTTTATATACATGTGCAGCAGGAAATGGGTGTCAAATCCTCTTTTTGATGAAAGTTGTTGCAATTGTGGTTTCAATAAGTCTCTGTAGATATTCATCATAAAATAATCTAGCCCTTGTTTATTTTATTAGTCATAAACACATCCAGAATGGAATAATAAAGTCATTGACAGAAAAGTGTGTTGCTGGATTCTTGGGCTGTGTTCAAGCTTTCAAGGAATTTCAGAGATGTAGTAGTTATTTTGGATATCCCTGACATGTCTTTGCTTACCTCCTATAGGCTCGTGATGATATTCTGAATGGTTCCCACCCTGTCTCCTTTGAGAAGGCCTGCGAGTTTGGAGGCTTTCAAGCACAGATCCAGTTTGGACCTCATGTAGAACACAAACACAAACCTGGATTTTTAGAGTAAACACTTCTAACTTCTAAATTCGGGTGACCTCAAGTGTAACTAATGTTGTCACAGACTAAATGCATTTTATTACTCCAAACAGAGGTAATCAGATTCAGTGTGTTTTCTGTAGCAATCTCCCTGTGAAAGGAGCCTTATTGCACAAATCAGCAACCCGAACTGATGAGGGGACCTTTAGCAGTGGCTTATTAGGCAGCACAGGGCACCAGCTCCCCCCAGGGTGCCAGTTAAGTGTGCAGCTGGATTCCCCAACCCCTGGTAGTGTGGGATAACTAGGATTTTGTTCTTCCTTAGAATTCTGTGTACTTCTGCCTGCATTTAGTAGTGCCGTATGTGAATTAAGCGTGCGTCAGTATATATCACAGGTGTTTGATTTGCTAGGAAAGTACATGAATGGGAGGATGCTTTGTCATTTGAATAAAGTTAACATTGCTGTCTGTAGGGGTTAAATTTTCCAAACTTTTTAGTGGCATTAATCAGTTGTTCAGATTCATCCTCTTATGGCATTGTATGAATGGAGACCTAGAATTGTGCTCTTTGTTTCAGATGTAGACAAGAGTCCTGCTTACAAGTGACCAATCCTTTAACCTTTATTGTGATACTTACTTTACTGCTATCGGCGGGGCAAGTTTAGTTTGATTGAAATGTAGATGTCCCATTTTTCTACCGATTTTGATTTTCTGATTGGTTTGTCTGCAGTAGAATTAACCGAGGGCCAGAGTCTGAGGAAGGGAATGTAGGAAGGTAAAAGAAAGCTATTTATTGCACAATCCATCAAGCCTTGCCTACGTATGAGGCTCATAGATACCTTAATGGGATGCACAAAACAATGGGTGCATATTTGGCGTCTGTCCTGTTCCACTGGCCAAGGGCTCAGTGCTGACTCTTATACATCCTTTGTGAGCCTGAGTCTGGGGTTTACTGTATTCTCAGGGAATCACTTTAAAATGGTGTCTTTCTTTGGAACATGCAGTGCTGCAACAGTGGTTGTTTGAAACACTGCTTTTGAAAGATTTTCCTGAAGTAGCAGTTCAGTTATGCAAACAAACCACGTGAACAAACATCTTTCAGTTCCAATTAATAGTCGGCTTTTCTTTGTACTGTCTGTTTATCTGCTACTGATTGGCCCATGAACCTTTCCTAATAGAGCTACTGATGTCTCTAAGAATTACGGGGACCCAGTGTAATAGCTTCACTGTACTCCTCGTTCTTATTACCTAGAATTGTGACGAGTTATGCAACAGTCTTCCTCTGCAATTTGTCTATTTATTCTTCCTTTCTCCCTCCACTCACTCAAGAGTATTCCTGCAACAAAGCATTAGGGTATTACCTCATGACAAGCTAATGTTGTGTCATGGTAATGATTTCAAGAGTTAGGTGTTCCCAGCAATAGTTGTTATTAATTTTTAAAGCAAGCTGCTGTGCAGAGTTCAGTTGCTTAAATTTTTCTAGGTTTTTCTAGGTGTTCTACTTGGTCTTTTCAGTGTAAAGATTTTTTTTTTTTTTTTTCCTTTTTTAAGTTCCCATATAGTAACTGTGTTTTATGGTGGACTGAAACTTCTGGCTGGATGATATTTCTACTTTGTATGCAATGCTAGACAGTTTGAAGTCCATCACAGAATAAGTCATCACACATACAAAGTCCATTATCTTTTTTTTTCATCCTAATAGAAATGAAAGGTATGAATAACTGAACCATATGTTAGAGGACATTGCTCCAGTGGAAATCATTTAGAACCAGAATTCRAAATTTAGAACCTTGTTATTTTATGCAGGGAATCTTCTCTACTATTCTTTTATTTTCATTTAAATGGGCTTTGACTGTATTAAGATCAAGTCTTGCAGGTCACTAAGTGTAATCACTTGCTGTCCTGGTGTATAATCGGTTTCATAAAATTAAGGATTTCTGATTTAGAAGTAGGTTTTTTTTTTTGTCCTCTGTAGTGGAGCCTGCTCCAGAACCGTAAGTACCTACTCATTGCCTTCTAATTTCAAGTGTACATGTTTATGATTTAGTGTTGTATGCATTTGGCTGTACATAGCCTTCATGACAGCCTTTTTGTGAAACCTCATGCTTTTCTTTTGTGAGTCTAAAGAAACCAAGCACTCCTGACTCATTGTGAACAATATATATAAATAGTGTAGATAAATGGTGATTTTTTTTTTTTTTTTTCTCCTGAAAATGCATCTCTCGTCTTTTCAGAAGAACTTTTTAGGGTTTTTTTTTTCTTGAAAAAGATCGAGCTTTTTTGAAGTTTTATCCAACTATTTCCTACTTTTTGGTGGATGAACATTGATTCTTTTCAAGTATGAAAGTAGTTACATTTTATGTACGCTGTATGTTGTAGCTCAATATGTGAAATACATTTGAGAGGTGTCCATTCACTCGCCACTGAAACCTGAACATGCTACAGATTCCCTTAAGGAGAATCTGTCACATCATACAGAAAACAGCATGTAACAGAATAGTATTAGTATTTCATAGCATTGTTTTGAAACAGCTTAGTTTAGTTTGCCATGTCTGCAGCATGTTTATGTAGAGCGATCTTCTGTATCTTTTTTTGTCATTGATAAATGATTCTTGGCACAGATGAAGATTATTGCCTGCATCTTGTTAACACTTTCATATTGGTTGTTGGAATTTCCTTGAAGCTCATGCCAAAGTAACTTGTGAAAGCTCTTAAGCTATCAAATTACAAATAGTCCTTCTTCATGCCCTTCCTCATACAGCTAAAGTTCTGCATTTCACTTGAGGTACACTGTGTTTAAATTTGCTGAGAGAATATCTAATAAAGAACTCGTACTATTCATATGCAAATAGGAAAGGAGCACTAAAACTGCCCACCTCTGCTCTTTATTTCTAAGCATGCTTGGTGACCAGTAAGCTCAGTTCTTTAATCTAGCCTGTGTTACTGTCTTAAACTTTCTTTTTCAAGAACACTGGATATACCTTTATGCTAATGAAAAACAATTGATATGTTGGCACTCACATGTAATGTTTTTAAGAACTGTAGGAACAAACTCACAGTAAATGAAGTTAAATAAACACTGCTTGCTATTAGATGGGGTTTTTTTTAGCTGAGTTCATTGTCCATTGTAATAATGTGTAATTAAAGAGATTAAAGAAGGCTAAATGATATACCAGGTGTTTTTGCTAAGTCCATTAAACAAGCTGCTAAATAAAGTGAAACTATTGTTTGTTGCATCATAAAGAAAATACCTTGATTATAGGTAGCATTAAAATAATTTCAGTCTGTTTACAACTAGCATTTCACCCTTTCAGTTGAGGTGATTACATTGAAACTATCGACTGAAAAATAATGGAAGGTGGTACAAGGAAAAAGCATCCGATCTAACTGCCAGCTACACGTGCAAGAGTATACCAATTGGTGCTTAGTGGACAAAGTGCAAAGTTGTTTTCTTAACTCTTGCTGCTTAAGAAGCTCCAAGTAATGTTTGCTCAGCCATGTCTTCCTAAAGTGTATATTAGTTAACAAAGTAAGTAGACATGCTTGAAAATATAATGGTGTTGATATGTTATCTACATACGGGTAGCTGAGAAAATTAATTAATAAAAGGTGAGACTCAGGTTTGGGTTGTTGCTTGTTTGTTTGTTTTTTCGTTTGCCTTGGAAGTGAATTTAACCAAACTGGTTTGAGCCTATAAAATTCTCTATAAAAGCATCAGTTGTTTCAGAATAAAGGCATCAGCTTTTTAGGATAATAAGCTGTATTCAGTCCTTATCTGCAAAATTGGTTTGGCTCTCCAGCCTTCCCCACCCCATGATGTGTCTGTGTAAATAAGTCCTGAGAAGAAACTTCTTTATCCTGTATTAGTGAGATGTAACTACTGGAACATTGGAATAAAGATTAGCAAGAACAGTTGTTCTTGCTTTGGTGTATATTGCTAGAGCTTTATGGAAAGGACAAAATGAATTATCTCACTACTGAATAGTATTTTTGAAGAAAGCGCAAAATCCTGGTTTAGTCTTTTGAATTTTTTTGTTTGTTGTCTGCAATGACAGGCTTTTTTATTTGAAAACAAAAACAAAAAAAGCACACTAAACAAAAAAAAAGGCAAACACAAATACCCATCCCCCTAAAAAACAAAACAAACCAAAAAACCCCCACAGAACAGTTGAGCAAATTTTTTGCCAATCTTGTTAGAAAAAACTCCATCCTTCTCAAAACTTGTAGCTTTCCATGATAGTAGGTAGTTCTAGCTTTCTGTGTTAATAGTGTGCTTGCTTACTGAATAAATCAAAATGAGGAGGAGATTTTCTAGTCGTACTTTTTCTGTGATTCTTAGTAGTCCAAAGCAGGGGGGATCCTTAGAAACCAATTTTTTGAACTGTGGAAGTTTCTTCAGGCTGAAAATGAACTGCTGAATATATGACATAGTTTCATCAGAGTAGAGTGTTCCAGATGGGAGTGTGCAATCCAGAAAAGAACTGATGTTTGTTGTCATCTTCAAGTTGGCGTGATGTTTGGCTGAGATAAAGAGTTTATTTTATTATACAGCAAGGAGGTACAGGGGAGGGTTTAAAGATTCTCTGACTAAACTCTATCACAGAGGCTGAACTTGCTTAGTTTACTTTGTATTCTGAGACCCTTAGTATCTGAGTGCTACAGAAGTTAGGATTGGTTATTTATGACTTTGTTTTTGAGATAGAGACTGCTATTAAATGTCCACTTAAATGGCTTTGCATTTTTTCAGTAAAATATTAGTGTTCTAACATTTCTTGGAAGACACAAAGGAAGAACTTGGTCCTGCATATCAGTAAATCAAAGTGCTACTGGAAAATAATAGCAGTGTCTGAACTCAGACACAGAGCTGGCTCAAGCTTTGATGTCCCTTTCTTCCCTCAGATTACGATGAGTGTATTTGGTTATAGATGTGAACCCCTCTGAGCTGCTGAGAGTCATCATATAGTTTAAGAATGGGAAGTGTCTCAGCTATTATTTACTTCTGATGACTTTTCAAAACATGAAGAGGTATTACATGAGGATGTAACTAAAGTGTTTTTCTTAATTATGCAAGAAATCCTTGCTCTCACCCTACTTAGCCTGAGTTTTGTTTCATTGTATAGGTATTTTATGCCCATTTTAGAAAGCTTGGGGGACTTAATGCCAATGAAGGAGTGTGGAAAGCATCCCTCCTCAAGAAGGCACCATTAACTATGGAATTGTTGTGTGTTGTTTTTTTTTTCTAGCCTAAAAGAATTCCTGCCTAAAGAATATACCAAACAAAGAGGGGCTGAAAAGAGAATATTTCAGGTAATTGTGAGGCTGAAAAACATACTATAGTTTCACTTCTTTTATAAGAAAAATATGAGCTTTCACAGGTGTATACTCTGTATATACTTGAATTATATCACTATTGGAAAATCAAGTGTAAAGAACCTGACAGCTTTTCTTTTCTTTCTTCAGCAGATTTATTGTTCTGATCCTTTTTTCTTCACTGATGGTTATTCAGTGTACTTTATTGAAGGGGAGAGAGTGAATATTCAGTATTCTTAAGACCTTTTTCTGAGTTGCGTTGAAATGTAAGGGTGTGTATTTGTACTAAAATAGAAGCAAATTTAGGAAAACCAGTTTTAATTTCATGCCTTCATTATGCAGGCATGAGCTTCAAGTAATACGGAGTTCTGCTAGCTGATGCTTGAGTTCAGTGATGTGTCTGGGAATCACACAGTTGTAAAAGACCAAAGCAGTTGAGGATAAAACTTACTGATACCTTTGGAAGCGGTCTCAGAGTTTGAGTACTGTAGATGCACTAAATATCTGTGTCTACTGAAATACAAGCTTGGCAATACAATGTAAGTTGAAAAATTCCGAGGTCGACAGTTGGAAGTCAAGTCATACAGTTTCTGGAAGGACATACTAGTGATATGTGATCTCAACTCGGGAGATAAGTTGAAGAGCAGGAACAGGTCACATACTTCCCTATGTCTGTTACACTCCCAGTCTAGGAATTCTGTAACTCAGTAAGTCTGTTCTGCCTGGAGCTTGTAGTACTTCCTTGTAGATGAGGATGTCTAACGCTTTTCTGTATACCTTTAGCTGGTGGCAGTGATGTTGCAGTTTAGGGGTCCTGGTTGTGTTCTCTGTGCTGAACTTGACAGATGTGAGCAGTCTACGTCCTTGGGATGCAAAAGGGTTTTTGGAGTTGCGGTTGCTCCTCCCAGTGTTCCTCCATGGAACATTGTCAAGATGGTAGCTTAAACTGGAGTCRGAAAGTGTTTCCCATGTTCTTGGTGCTCCCCCTGCAGCCATCAGTCAGCATGAAAGAGGTCGCAACCAGCAGTTCAGAAGAATGTGAGGGGAAGATGAGGTGTGACAGAGAATCCCACAAACAATATTTAAATAGCAGGACATTGGGATAGGATTTTCAGCAGAACCGTCTGGGGTAGGAGAGCAGAAGCTGAGATGAAGTTTGAATAGGTAATATTGGTAGTTGTCATTAGTTACAGGTAATAAAGTTCACGAATGAGTAAATTGGTTAAATAATAAATAGAAATTGAGTTACAAGACACCAAGATGAGTATTTCAGGATGAACTATTTAGAAAAATCATTGCTTCTTCCTCACCTGTAGAATTCTTTTCATGTGGTGAAAAAACTGTGGATAATGGTGCAACTGGCAAAAAAAGCCCATTGGAAATACCTACAAGAGATGAGAAATGGTCAATTACAAGGCATGAGGCTCTCATGAACCAGAAGTTTTGGGCACAAAGCAGGAATAAATAGTCTGTTCCTGGAAACAAATATGGGTGCTTGGAYTTTTAAATCGTTTTAAAAATCCAAGTAAAGAGGCATTAATTGTATGAAACCTAATGCTGTCAAATAGCAGCAATACCTAGAATTTTAAACTGTTTCAGAAGTGATTTAAATGTGCTTGATCTGAGGCACAGATAGAATGGATGATGGTGAAAGAGGAGCGTTCTATTTGCACAGGTTATGTTCTCCGATGTGAGGAATTATGGGATACAGTCTTGCGAACATTTCTAGCCAGTATTTTTTCAAATATTCTAATTGTAAGGATTATTAACTAAGCATCCTTAAACAGATAAAAGCTATACCCTTTTTCATTTGTTTCCAGAAAGCATTGTTTCTGCCTAAGTGATACTGAACTCTCATTACAGGAGCACAAAAACTGTGGTGAGATGACTGAAATAGAAGCCAAAGTGAAGTATGTGAAGCTAGCCCGTTCCCTGCGGACCTACGGAGTGTCATTTTTTCTTGTTAAGGTAATGTAGATCTTGCTGACCATATTATATGGTTGGTTATGTATTACCTCAGATTCTGCACTAAGCAAAGGTCAAAGATGTTCTTTCAGCCTTCTTTCTGAAAGCAGCACTTGGAAAAAAGTGTAAATTACTACATGGCACAGAACTGTAATTTCAGTTCAGATCCTTGTCATACTGCTTCCAGAAAGAAAGTTGAGTCTATCATGATTTAATGTCTTTAAATTGACATTTCTTCTTTTTTCCTTTTGATTACCAATAACGTACTTTGAAAAACATTCACAAAGAACTCATAAATTGTTCCTGTTTAGAAGCTTAATGATAATATGAATTGCATGCTGAAAAACTGCATCTGAAGAACAACTTCATCAGCTGCATGATTAATTTCTCCTAGTCCTTGAGAGAACAGGCCCTTAAAACAGGTCATGGTCTTAAGCCTGTTGAAACAATGTGGTACCAAGATGCTGACCTTCTGCTGTAGAAACGAGTCTGAAGCAGTAGTGCCTGAGTATTCAGTAACCACTGACATAGAATGGAAAGGAGGCTAAGCTTAGGCAAACGTTTTCATTGTTAGGTTCACACAGTTAACAGTACAGAATCTTTGTAGGTAGCTGAATATCGATAGGTTGTCTTTTCCTGAAGTGATTAGTCATCCACAAGTTCTAGCAAAGCAGATAGAATGTGAAAATACAATGAAAAATGTACAGAGGATAATACTACTAATATGGTACACTTTGAAAAGATTACCTTGTCTTGCTTCCTTTAAGGGAAAGTGTCTTGTTAGGCACCATTAACGGTGAAAGGAGTCTCAAGTCTCGAACAGAGCTGTTGAGCTAAGTTGTATATTAGAAACTATACTAAAGTTATGATGCGCAGTTTTCAGTAACTGAAATACTAAAACGAACAAGCATGCACGTTTAGAACAAGCTGCTAATTCAGTGGGGATTTGTTAACACAATGTAGCTGACCTGTATGGTAAAAGGTAAAAATATCTTTGTATTTTTCATTAATATCTTGCTTTCGTTTATCATAACTTAAAGCAAACAGTAACTGAATCAAGTAACCATGTCATGAAAATTCTGTTGGAAGGAATAATTGGTCTTTTTAAAAGTCTATCAAATGACCTACTATGTAAATAGGAATTGATTCTTTGCAGCCTACATAAATTCAGGGGAATGGGACATGTGGATTCATTTCTATTTTGTGATGGATTTTATGTAGCAAATTGTTAGCTTAGACCCATGCTCTCCAACCTTGGAAAACTAAAGAGGCGGAATATCCAACGAATAAAAGACATCAGCTGGCAGCCCCCTTGTGATATTTGCATGGGTTAGAGTGTTCTCATGGACTGAAAATACCTAAGATTTCAAATCCAAAATATGGGACAAATTATGGCTGATCTAGCCTAATTGTCAGCTCCAGTGGGCCTTCCTTTACTTTACTTCTCCAGAAATTTTAGAGAAATGGTGAGGGCAACCTAACTTCTCAGTCCTCCTGATGCCAGTTTCCCATTCAGCTTCTCTAATATGGTTTTACAGAGGAAGTCTTGTGTCTGGAAGGACTGCCATCGTGGGTTTTGTTTAAGTAACTTCCAAAGATTTGTTATCACAATCCCTAAAATGTTTCTGTTTCCTGGAGGAGGGAGAAGAGGCGGGTGTCTTTTGAACTGCATAGTAAAGATCCAGTAAAGACTAGAGCTTCTTAAGACATTGCTTGAAAATCATTGTCTGTGACCAGACAAACTGAGCCTGGAGTCTTAAATTGTCCTCATCTGTATGCCAGTTGCTTCCCTTTGTCAGTATATTCCATCATGCTTTTCTTTTCTCCTATGGCAAGCTCCATTTGAATGACAAACAATCTTTCACACCTTGTTACAGGAAAAAATGAAAGGCAAAAACAAGCTGGTTCCTCGTTTGCTGGGTGTCACCAAAGACTCAGTGATGCGTGTGGATGAAAAGACCAAGGAAGTGTTGCAGGAATGGCCATTGACAACTGTGAAACGCTGGGCTGCCTCACCCAAAAGCTTCACTCTGGTAATCTTTTTGTATATATTCGGAAGAAGAGGGATCTTTGTGGCAAGGAGAAAGGAGGATGGACTTAGAACAGTTCCTGTAATGTAACTTGTTCTATCCACAATTTTATAGCATTATATAGACTCACTGAGTCCTAAACTAATAAACTGGCCCATATTGGTGTCTAGAGTCAATCTGTATTTTGATGTTTCTAGACAGGCCAGTTCCCCAAAAGTACTGTTTAAATCTTTTGGAAAAACACTGTTTAAAACTGTTCTGTGCCTAACCACTAAAACAGTTAAGAAAACATCATTATTCACACCTGCTTAAACCCCTGTGGTGCTTGCCATTCATAATGCACTTTGTGACTTGCAAGATACGAACATAAACAAAGCTAGATGGTTCATTAACACATTTGATAACTATGGATTTCAAGAACTTTCATGAATGTGATGTGTTGTTAATTATTTGGTCCATAAGAGACCACTGCAACAAGAGTATTTTGGATATGAAAAGGTTGTTTAAAGTGGTAGAGCAAGAGGCAGTGCCTAGAAAATTATATTCACTTTAATTGTGTGCATCTAATTTCCAATTGCATGCGTGATTATGCTTTAGAATAAAATTCTAAAGACTTTTCTCCATCCTTCACTAACTGAGTCTGATAAAATCAGACTAAGTATCTCTTGGTCCTCTGGCATTTCAATTTATGAAACATCTGTGATTAAGCTGCAATAAAAAGCATCCTTCCCCTCTCCTCCCTCACCCCCCATATAGACTGGTTTAGAATCTTGAGCAGTTTCATTTACTGTTGGATATAATAAAATGCCTATACAAACAATTTGAAAATTTGAATTCTCTCACTCATATTTGGTACTGTGTCTTCATTTATTACTTTCCATTTTCAAAGAGGTTTTTTTCCTCTTTTGCTTCAGGATTTTGGTGAATATCAGGAAAGCTATTACTCAGTACAGACCACTGAAGGAGAACAGATCTCTCAATTAATTGCAGGTTACATTGATATCATCCTAAAGAAGGTATAGTATTAAGATGACGTGTAGTAAAAATACAGTAAAAATCACTGTACAGCAGTGCAAAAGTTCAAATGTGTGTAAGCTGCAGTTTTCTTTCTCTCATGAAGTCAGTGTTTTATCTTATGTTTTGATGTTACTTATTTTTACCTTTAAGTAATATAAGCTCTTTCTGTTTAACTTAAGTGAGTGCTTCTGGAAAATATCAAGGCTGTTAACTATAGGGGTAGTATGGGTCAGGCTCAGTACAGCACGCTTGGGCTTTGTTTTTCCTGTCTGGAAGGTGAACTGCTGGCAATGAGTATGTATCCAGAGAAGAGCTTAAAGCATCAACTATGGATTTTAAGTTATGAACCGAAGTGGTAAATCAGGTGGGAAGAAACGATCCCATGGAAGCAGCATTTAAAACTATATTAAGGACTACACAATAGTTTTCCAGCAGCTCTTGTATACAATGCATTAAAGCTGAGAAAATTTTTTGACAAAACTGAAAGAAAAAAAAAAAAAGAAAACAAAAAACCACCACATTATATTGCTTTCAAAATTATTGTGAAGAAGCAAAGAATTACATCTCAATTATGCTGAGAGAGGGATAAAATCTGTGTTTGTGAAGAGGCCAGACTGTCTTGAAACTTGGTTTTAGGGAGTGTGCCTGGCAGGAGAGAGGAGAGGCTGATACGCAACTCCAGCATTCAAAATTTTCACAAGTAAATAAGCACAACAGCAAAAAATACCGGTTTTGCCAACGAGTGTGGAGCTGAATGGTCATACTCTCAGCCAGTCGTACCTGTATCGAAAAGTGAGGTGTTTCAAATAGCACTGGTTGCTCCTTGACAGATTTTACTTTATTAAGGTTCAACCAAACTACACCATTATTTGCTGTAATAGATTTTAATAGTAAAAAAATGACAGAAAGCTAAGTAGCTCAGGAGAATTTATTGCCTTTGTTCATGTGAACAGTGTAGGATGTAACATCAAATGTTATGAAATCAGAGGTTGAGGAGGATTGCCAGAATTCATCACAGTACATGTCTTTTCCTCTGAGGCTGTCAGTTTCAGATTTAATAAATCTTAAATAAACTGCAGGTTTCTATAGATGGTTTAAAACTTGATTTTAGCTCTTAAGCTTCAAAAGTAGCTTTGCTCTCTAATTCCAAATGAAAGCAGCCTTTCTGTCTTGATAGAACACAGATGTGTGTATTTCCTCTCCCTTCCAGTCCTTTGATTTCTTCTTTACAATCTGCTGACACAGCCTATTTTAAAATGAATGAATTAGGAACAGGTTAAGTAATAAACACCCATGATGCTTTATGATGTGTATGAGAAGCATGCAGTTTTCAACTGTCGAGCCCAAGTTATCTCTGTGATCCACACCTCAAAGTATGGTTTATCACTCTCAGTTGCATAATGTTAATTCTTGGTGTGTTTTGGACTATTCCAACTTATTTGCTCTGATGTGGATTGGTGGCACTTCTTTTTCTGCTAAAGTATTATTGGTGCAATGCGCCCCACCCCATGCCCCAATTCCTCTTGTCCTGCAATTTTAGTGATAGATCATTAATCAGTTGACAGGGAACCCTGAACTTGAGTAACTTTTACCATTTTTTAATCTAGATATATTTTTTTTTTTACTTCACTTAATATGGAAGTAGGGCACAATCTTGACTAGAAGTAGGCAGTTTCAGTTCTTGCATAAACTCAAACTAGAATAGGAAGAACTTCTTTGGAGAAAGTCAGGGGGCGCGTCTGTGTGGATGTGCATGAGGAGTTCCTGTTAAGTGTACCCAAGGTCATAGTGGATGTATTTGTACACCTCACCTGGACACGGAGCGGGGCGGGATGGAACAGCAGCAGGCAAAATGTGCAACAAGCCAGACCTCCCAGAGGTGGAGAAATTCAACAAGAAGAAGCTGAAGAAAACCAACACAGAGAAGAACATGCTGCCCTCCAGGGAAACTATTGAGCAGGAGAACAAATGTGTGAAATCTTCCTAGAGTGAGATGGCCTGGCAGGAAGAGCTACCATTTGATTTTTTTGCTTTGAATTAAATCATATGTTTTTTTACATCATGTACATGTATAGAAAATAGCTGCATAACCTAACCCACTGTCCCACTGCTGGCAGCTTTGGCGGGTGGGGGAACAAAGCGTGGCCCTATCCATCCATCAATAGCCTGACCCAACCCCATGTCTGCTGCTCAGCCAACTCCCATTGACAGCACTGATCTTGCTCTAATGCGGTGGCGTAAAAATTTAGCTGGTTAATATTCAAGGATCACCTCCTCCAAGGTCAGGAGCAATGCATCCCAACAAAGAGGAAATCGCGCAAAAATGCCAGGAGGCCTGCATGGATTAACAAACATCAAACACAAAAAGGAAGCCTACAGAGCTCGGAAGCAAGGACAGGTAGCCTGGGAGGAATACAGAGAAATTGTCCGAGCGGCCAGGGATCAGGTTAGGAAAGCTAAAGCCTTGATAGAATTAAATCTGGCCAGGGATGTCAAGGGCAACAAGAAAAGCTTCTATAGGTACATCAGGGGTAAAARGAAGACTAGGGAAAATGTGGGCCCTCTCTGGAACAAAATGGGAGACCCGGTTACCCAGGATATAGAGAAGGCTGAGGTACTCAATGACTTCTTTGCCCCAGTCTTCACTGGCAAGTGCTGGAGCCTTACCACCCAAGCTGCGGAAGGCAAAGGCGGGGACTGGGAGAATGAAGAGCTGCCCACTGTAGGAGAWGATCAGGTTCGAGACCTAAGGAATCTGAAGGTGCACAAGTCCATGGGACCCAATGGGATCCATCTGCAGGTCCTGAAGGAACKGGTGGATGAAGTTGCTAAGCCACTATCCATTGTATTTGAGTAGTCGTGGCAGTCTGATGAAGTTCCCRCYGACTGGAAAAGGGGAAACATAACCCCCATTTTTAAAAAGAGAATAAAAGGAAGACCTGGGGAACTACAGGCCAGTCAGTCTCACCTCTGTGCCAGGGAAGATGATGGAGCAGATCCTCCTGGAAGCTATGCTAAGGCCCATGGAGGACAGGGAGGTGATTTGAGACAGCCAGCGTGGCTCCCCCAAGGGCAAGTCCTGCCTGACCAACCTAGTGGACTTCTACGATGGAGTGACTACCTCAGTGGACATGGGAAGGGCTACCGATGTCGTCTGTCTGGATCTCTGTAAGGCTGTTGACATGGTCCCCCACAACATCCTTCTCTCTAAACTGGAGAGGTACAGACTTGATGGGTGGACTGTCGGGTGGGTGAGAAATTGGTTGGATGGTCTCATCCAGAGGGTAGTGGTCAATGGCTCAATGTCCAGATGGAGATTGGTGACGAGCGGTGTCCCACAGGGGTCCATATTGGGACCAGTACTGTTTAATCTTCATCAATAACACAGACAGCGGGATCGAGTGCACGCTCAGCCAGTCTGCAGATGACACCAAGCTGAGTGGTGCGGTCGGCACGCCTGAGGGACGGGATGCCATCCAGAGGGACCTGGGCAAGCTCGAGAACTGGGCCCGTGTGAACCTCATGGGGTTCAACAAGGCCAAGTGCAGGGTCCTGCACCTGGGTCGGGGCAACCCCCGGTRYCAATACAGGCTGGGGGATGMAGGGATGGAGAGCAGCCCTGCCGAGAAGGACTCGGGGGTACTGGGGGATGAAAAGCTGGACGTGAGCCGACAATGTGCGCTCGCAGCCCAGAAGGCCAACCGTATCCTGGGCCGCATCACCAGCAGCGTGGCCAGCAGGTCGAGGGAGGGGATTCTGCCCCTCTGCTCTGCTCTGGTGAGACCCCCCCTGCAGTGCTGCGTCCAGCTCTGGAGCCCTCAGCACAAGACAGACATGGACCTGTTGGAGCGGGTCCAGAGGAGGCCACGAAAATGATCAGGGGATGGAACGCCCCTCCTATGAAGAAAGGCTGAGAGAGCTGGGGTTGTTCAGCCTGGAGAAGAGAAGGCTCCGGGGAGACCTTATTGCGGCCTTTCAGTACTTAAAGGGGGCTTATAGGAAAGATGGGGACAAACTTTTTAGCAGGGCCTGTTGCGACAGGACAAGGGGGAATGGTTTTAAACTGAAAGAGGGTAGGTTTAGACTAGACATAAGGAAGAAATTTTTTCCAGTGAGGGTGATGAGACACTGGCACAAGTTGCCCAGAGAGGTGGCAGATGCCCCATCCCTGGGAACATCCAAGGTCAGGCTGGACGGGGCTCTGAGCAACCTGATCTAGTTGAAGATGTCCCTGCCCATGGCAGGGGGGTTGGACTAGATGGCCTTTAAAGGTCCCTTCTAACCCAAACAATTCTTTGCTTTTATATATATATATATATATATTATTTTTTTTTTTTTTCAGACTACAGATCACATAACAAGGTGGAAAGCAGACAGTATCTTTGCACTAGGTCACAAGTAGAAATGGTCTGTTTTTACAGTGCACTACTTTTATTATTTATGGTAGTTTCCTGTTGTTTCTAGTTGTTTCTTACTCCCCTTGTGTATATTTTCCTCCCTTATACCACTATAAAAAAAAACTGCCTCCAAAAGTCAGATGTGCAGACTGTCCAGACGTTTGAACTACAGTAAAATAACTTGGATACAGTATCATTAATTAAATTAAATTATAAATAAAATTTATTATCTTTCTTATGGATATATATTTCCTAGTGGTAGGTAGCACCATATAGTAACATTTCAGGATGCTAAATATGACTTGTAGCTGACTTCTAGTTAGCTGAGTCAGTCTGATGTTCCTGAGTTAGAAGAGAATGGGAAAGGGGATGGTACATGTCCTATCTGTGCTGGGATTTGCTGTTGTTGCATATCACTCGGTCTTCAGAATATTTTTTTTCTGTGAGAAAAGACAGTATCTCAGCACTTTCTTTATACCACTTTGTTCAAAAAGGCACCAATAGGCTTTTTTCCTTTATGCACTTAATCTGCCAGGGCTTAGAACATGGTCTGTTAGATGCTGAAGGGCACCTCTTCTGAGGTGGAGGTTATATTGTCACACACTGCCAAAAAGTGTGGCGTGCAGCACTAGACAAGACTCTGTAAATGATTTGACTAGGTTTCTGATAAATGGCAAGGAAATTGTGGAGAGAAAGCTAAAAGCGACATGTTGTTTAACTTTTTTTTTTTTTCTCCCCTCTCTCCCCCTCCAGAAACAAAGCAAAGATAGATTTGGGCTTGAAGGTGATGAGGAATCAACCATGTTGGAAGAATCTGTTTCACCTAAGAAGTAAGCGTATACAACAGGAGAAAATGCTCTTTAAGAGTGACACCTTTTAGCTGTGGCAGTTTTTTTCAAATGAAATAGTATAGTTACTACTGTTAAAGAATAATTTTCTACAGGGTATTTCAATAGAAGGAAGTACTATCCCGAGGCAATTCAGCAGGCTCCTAGCTTCATTCAAGGATTGAAGAGCAGGTATTTGTCTTCAAATTGTTGGTTATGGCAACCAGCAGTGGTACCAGTTTGTGGTAACTTGACCCTTGAAAAAAGGAACTCAGGCTGTAATTCAGTAAAATGCTGGGGGGGGAGTAATGATGCGGAGTTGAAAATGTCGTATTAGTTTTTTTAATCTTCATGCAAACACTTAGGATTTACAAGGTTTTAGTTGCTTGTGTCCGCTAGATCCATGGTTTCCAGTAAATTTGACTCCTGTCAGTTTAATTGTACACTGTGTCATGAACAGAGCTGGCTTATTTCACCAAACCACTTCAGGCAAACCGATCAGATGTGTGGTGTGAGTAAAGGTAAGGCTTTGGTACTAGGAGGTCAGGCTATGGTTCTGATGGGAGAGTAACTGAATATAGCAAACAGCAGAACTGTAGAGCTTGAAAAGGAATATTAAGTCTTGCCTTGCAGTGAAGGAGTAGAAGTAGGTTCATGACGTTATAAGCTGTAATGAGCCACTCATGTCTTCTCTTGGAACTCTAAGGATGGCAGTGTCAGCAGTGCGTATGTGAAAAGTCTATTTGATTTATTGTTAAAAATATGGTTTATAGGAGATAGACTTGTTAGATATTTAATGTGGCCTTATGTGAAATTTCAACTTTTGACGGATCACACATGTTTAGATGTGCTTTCTTTTGACATTGCCCTTTCCAAATCACCTCCAGAATATACGGTTAGCCAAGTGCTGTGCAGAGAAGCCCAAAACTTGTAATAGATGAATACAAGATTTTTCACAATTGAAATTACYTTTTTTCCCCAGCATATTGTTGTTGTTAAGAGCCAGAATTCCTGTCAACGCTTCTAGCTGTTAAAGCTTGAACCATATTTGAATATTAGCAGTATATCTGGCGAAGTGGTTCATGACCATGGATGACAGTAACTTTATTATTCTTGAAAGTATCCTGCCTCCCAGCCCATTATCTGATAGGCTGCCAGATTATTAGCAAGTACTGTTTGAGCATGTGTGTATAAAGAGCGAAGAAAGAATATTAGTTTTTATCCCAAATCTAGGAGTTGCTTGCAAAAGGCATCTCCACAGGGTTCATGCTTCTATTTTCTGTTGAACAGCGTATGATACAACTAAAAGAAAGCAGTTGTTATGCCATAAACCTTGTTCTGGTTTTGTCTGTCATGCATTTTAGAGGGGTAAAGCCATTGTACCACATATACCAAAACTCCACATTGCCTTCTTTCCTTAGTGCCTGCTCATTAGTGCTATTAATATTTGATCTGCCAAAAGCCTCAGATTAATTTTTTCTAATATCCTAGAAAATGGTTAGAAAAAAAGACTGTAAAGTTTTCCAGCTTCTCCAAATGTTTTGAAATGCAATTTAAAATCCTAAAGGAAGAACATCTGGCAGGACTTGATTTGCAGGAGCTAACTAATTCTCTCTGTGTTGGATTTTTCTTTTTTGTTTTTTTGTTTGGTTGGTTTTGGTGGTTTGTTTTGGTTTTTTGTTTTGTTTATTTTTTAGATCTACCATCTTGCAGCAGCAGTTCAACCGAACAGGGAAGGTGGAGCATGGCTCTGTGGCACTACCAGCTGTTATGCGTTCAGGGTCCAGTGGCCCAGAGACTTTCAACATTGGCATCATGCCTTCTCCCCAGCAACAAGTCACAATTGGTCAGATGCACAGAGGACACATGCCCCCACTTGTGAGGAACCTCCTTGTTTTGTATTTGAAACTTGTATTTGAAACTTTTTTTTTCCCATGTGAAACTTGTCTGTGCTGCAAGTAGTCAGAAATATCATGTTATACATATTAGTAAGAGCAAGAGGAGGATACTGAGTGTGACTTCCTGGCTATCCTACAGAACATAAGTTTTGAGCATCCCTGAAATATTTAGGGTATCACATTTTGACTTATTTCCTCATTTTCCTTAAAGCCAGCTCTTCCCAGCCTTCTCTTTACTTCTAAGTAATACTAGTTTATTCTAGTATTCTAGTATTCTAGTAATACTATTCTAGTAATACTACTTATTCTTAGTTAAACTAGGATTCAGGGGTCAGAAAAAATGTTTTTCTCATTTACATTAAAAGACTATCAAAAGGCCTAAACAGGCTGTAGAGAATATAATCAATGTTTAGGATCATGACATACCACTGGAAGTGTAGTATGTGTGGTGGGTTGACCTTGGCTGGCTGCCAAATGCCCACCCAGCTGCTCTTTCACTCCTGTTCCTCAACAAGACGGGGACAGGGAGAAAATAAGATTAAAAAAAGCTTTATCTCGACATAGGTTGAGGTAAAGACAGGGAGATCACCAATTACTTTCATAGGCAAAACAGACTCAACTTGGGGAAAATTAATTTAATTTATTGTCAGATAAAATAAAGTTGGATGGGTGAGAAAAAGACAAAAACTAAAACTCCTTCCCACCACCGCCTTTTTTACGCAGATTCACCTTCACTCCTTCATTTCTGACTATTCTACTCCCTGCTCCCAAGTGGTCAGTTTATAACAGCCCCTCTCTGCTTCTCCTTCCTCCTCACGCTTTTCCCCAGCTCCAGCATGAGTCCTTCCTATGGACTGCAGTCCTTCAGGATAAACCGGCTCCCGTGTGGGTCCCCTATGAGCTGGAGTTCGTGTCAGGAGAGCCTGCTCCAGCATGTCCCCTTCATGGGCTGCAGTTCCTGTCAGGACCCTGCTCCAGCATGGGCTCTCCATAGGCTGTAGTTTCCTTCAGGGAAATACCCACTTGCTGCAGTGTGGAGACCTCTGTGGGCTGCAGGGTGGG
Organism: Oceanodroma leucorhoa; assembly: GCA_030449065.1. NCBI lineage: Eukaryota > Metazoa > Chordata > Aves > Procellariiformes > Oceanodroma > Oceanodroma leucorhoa. The sequence goes on from JASVER010000048.1 coordinate 3,452,621, forward strand.
TAGCTGCTCCGGCATGGCCCTCTCCACCGGCTGCAGGGAAATACCTGTTCCACCGTGGTCTCTCCCGCAGGAATCTCTGCTCTGCTGCCTGTAGCACCTCCTCCTCGTCCTTCTCAGACATTGGTGTTTGCAGGGTTGTTTCTTGAATTTATTTTTTTTCCCCTCACTGCCATGTTGATGTTTTGCCCTTTCTTAACAATGTTTTCCCGGAGATGCCACCAGCTTGGCTGCTGGGCCCAGCTGTGTCCTGTGGTGGGTCTGTTGGAGCTGTCTGGAACCAGCTGTGCCCAGCATGGGGGCAGCCCCTGGCCTCTTCTGACGAGGCCACCCCTGCAGCCAAAACCTTGCCACAGACACCCAGTACAGATAGCCATCCTGCTCTGCCTAAAACCCTGAACTTTTCTGTTAGCTTACGCATATTGATGGCGATTTAGTTTTAGAATCGTCCCTGATTACATCGGTAGGCTGTTCCAGGAAATCAGTAATGATTTCCAGGTAATGAGGGGGTTGCTTGTCACTGTCGAACTGTGCAGCTTTCTAATGAGGAGGCCACTGCATAAAACCAGGCTTCCCCGAAGTGTGGTTAGGAAATGCTCGATTTGAAGTTTCTCAATGCTAACTGAGGTTAATCCATTATGAAATTGTTTTTAATTACCCTAGAAGCAAATTCAGTTTTCATGTTCCTAGAATGTAGGTCAGTAAGACGGCTTGGTGTGTTTGTGTGTGTCAGTTGGGCATTGTTTGATCTGAGAAAGTTCAGCATTTTATAAACATGTGCAAGTACAGAGGAGTATAAAATGGCATAGGCAGAATCAAGACTGTGTGAGGGGAGTGCGTAGAGAGCTTTGCTTTCTCCATTGCACCAGGGAAAAGCTAGCTGTCTGAAATGGCCTGGCGTGATTGTTGGATTGTTGTCACTCACCGTCTCTTCATGCATATGTAACATCTGGTTGAAGTGCCATTTGGAACATAGCACACAGTTTCCTGGGTTTGCCTTTCAGACCTCAGCTCAGCAGGCCTTGATGGGGACCATTAACACCAGTATGCATGCTGTTCAACAGGCACAAGCTGACCTCAGTGAAGTTGATAACCTACCACCTCTAGGGCAGGACATGGTGAGTTTTTCTAATCCCTCATAGAAATGGATCTTAATGCTTTGGGGTGTTTACAGATCAGTTTAGTCATTGTCTCTGGATCTAAAGTGGTATTGCTAAAGCTTTTAAAGTGAGATTAAAATTTTGCACTCTCTTTAAGGAATTCATGTACAGTGTTCCACCTCACTCTAATCAGTTTTCTGAGATTAGATGTAGCAGACTTCCTTCCATAACCATGTCTGGAATCCTATTTGTTTCATGTGCATATGTACAATTAAATGCAAACTATGGGCAATGTGGGAGTGAGTGCCCTCCCGGACACTTGAAAAATAAGAACAAACTGTGATTCTGTCGTTCCTGATCCAGGTTAGGGCAGGGGGACAGATCAAGAGACTTATTGCTTATGGGGAACTGTCAGTCAAGAGTGGTTAGCCTTCATGGATGCACTGTTTATGGCATTTACCTTAAAAGGGCAGCTGTTGAAATGTGATAGCAATTCTGTAGTGAATGATTCAGCAAAAGAAAATGCTTGCTTTCATATTTCACTTTAAGGGCTTGGTGGTTGTCCTCTGTTTCACTTTTAAAGGTTCATGAAGGAATTAGAGATTTACATAGTATCTCCTCTGACAGAACCTCACCACAATCCTTAATTCTTGCTTTTGTTATTGCTCTTCAGGCATCAAGAGTATGGGTTCAGAACAAGGTTGATGAATCAAAACATGAAATACACTCTCAGGTTGATGCTATCACTGCAGGAACTGCATCTGTTGTTAACCTTACAGCAGGTAAATTTCAAAGGGAAGGATTTCCTTGCAGTCTCCTAGTTATTTATCCATCTAATTCAAGTAACGTAGGGACTGAGTATGGGGAGAAAAATTTTCTTCAAAATACCCCAATAGGTAAGTGCGTTGATGTGCGGAATAAGCTTTCTGCCCCTCCCAGCACAATTTTTGTATCTTCAGTTTATCTCTTACACTAAAGGTAAAACCATTGATGAAGATAAAACGTAGCTTGCTTATTCAACAAAGTTAAGTAGAGAACGTTTGCAAGGTTACTACAAAAAAGCATTATTGATCTGACAGTTGTTAGAGAGAGATGATGTGTTTATTGACAGTGTTTTTTTCTTCAGCAAATTACAAGTTGAAGGAGCTGGGAGTGGCTTAAAGGGGTCAATACTGTATTACCTTGGGTTCTTTCAACGTTGAAAGATAGCTGAAACTGCACTTCTCAGCAAATTGCATTGAATGAAGAGAAATTCTATTAGAAGATAAATTCTTGTACAAGAAATGTAGAAATTGGAAAAATTATATCAGTCTTTAATTTTTTTAAAGTGACAATGAAATTACTTAGTAGGCATTGCTTGGCTATCTTGAAATGTCTCTATTGTCTCTCACCAGAGTGTACCTTGTGGTAGCTGCCTCTTTTTCCCTTTTAACCACTAAAGAATTCTGATCATGAAAAAATATTTGCTCTACAGGGGACCCAGTTGACACTGATTACACTGCTGTGGGATGTGCAATTACAACCATCTCTTCCAACCTCACTGAGATGTCTAAAGGTGTGAAACTGCTTGCTGCTCTCATGGATGATGAAGTTGGAAGTGGAGAAGACCTCCTGAAAGCTGCTCGAACATTGGCCAGTGCTGTCTCAGATTTGCTGAAGGCTGTGCAACCTACTTCAGGAGAGGTGAGTAGATGGAAACTTCTCAGGTTCCCTCTTTGAAGTGCATGGCTTTGGCTTTTTTTTGAGACATTTTAGCTTCTAAGCCTCACCTGCTCAGTGCCACATCATGTCCCCTGTGCAAGCAGTTCTTTTGATTACTTACTCCTACATCTGTCTCTGTCTTTATGCCTTTAAGTCTTGCACCTTAATATTAGAATATTCTGTGTTATATGCAGAGGTTGATTGAGTTGTGTAATAAATAGTTAATTTATCTAGGTACTGTATTCTCTTTTAGAAATAAATTTCAAACAGTACTATGACTCAGTTTAATAGGAAGTGGAGAGTTACTCATTCATTATTTTTTTCCCTACTATCTTTGTCTACTTTGACATACAAAATGAGAAGTTAATCCCTCTATTGTAGTTTTCCAGAAATGAGAGTAGTACTGACCGGGATAGACAATCTTGATCAGTTTGCTATGAGTTGGAGTCTGCAGCCAGTTTGCCTTAGGTCTCTTCTCTTCAGGTATTTATGTTTTGAAGAACATGAAATCTGATGTTTCAGATCAGTTGGCATATCGACTGTCCATCCTTAATTATCCTTGGAGTTATTACAACAATGTCTATTCAAGTTCTTAAAAATTCTTTACATGTTCTCTGGGAGCACTTCATATGAAACTCTTGAAATATGGGTGTGCAGTTGTGCATGTGGAAAAGTAAAGATTTTTCCAAAGTATTTCTGTTGTATAACTTTTTTTTAGCCGTATTGATTGCACACTAATGCAGAAGTTCCTTGAGGAAATCTAAAATTGAAGTAAAGCTTGTTTTCTTTGAATTAATGTATTTCACCATTATATTTTTCCAGCCTCGACAGACAGTTTTGACTGCAGCTGGAAGCATTGGGCAAGCAAGCGGGGAGCTACTGCGACAGATTGGAGAGAATGARACAGATGAAAGGTTCCAGGTAACGAGGGGGTTGCTTGTCACTGTCAGAACTGTGCAGCTTTCTAATGAGGAGGCCACTTCATAAAACCAGGCTTCCCGAAGTGTGGTTAGGAAATGCTAGATTTGAAGTTTCTCAATGCTAACTGAGGTTAATCCATTATGAAATTGTTTTTAATTACACAATCGCAGAGTGCTGCTTTCATAGGAACCGCTACTTCATTCTGTGCATCATACAGATGCTTTCTTGCTTCACTGTTTGCACTGTACTCCCCTCAGTGTTAAAAATGCATGGCTCATGCTATTTGCATACTGGTCAGACTCTTGCTTTTCAAATTCTACTCTGCTTTCTACTTTCACCACTACGCTCGTCACTGGCTTCTTTTATGGTGACTTTCAGTACCTCACTGTTACATGGATAATATCTTTTATAGCTTTCCTGTAGGATGTGGAACTGTCATTCCGTTTTACAGATGGAAAATTTGGCATGGAAGTCCAGAGATCTGCTAATTTGAGATACCCTATGACCTGTTGATCTCTAAAATTCTTGTTACTGTGTCACACTTATGTTTGAATCACAGCTCCCATTTGCTTCAGTTGCAGCAGAGTGCAAGTTGTATCGCACAGTGCCAAGTCAGACACAGAAAATAAGGAACAGCAAACAACTTATTTTTAAAGACTCTGCCTATCTTCACTAAGTACATTGTGTCAGATGCAAGCTTATAGTTGAGTTTTCCAGGGGGACATGTGTAGCCTTAATCAATTGTTCTGAATGCCATAGGGATTTTGTGGGAAGCAGTGTATTAAAACTTGCACATACACACAGACAACTTCAATCCTTGCCCTTCCTTGTGTTTCACTGTCTTTGCAAGCTAATGACCTACTATGCCATGTATTTATGAATGAATGAATGTTTATTAATAAATAATGAGTATTTCTTCTCATTAAATATAGTGGTTTTCACGTAAGTGTTTGCTGTGTCTGTATGTGTGCATGTAAACCAAAGGTTTACACAACCTTTTGGTAAACTGAGTAGAAGAAAATTATTGTATTATAAACATAATTTGTTTGAGATTATTAGTATTATCAGTTATGAAATCATAATGACTGTATGACTCAGGAGCAGTGTTAGCTATGAGCAGTTTAAAACCATTGTTCTTAAACGCTCTGTTAAAAACATGTCTGGATTTTTTCACTCAATGCCAGGAACAGGTTTGCACCAGAACCAAGGGAAGCAATTTACAGCAACAGATAGACCTCTGGAGTGCACTGTATGCAAGGCGTCTGCTAATATAACTTACAGGCCGTTTTAAACACTTGATCCACTAGTAAATCTGACTGCAAATTTCAGCAGAGTTCTCATTTGTATTCCTAGTTGAGTATGTATTGCAGCCCTCTCTTTCTTGGGTAAGAGAAAGAACCTAAACATTCTGATAAGTGCTGTGGAGTGTTGGAGAAGGTGGGTAAGGAGAGGGGTGGTGTACTATGCCTTCATATCCTAAAACCAAAATGAAAACTAGTGATCTTAATTTTTGAAATCCAAGGTTTTCTTTCTGCTTTGAAGTTAAAATTATGCGTAAGTGTATCTGTAGTACCTTTTTACAGGAAAGCCAGAATATTTTAACAGTGCAGGCATTAGGAAGACTCCATCCCACTAAAAAAACTGAAGTGTGCGGAATGTAGCATTTTAAGTGGGGAAATTGGAAGAAATTTTCTGAACTTTTTCATTGCAGGAATTAACCCATGAGTGTGTTCTAATTTTGCAGTTTCAGAGTTAACTAGATTATTTTTGTACAATGTAATTTTGTACATATTCTGGAATTAAGACCTGTTTTGAGTTATATTTTGAGGCAGTAATTTATAGGTCTGTATTTACATCATGGACAAGGAAATCATGTGGTTGGAAATGGCAGTTTCAAAAACGGAGTGGCAATTGTCGTTACTGTTAAGCACAATTAAGTACTTGAATTTAGTATTAACTCAAGTACTGTCTGTCCTCAGCAGTTTGCTCCTTGAGGTTGTCATCCTTATTGCAGATATTTTTCACATGTTTAGTGGTGAACTCCAGGTGGTTTTGTACTAATAGTGTATTCTCAGGAAGTGAATATAAGCACATTGCAATTTGGGACATAGATTTGTTCTTATGGGCTCTGAGCCAATTCAAAATTTGACAGTCCATACTCATTCAATCCAGTAACTTGATAATGTAAATAGAGAAATGGTTGTACTGAGAACAGAGAACTGTCGCGTTTTCTGAGTAATAGCTATGTTTGCTGCTTTACATGAAACAAAATGTTTTGATACAGGAGAATTTCTTACCTTCAGGAGACTTGATCTTAATATTAACAAAGTATATACTTTTTTGTTCGTAAGACTGAGTTTTCCCTTTATTTTACCAGGATGTTCTGATGAGTCTGGCCAAAGCTGTTGCAAATGCTGCTGCCATGTTAGTGCTGAAGGCCAAGAATGTAGCACAGGTCGCTGAGGATACAGTCCTGCAGAACAGGGTCATTGCTGCTGCTACGCAGTGTGCACTCTCTACTTCCCAGCTCGTGGCTTGTGCGAAGGTGAGGCTAGCAGTGTTCGTGAGGTGGCGGGGCATCGTTTTGAGTGTATGCTTAGTGTATTTCCAATGGTCTCAGGCAATATACTGTGTTAATATCATAGCTCTAGATTTGTGCAATATCAGAGTTGTTGATTAATAAACTGTTGCCCATAACAGTGGCAATCAGGAGCCCAGAGGATGCGAGGTGTTGCTATAATCTCCAGAGAAGGTTCCACAGATAACAGAGCCTATCTGATGAATTACTGATATTGATAAAATAAAAAAATAAAAAATAATAGTTAAAGAGGCACAGCTTGCCTGGAGGCATTATGTCAGTTTTCTAATAAAGCCTAGAATTAGAATGGGTTCACCTCATCTAAAGCTAAATAATTAGAAGTTTGTTTTCTTGCTGAAAATAAAATCAAGTTGGTGATCATTGATTTTAAATATATTTGCACTAATTTACAGTAGCTCAGTTGTTTTAATAGATCCATTGCTTTTGGCCAAGTACTGATTTTCAGTCTAAGCAAATTACAAAGGAGTTGAGATCAGACCTCAAATTCTGAAGTCTGCAATTACATCTTCTGCAGCCTTTTTTGTCTTAAAAAAGAGATAAAATACTCATTTAATTTTAAAAAATAAACAGTTCGCATTTCCTACTTGGATGCTGCTTTTGAAGTCTGCAGTGTCATCTTTTGCAGGGAAATGGGTATTCAGCTGTTGTGCAACATCCAGAAGGTTTATATTAAAATTAATAGCTAATATTAGGTATTAAATTTGCAATATTTTCTTTATTTCTCTGGCTGCAAGGGCTTTGTGTAATGCCTGTATATGAATTTTCATTATTTGGACTTGATGTTCTTGAATGCCCATGAATTTCTTCAACATGGCGTAAGACACCCAGTGGCATCCTGTTTTCCTCAGAAGATATGCACAGTTTTCCCATTGCTAAAAGCTCTCTGGATATGCCTGAACAAAATGGGGGAGGGTTGTTTCTAATCTGTAGATTACAGGGTTTATTACTTGTCTTGTGGCTTCAGAAGTAGAATGTTGTTTGGCTTGTGCCAAGCACTCCTTTTATTTAAACAAACAAACAAAAGGCTGATATAAGAAGGCTTTACAAGACCAATTCCAATTAAGATTTCATTTTGGAATTCCAGGGTACAGAAGTCTGTCAGTGGACGTAGTTACTCTGGAGGAGTTTGGCCCATGCCTGCCCTCCAGAACCACTGTCTAGTGTTTTCTCAGTTCAGTAGCTGCTGAAGAAGCAAGAAACAAGGTGGGGACCTCCATTCTCAGAATCTACATTGAGATTAAATTAATGAATATGCCGAGCCCAGATTCCTAACCTAGATGTCTGAAGCTGCCTATTTAAATACTCACTTTCAGGGTTTTCTGTCTAGGGAAAACATGTAAGTTAAAGTTTAAAAACTAATGTAGTAGATGTTTCACTTGTTAGTAGTTAGGAAACTTGCAAATAAGCCTTTTCTGAATGCTTTGTGTCCTTTCCGCATGCAGGTTGTGAGTCCCACCATAAGCTCTCCAGTGTGTCAGGAACAGCTGATTGAGGCAGGGAAGCTGGTAGACCGTTCAGTGGAGAACTGCGTGAGGGCCTGCCAGGCTGCCACAGATGACACTGAGTTACTGAAGCAGGTCAGTGCAGCTGCCAGCATTGTCAGCCAAGCCCTGAATGACCTCTTGCAGCACGTCCGCCAGTTTGCGAGCAGGGGAGAGCCCATTGGACGCTATGACCAGGCTACGGATACCATCATGTGTGTCACAGAGAGTATTTTCAGTTCCATGGGAGATGCTGGTAAGTTTCTCTRATGGACAGTAGCATTCCATGATTCAGAGATGTGCACATTTCCAATAATGCAGGTAAAAAACCTTCTCTGAAATGTACTGTGCTTCTAGGCTAGTGCTGTCGTAATGGGTAGTCATTCAACCCATAATATTAAATCAGCAAAATGCACATAGCCGTGTGCTGGGTAGAATGAATATTCTGTGAAAACAATCAATATCATGCTAAAGGAGCACTGTAGTATTTTGTCTGTTTTCTACCACTCCTCCACTTCACAGAATTGAGTAGCAATTTCTTATCTCCAAATATAAAGATAGGTACCTGAGCGAATACTTCCTATGATTGATTTTATTGTGTTTAGATTTTGTTGTAGGTTTTGAAACTTACTTCTACTTTTTCCTATGATGTTTCTAAAATGTGCAGCTTCTGAAATAAGCCAAAACTTAAGATGCCTAAGATTTAACTGATCCAATATGAGTTTTTAGTAAAGAACCAGTAAATAACTTAGAATGGTGAAAATTCAGTAGTTATAAATGTTCTGAAGTAGAACACCATGAAGGGGCAGTATCAATTTGAAATCAAGACAATTCATAGAAAGTTTACAATGGGATCAGTTTTTAAAAGCAGTTACGGTGAATAGTATGTTTTTGATCGTTTCTTTCATGTTATATAAACACAAGGCCAGGAAGGTAAATATTTCAGTCGCAGTTGTATTCACGTTACAGTTGATATGAACAAACTAATATTTTCCTGTAGAGTCATTTTAGTTGTTATGGTTAAGAGGTAAAACTTTCAGATGTTTCTCTATTTAAGGAATTGTCATTTCAGCCATGCAGCACTCTTCCAGAGCAACATGTACTTCCAGGGAAGGAATAGTGAAATTCTCAGCGTATTTTGACCCTAGAATCTTCTTTGTGAGAAATCTGAGTGATTAAATTTTTTAAAAGATGGACAGGAATGTTTGCTAAACCACTGTTAATCTTCCAGTTGAAAGTTTTCTAATGCTCTGTAGCTATCCTAAGGAATTTAATTACTGTAGATGTGCACAAGAAAGCATGTCATGTTTTATGTTTAGCTGTCACTTAACATTCAGCTTCTGTACAGAAGGATTCGGTAAAAGAGATGATCCTTGGTAGCATCTGTTTTCTGTTCAGAGTCAATTATCTTGTTGTGCAATACTTACTTTTTAGCAGAAGGCATTCAGATTCCATTCAATGTTTCCAACTTATCATTGCACTCCTGCGGTTGCAATTTTAACAGCAAAGAGACTCTGGCTTGTGACTGCTGTATTATTGCCCAAGCAGGTTATTCTTTCTGTTTGATTTACTGGCTTAATACTGTAAGAAAGGGCATTTAAAGGGATTTTTTTCAAGTGGAATATTTGTACTGGGAACTGAGTTAGCCATTATTGGTAAAAATTTTAATTGCAAAATTGCATACTGGGAAATAGTTGATAACAGCTAGGAAACTTTAATTTTTTTTGCCTATGCCTGACCAAAGGAGCCTGGTAAGAAGGCATTTAATTCTGAAGCCAACAAGTAACCTTTACATATGAGAAAAGTGTTGCTTTGGTTTTCTTTCCCATTATTTTTTAAGAGCATTTGAAAAGAATGAGGCCTTAGACCCAAACACATCTTACTTGGTTTGATAACCTAGAGAAGCCAAAGGCTTTATGAGGTCAAGTCTATTATGAAGGAGTTCAAGTGTGTTTTTTAGTGACCAGATGAATTTGCTCTAGAAAGGGTATGTATCCACTTCAGAAGCATTGCTGTTTCATCTCTGTGCTTCACCGTGACCAGAACATGACTCCAGTATCTTAAATATATATCTTATTTTTGTCCAAAACCACCTAACTGGTGCTGAGCCTCTTCTGACAGAGTTCTTAATTTAGTTTATATTAGACAGAAGATAATTCCCCAAAAGAACTTTTCCCAGAAAAAAAACAGGTGAAAGATGGGTAGTTTTTATTAAAGGAGTGAAATCTTGGCTGTAATTTGAAAGCAAAACTATTAGTCTTCACTGGGCCAGGAGTTTCCCTGAACTATATATTCAAAATTACCTTAAAGTATTGATTTTTGGGTTTTGTCTTGCTATCTAGAATGCAAATACTACGTGTTTTTTTTTAATCTCCACTGCAGTGGTTTCCTTCATTTATGTTGCGATCCAGGATTTTGCTTATGAAGCTTCTAAGTTATGAACTATTTGTGTATCATTTTCAAGTCAAAAGAATATTTCAGCAAATGTAACTTTATTTTCGTCTTGTTGAGATCACTTTTGAAACTGAAACTGAAGTGCAGAGAGAAGGAAAGTAAGAATATAATTGTATACCACAGGTGAAATGGTACGGCAGGCCAGGGTACTGGCTCAAGCCACTTCTGATCTCGTCAATGCCATGAGGTCAGATGCCGAAGCAGAAATCGATATGGACAACTCTAAGAAGCTTCTGGCTGCCGCAAAGCTCCTGGCAGATTCTACAGCCCGCATGGTTGAAGCTGCAAAGGTACCAGGAGAATGAACTAACTGTCATCTTAAAATTGTATGGTTATACACAAAGAAGTGATGGTATGTGGGCTATTATAGATAGGATCTGGCTGATAGTAGAGACTGTTTTTCTTATCCTGTAAATGTTCTGCATTTAATGACTTAACCTAGGTACGTTCAGAAAAAAACAATTTATTAGCTACCTGGTTTTTCGGTTTTAAAAACCCTTCTTGCCCTGCTTTACTCACCTGTGTGCAGCGTGGTCATGACTCAAGCCATCTAGGGCAGTTACCACCAGCCATAATCACTGTGATGCAAAGTCTTGTACCAGTCTGCCAACACAAATGGAACAACAAACCCATAGCAATCTCTTACAAATATCTCTTACAAAAGCCATTAACAAAGCAGCTCTGCCTCTGTCTTAGGAACAGTTTCCTCCACCTGGGGAATGTTGCCTGTGTTGTCCCCTCCCACCCACCCCCCCCCCGTTCTCACAAGACAGGCAAATATCTAACCTTTTCTTTCCTTTCAGTGCTAGAAACCTATTTAAATCCACTAGAGAGAAATATGTTCTTTGAATTGTTTCCCAGATCCTGCACTTAAATGATTTTTACAGATCAGGGCCAGCCATTCTACTAGGGCTCTTGAAGGCCCATATGCCTGGCCACAGAGCATATCCTTGACTTTCCAGTACTTTCTCAGACTTCAAAGGGAGAGAACCTACTGTGTTAAATCTCAAGGTTTGGACTGCAGTTACTGAGAGGCATATTGAATTGGGAATTTTAAAAACTGTGGTTTTTTTTTTCAAAACCTATTCATATAATCAAAGTATGTTATTACAGATCATAGCGGAAGCAGTTACAAAGGCTTTTTTCCCAAGCACCTAAAGTAGCATGTGAAGCAAATGTTCAAGTCCCTTCCTCAAAGTACCTAACATATACAGTAGCACATGCACTAGCAATAAATTTTCCGCTTCAAAGTCTTGTAACATTTTAATGTTCTTCTAACTTTGGTTAAGATAATATAAGGAAAATAAAGGCTGATGTAGCAGATACTGTCTGGAACTAAAGCCTTGATATTCACCTATATTTTCTCCAGGAACTTCTACTGAGGCTCATGTTTTTTGCTCTGAAATTTTCTGCAGGGAGCTGCAGCCAATCCTGAAAATGAGGATCAACAGCAGCGTCTGAGAGAAGCAGCAGAGGGACTGCGGGTTGCTACAAATGCTGCTGCACAGAATGCCATCAAGAAGAAAATTGTCAACAGATTAGAGGTTGGAAACTAGATATTATTGAATTTTCAGTTTACTCTGTTTTGATAATTAGTATCTGTAGATAATTTCAAGCAAGTAGAAATGTATATTTCAGGAAAAGTGCTAAGCATAGAATGATAGCACTGTAAGCTCAGTTCCAGAGTACAAGGCTTGGAATTAGAGATGCCAGCATAAGATACCATAATCCTCCAAACTGAGCAATTTGTATCAGTGATGTAGTAAGCTGGTGTAAGAATTTGACTCAGAAGGCATTTGATGGTGGCTTAGTCATAAAATTAGAACAGCTGAGGTTTCAAACAGCTGAGCTGAAACTACTTCATTACTCTTATAATTTATCTGTATGATTTGTCATTTACACACAATATCTTTTTGTGGTTTTACTAGTATATCTGCCAGAGTTTCATGTAAACTTCCRTGCAAAGGTATGTTGAATTGCACCATATGCAATTAAACTTGTAAGTTATTCAGAGAATCAAAGAAGCAGAAATGAAAGTGAAAAGATATGTCATAGCTGGTAGCACAGCCAAAGGGGAGAAAGGCAATTTAGTGTGCACTAAGGATAAAATATCTCTGAAGTTTATCTTGTAGGCAAGGTTTGATCTTSCCATTCTCAGCTAAAAATGTAAAAAAGACAGATTAAAAAAAAGAAGCCTTTCGTAATTCCTAATTTCCAACTGTGGTTTTACAGTAGTCTGATTMAAGTGCAAAGAGATTAGACAAACAAGGAGATCTAAGTAGGCAATCATGTTCCAGAAGTGCATTTAAATTACTGTGTCTGGCTAGAACCAAAAATCAGGAGTATTTCAGGAAATAAAGGCTGATGTCTCAATTTTCTAACTGCATGCAAGAAAGCTTTATAGAAAAGGACTTTTTTGTCTTGCTGTTATAACATATACTGCCTTACAAAGGAGTGAAATGTGTAATGATGAGAATGAACTTCATGCTTGGTTGTATTTAGTGGGCCAATTAGAAGAAAGTGTTATACAACATGTTGGAATACCTTGGATAAATTGTTGAATTTTAAATTTTGTAACAGGGACAGGTTGATAATAAGACTCCTAGATATTTGAAGAAGGTTTTCTCAGKGCTTTTAGACTCAGTAATACCAGTATTTTGTACCTCTGCATCATTTTAGTGTCTTTGCTTTTGCCATAGAGCAATCTCAGTAGAAGCTGTCTYACTTGAGTCTTAGGTCGGAGTTGTTAATGTAGCAGTGTGAAGCGCTATATGTACTTTGCCTGTTTTCTCTGRCCTTCATTGTAAGGAGCTAATCAATTGAAGTATTTCTGCTCGCTGTAATTGACTTCTTTTGGTCATATTGCAACCTAAGCTATGAAGGAGTAAGAGCTTAGAATCCTTCTAGTTCCACCTTTTTTCTTTATTGGCAAGGTAGAGATGGATAACAGTGTTCAGCTCATTTTTATTTTGAGAGAAGAGCAATCCTGAGTTTCCTTAAGGCAAATCAAATTAATCAAGGGATATAATGTATTAATCTGTCAAAGCTGTTACTATCAAAGTTACCTTTAATATGTATTTCATCCTCTGAATTAGTCAGACTTTTACCACTGATTCAACTCTGTTTCTTTTTCTCCAAAGATTGCAGCTAAACAAGCTGCAGCTGCTGCTACTCAGACTATTGCAGCTTCTCAGAATGCAGCTGTTTCAAATAAGAACACAGCAGCCCACCAGCAACTTGTGCAGAGCTGTAAGGTAAACATATCACAACCCACTGACAAATGACTCTTGAACTGTGCTTTATGGGGAGCTGAAAAGCACCTTCTGTAATAATACTATTGCAACCTCAAAAGAAGGTTTTAGAAAAAAAAACCAACACACAACTAAAACCAACACAACACACATTCATCTGTATGGATTCTGGAGTACTCTCATTTATTGTATTATTCATAGTTTCCATGCGTTACTGTATGGAGAGCTTTGAAAAGCTGAGCTACTTGCCTGTTACAAATACCTCTGGAAACACCTTCCTAGAAGGGGTGGACAGGCTTATATACCTCAGCTCATATCAGTTGAGTAATAACCAAATCACCTGAAGCAAGTGCTTTAAGTAAGAGTCTTGCTGCAAATCAGTCAGCAGGACTGTATAGGCAGAGCTATGCTAGAAGCACTGTGTGGAGGGGTCGGGTTGCCCAGAAACTTGTACACTGGCAAGAAGTCTTGGTCATGGGTTCAGTGCACGAGTGTGCTCTTCAGCAGGTGAGTAGCTCTATGATCATCAAAACAGGCTGTTGAATGATACATGCAGTGAAATGGGACTGAAGTCTGCTATGGAATAAAAGTAACTTTTGAATTTTCCACAATGAAGGATGGCATAACAATAGTGACTTATACTATAATGCAGTGAAATCCTTATTTAATGTATGGGTTATATAATTGGTTATRTAACTAACAGCACTGATCCTGCTATTCTGATGTTCAGCCTACGAGCAGCTGGGGCCTTAAATGTCACTGTAAAAATAAGTTACAGACCTTACTATGGGTTAACATGATTCCTAGCTTGAAGTTAAAGCTGCCAAGACCACAGATTTCAAGGTATGCCTGAAGTCAAGCGTATTTTTATAGTTCCAAGCTAGAATTCAGAGTCTGGTGAGAAGCTCTTTTGTGTTTAAGCTACATTTGGCAGCTTAATTTCTAGCTCTGACTAATATTGCTTCAGGGTTTTTAAAGAAATTGCATTTAAACAAAAAATTGAAAAAGACAATAGAATGCAAAAGGGTTTTCTTCTGGATGGAACAGCAGTTATGTGGGGAACGAGAACAAAACCATTAAAGAAGGCATCGTTAAAAGCCACATTAAYATTCAGCAATTATTTCTTGTTATGGTGGTATTCCTAAGAAATGTTGGAATTAAATAACATAGCTCAAGTGCATGTCAAGATTGTGTTGTAGGCAGCTGCTATTTCRGTATGAATTAAAAAAAAAAAAAAGTTGAATCACTCTATTGTTTACAGTTCATTCTGATTTGATCTTGATGATGATTTATTAGATGGCAGGGAAGATCTGATACCTACTTTTTTACTTTCTGGGGCGGGGGGGGAAGTTAGTATTGCACTGCTGAAGTAAGTGTTATTGTGAAATGGATGGACAAGGAGCATGAATCTTGGGCAGTCCAGGAATTAAGTTTTAGCAATACACGCTACAGAATGCTGCAGCCATACTATAAAGTTTGTATTGTTAGAAGTCAAGGAAAAGTAAGCTGAGGGGCTTGTGTGTAAAAGACAATGTTACTCTGAAAGTAAAACATTCTCTTGAAAAATTTGTCACCTCCACTGCTGCCATTTGAACATGCAAAGGAAGTCATTCAAAATACTTTGTGTACATAATTTTGCAGAAAAATCTTAGTTTGTCTTATAGGATCTTTAAACTAATGAGTAACTTGAATAAAGATTTCTTAAATAAAAGTAGAATGTCTCTGAAAAATCCTATCGTGTATTAATTCSGTTCCATGGAATCCTAAAAATATTCTTTGAAGGCACAAGAGTATTGAACTGGTGAATACTACAGGTTGTCTTTAAAGCGGGTGAGGAGATGGCTTGGTTTAGTGTCAGAGGGTTTGGAGTTTTTATTTACCTACTAAAAGCTTCTCTCTTTATTATAGAATGTTGCAGACCACATTCCTCAGTTGGTGCAGGGTGTAAGAGGAAGTCAAGCTCAGGCAGAAGACCTCAGTGCCCAGCTTGCTCTAATAAATTCCAGCCAGAACTTTCTTCAGGTGAAGTGAATCAATCACTGTAGTAGATTCCATCAGTTCAAAAAGCATTTTTTAGTGCTGTGTGTTTTTATTTGTGATAAATAAGCAGTAAACTGTTAAGAACCATGTAAAGTAGTTCATCACTGACTGTGAGCCATAGCTAAGGAGAATTTAGGTCCTCAGGTCAGATGAATGACGTATGTTGAACCTGTGGAGAGTGAAAACTGCCAAAATTGAGGACAAAAGTAATAAGAAAACTAAAGTGTATTGAGAAGAAGCATTCATTGCTGTGGCACTTGCCTTCTGGGAGATGGAGAGAATTCAGCATCTTTCTAAGCCGAGGTCTGAATATGTGAGATGCTGTTGTCACCTTTCTTAGTGAAAGTAAAGGTAGTGTTGCAGCAACAAGCTCTAGAATTCTTCACAAATAAAAGGGAATATTACCATGGGTTTTTAGGTACTAGCCTGCATATGTAATGGATCTTGATTGAAGTTTTGAACAAAACACAAAATTTGACACTGTGCTTCTTCCAAAACATCTTAAAAAAAAAATATTGAGCATTGATAACAAAACCATTGGGTTTATTGTTGACATTACAAGAAACAAACAGAAGAAACCAATTCTCTGTGTAATGACATGATCCTTACTTGGCACCAGTTAGTTCTGCCTTAAATGYGGAATGGAAATGAACCCTTTCATTGGTTGCTGTTAGCAGGTTCTTTATGATCCCATGTAGGCAGAGGTATCGCAAACAATGCTCTTGCTCTGTTTGAGTATTTTGCTATATGATTCCTTCTGGAGTCATTAAAATGATCCATCTCCCCTCTGGCTGTATGTGTGTCCCATGGTGATAATCAGCAAAGTATTTTAATTGTATTAGCAGCAAACCCTGTGAAGAGTCATTCCTTGAATTACAGTTTTGAATTCATAGAATTTTGGCAGAGTTTAATATTTAGAAACATGGAGACAAATTTGCCATCTGTGCCACCTGGACTTRCTCATACCACATGGATGCTGAATGGCAAAACTGCTCATTTAAGTATTTTTAAGTAGTCTACATGAGTACTCAAAGGCCTCAGGCAGACATTGGTACCAATGAAGTAGTCATTGTACTAGTAAAGCACAGATGAGTCCTGCTGCAGAGGACACTGCAATATGGAATCATGACAGCATACAGCATGTGAATAAAAGGCTGGGATCTAGAATGTGCATGGTTAAGGAGCAGGGACATGCATGAAATGGTCATTACAGAAGATCTAGAAACCTCACAGGTRTGTGAATAGAGGAAGCCATCTGTTTATTGAACCCTAAGCCTACYTTAAAGAAAATGAGCTAGTAAAACCAATTGTGTTCACTGCTCTTCTTTGAACAGCCTGGAAGTAAAATGGTGGCATCTGCTAAAGCTGCAGTCCCCACTGTGACTGATCAAGCAGCAGCAATGCAGCTAAGTCAGTGTGCGAAGAATCTTGCTACCAGCTTAGCTGAGCTACGAACCGCCTCCCAGAAGGTAGGTAAATACTAGTTTTAATCAGCTAAAGCAAGAGCGCTTGGGTGGTGGTCACAGGCTCACTCCTGCTTGGTCACCGTGCRTCTCCCAAGGGAATGGCTCAGGCAGTGTTCATTTCTCAGTGTTRCTTTTTGTGCACAGTTTGCTCAGACTCCCACGTGGCTTCTGTGTCATGATAGAAAGGGGAGGGAGAAGTGAGAAGAAAACTGAAAAGCTTGTGCTACCCTTTCCATACCAGAAAGCCAGGAGGAGGGTATACACAGAGCAGCACATCAAMGCTCTGAGCTGCTGTTACATCTGAAGGAGAGCGGGGAAAAGGGAGCACATCTCATGCACCTGCCAAGCTCAGGAGAACCCAGATACRGCACTGCTGCGGTCCGTGTTGTGATTGTGAACTGAAGCTATCATGTCTAAAGTTCAAGGAAGCAGAGGCTATCTGTGTTTCATGCRTAGATTTCTAAACTATGTATGGGTTTAAAAAACGAAGTATCAGTGGAAAGTCTGCTCTTCTTTTGTGTGTACACTGAGGCCTAAAACCAGGATTGTAGCATATAGGTGGCTACACCTGAGCTAACGTTAAAATTTCCAGCTCAGGTACTGATGATTGTGGGCTGTCCCATCAGAGGGTTCAGTGTGACTTTAGTCACGATGCATAGTTAGGCGATTTGTCAAAGGTGAAGTCCGGACTGCAGCAGTTATTTTCTCAGTACCTGGGCTTCCTAGCGTGAAGATATGTGTGCACAAGCTGAGTGCATCACCTTCCCCTGGTGGCTCTTCACTGTGTTACTCTATTCACAAGCTAAGAGTATTGTGCAGGAGTTTGGAGTCCATGATGTGTAACACTTAAAGTGCCCACAATGGCCTCTAAAGTCATGAGAGCAATAATTTGGGAGGGGGAGATTATATCTGAAGCATTTACTATTTCTGATAGTGGCTTGCAGCTGCTAACAGTGATGTTGATCTGATTTCTGAATAGGCTCATGAAGCATGTGGCCCAATGGAAATAGATTCTGCTTTGAATACAGTCCAGACACTCAAAAATGAACTGCAAGATGCGAAGATGGCAGCTGTGGATGGACAGTTAAAACCTCTCCCAGGAGAAACTGTAATTGAGGAAGGATGTTCTTCATTTAAAAACAAACAAAGTTAGCTGTTAAAAATTTTAAGTATTAGAGGCAAAACAAGTCGTGAGGCTTTGGATAATGATGACACTGATAGGATTTTGCACTAATTCTCTTAAAAAGAGTATATATTCCTACTACACCAGAAGCATGTTCTGTAGCAGAATTATTTATAGGACTGCAGGGCCTCCTTCTCTATTGTACAAATTGTACAAATTACAATTTAGCAGCCGCAATGTTTCGGTCTTTTCTTGTCAGAAAGAATTTCTTTTCAATAGTGACAAAGATGAGAACTCAATAGTTCTAAGACTACCAGTCCTGTAGGCTTAGAAAGTGAAATGTTTTATTTGGCAAAAACTCCCTTCTCCTCAGATGAAGGTATTGATTTCCRTTGCTAATTATAAAATAGCTTTGTTGTTCATATTATCTAATATGTTGATTTATTTCACCCTGGACAGGGAAAACATGCTAATCAGGTTTCAGAGAAACTGTGTTTGTTCGGTAGCTGAGGTAAAAGCTTGGATTTTGTGGAATGAGGAATTTTTTAATACTGTTTAAAAAAAAAGTGTGTTTTTAGTTGAGCTTAAACAAAGAATTTTGTCCTTTGCAATTTTTCACAGCTTGAGAAATGCGCTCAGGACCTGGGAAGTACATCCAAAGCAGTCGGTTCATCAATGGCCCAGTTGTTAACTTGTGCTGCTCAAGGCAACGAGCACTACACAGGTAGCGTTTTATTYGTAACGTCTCTGTGAAGCCTCTGCTTTCCATAAAATACTTGATAGGAGGTTGTCTTATCACAGACTACTTAAATCAAGGAATTGCTCACTTTTTTTTTTTTTTTTATGCTGATAGTGAATTGTGGCAAGTTACTAGGAATTGCTGGTGTAAATAATGTGCTTCATAAAAGAATAGCATTGCAATCTGCTGTGTGTCTGTATATAATAAGAATAGATTGGGACATCTATTGTTTTTGTAAATATATGCCACAAACTCTGTGAAGGACAGAACTAAAATGTAATGCAATTTAAAGGTCAGTGCCACTGGAAATGTTGCTGTGTCCTTTCAGAAGATTAAAAGGGTCTTTGGATATTTTTTGAAGCACAGGATACGGTCATACTTGGGATAGCTTGGTGATGTTCAAACCTGCATCTCTTACTAGATGTTACCAGTTTACATGTGTAATGCAGCTAGTCTTTCTGACTCATTGAGCACATTTGCATAGTTGGAGTTGAAGCCAACAGGGAATGTGGGCCCACAGATTCTGCAATTTGTTTTTGTACCTGTACTTTTAGAAACCAAAATCACCTTAATAAGGAAAATGCTCCTTGCAGGGGGGCAAAAAGGTTTACTCTTAGATGGTAAAATGTTCTGTCTCCTTATTTCTATAAGAAATGAAAGCTGCTGATGCAAATGCTACTGTAGGATTTTTTTAAATATTACTGATAAAATGCATTATGGCAGTTACCAGTTCATTGGATATAATTGCATCAGGGCTACATAACTTACAGTTGCTTTCATTTGAAGCAGATGTAATTGCATTAAGGTGGCTCGCGTTCCTGTCACAGTTATGCAGAAGTTAGCACTGGGTATCTGGCAAAGGAATACAGATACTTGCAGCCGATACTGAATAATTGAATATAGTAGCTCTCTTAACATCAAGCTATAAGAACTGGTTGGTTGGGAAATCCTACAAAGCAATGAGTTCCTTTTTAAAGCTCATATAACTATTTTCTATCTCATACTGTCTTGGTATGCAAAAACTGTTGTGTGTTCAAGCAAGCACCAAGTGTTTGCAGGTATTATGACATTCTGCTGTTTCTCTGTGATAAAAACTCTTTACAGCTTATATTCACTATTTAATAATTCCCTCTTGTCTGCAGCTGTCACAGTTAGTTTCTTTTCACTTTGTACTGAAAGTCATTGTAGAGGATGAAAGCAGCACCAAATTGAAAGCAAAACAACCAGACCTTTTTATTTTGTGATGCTATGATAAGCTAAGTCAAACTTAAAAGATGCTTACCGGTACTCTAAATAAAGGAAACAAAACGTGTGGGTATTTTTCCTGAAATTTTATTTAAATTAAGAACATAGAAAGCTCTCTGTGGTTTGTCAAATAGAAAGGTTGTAACTGCAGCATAGGCAGTACTATCTCTCTGCCTAGCTTGGCTTTACTTTGACATATAGTATCACTTGCTTTTCATCATCTTCTAAAGTTTCTACGTTTAAAAATGTTCAGTTGATCGGAAGAAAATGTTAAAAGGCACTGGTGTTAAAATGCTAACATGACTACTTTGTGGGTTGTATTTGGTTGTGACGTCCCACCTTACTAAACATTTCCAATAGGGATATTAGAACATCCTAATTATTTTTAATGACTAAATATGGATAACCAAGAGGTCTTGTGCAGCAAATGTGAACCTTTTCTATAGCTTTCTTTTGGTAGGAGTAGCATGATTTTAACGTTATCACTCAAAATATACCACCTACATTAATTGCATATGTTGTTGAGTAGACTRTGTGCTAATTAAGGTATTTTGGAAGACTATTTTATGTTGATTTTCATTAAGGGCTGAATTAAATTTCAAAAAGAGAAGAATGGGACCATTATTCATACAGTTGTACACCTTAGCGCTAGAKCTGATGAATGTCCTATAATGTTGTCCAGACAGACCACAGAAAGTAATTTCATGGCATCCTTTCTGTGACTTCATTCGGTTATTTTTATGTGCTTGTACTCACAGTGATGTTAGGTTATATCAAGTTGTATCATCCCTAATGATCTCTCTTAAATTTTTTTAATTGCTTGAACTTAAGCTATTGCTGTGTTTATTCTCTAAAAAATCTGAAGTTGCATTTTCAGAAGCGGCAGAGACGCTGTGGCTCTGAAGTCATGTACACCGTTCTTGCAGACAATCACTTTCCCCCATAGCTTGGAATATGAGTTTTTYCTTATTTCCAGGCTTTAGATTTTCTTCTTTTTCAGTGCTTCACTTAAGATTTAGTCACTAATGCAGAGCTGTGCCTGGAACGTGGTCTTTGGGGTATAATATTTACTTTATGGCTTCACTACGGGCATTTCTCTAGGCAAATGATGCTGTGTATTTCAAATATGTTCATGTGTGAMGATTTTCTTTTAAACTGCTTTTGCAATGTTACTTTGCAATGGGATCATTACGTGCAAATTCATCTGTTATAAAATACAAAGATYGTCTTTGAGGGTACTGAGAGAATCCTTGATGAAATCTGAACATAGGAGTTGCTGCCAGAGAAACGGCTCAGGCTTTGAAGACTTTGGCTCAGGCAGCACGAGGGGTTGCAGCATCTACTACCGACCCTGTGGCCGCACATGCAATGTTGGATTCAGCAAGGGATGTCATGGAAGGCTCTGCTATGCTTATTCAGGAGGCGAAGCAGGCCCTGGCTGCACCAGGGGATGCAGACAGTCAGCAGAGATTAGCCCAGGTAAGTTGTGACTTGAGCAGCTACATGAATTATCAAACACCCAGTGAAAYGCAGCCTTAAATAATAAGAGAGAACAACAGAAAATAAGGCTGCAAGGAATGTCGGCTTTCTAGTCCTTCCAGCAACTCTCGGATAGTAACACCACGCTTATGTTAAACAATGCAGATGGAGCGAAGTATGGTATTTTAGTCATCTTTTAGAAAAATAAACTTATACAAAGATGCAGTTAAGTGCTTTTACCCACAACATATTTGAGTAGGCTGCTTGACTGCAAAAATTAAACAACTGTTAAACTGATCATTATCAAATGAAGGATCTGTATTCATCTTATATTCAAAAAGTGAATGCACTTTTTCTACACATGTGGCACCACTGCTTTTGAAGAATTTAAGGAGTAACAGGCTCTTTTTTATTGGTTTGAAAAGTTCTATAATTGGCCTGTATTTTAAATCATTTCTTATGAGGAGCCATTTGTTTTAATCAGGACTTTGTCTGAAAAAAGTAGTGTGCAAAGGTTTCTGTGATTAGTATATGGTTAACTGCAGGGGCATTCCCTTATCTGCAGTGCTGCAGCCTTTATCCCAGGTGCCAGGAGCAGTTGTGGGACTRCCCTGCCAACACTGTCCTATCAAATAGGTGAGCATAAATATTGACTACAGGTGAGCAAACCAAGAAAGCCACAAGCCTCAAAAATGGTCTTGTTAGAGTTAGAATGTAGGAATTGCTGGATATAGAATGTGCCTTCCATTAGATAAATGACCACTTAAGCCTTTCTCAGTGTGGATGTGTTTACTTACGTGTTGTAGGTGGCAAAAGCAGTGTCTCACTCCTTGAACAACTGTGTGAATTGTCTGCCTGGACAAAAGGATGTGGATGTGGCCTTGAAGAGTATTGGGGAATCTAGCAAGAAGCTCCTTGTTGATTCGGTGAGATGTCTTTTAACATAGAAATACATTTCACAGAACTGAAAAGCAGATCTAGGTTCCCCATGTGTCAAATTATTATGTAGTAAATGTGCCCTAAGTATACTGCATATAAGTTTTGTTTAAGTTTATGCAACTTTAAGTAGCTGCTACTTTGGCTGAAATGCTGTTCTTCTAGTTTATGGGAAAGGTAAAATGAGTCTGTGGCTTATGAAGGTAGTATTAAAGTTGTTGTCATAGATCACCATTAGTTTGGTTTTTTGAAAATGCCAACTGTGACTTAACATTTTGAAGAATATGAAAATTTGAAAATTATAATCCATCTCCCACCTAGAAGTGATCAGTTCAGTTTACGGAGCGTTGTGGTCGGTCAAAAAATGTTTGGTGCATCTGTGGTCATTTTGTGCAAGGAGAAGAATTGTTATATTTCTGTTTAACTGCATCCATGTCAAAAAACCCCTTGTGCACTGGTAATTGGCTGGAAAGTTATATGATTTACACAACTTTTTTCTACCAGCGATCCTGCTACCCTGTGAATGAAGGAGGAATTGTATTTTGATATGTTTGTGCAATGCGTTTTGGTAAAACCAGGTCAGGAGTTTAGAGTCATTGTGAAGAGCTGTCAATACTTGTGTGGCGTTCTGGAAAGCTTCTTTGTGGAAGTGAATGATGACTTGGAGACCAAAATTCTCCAATTTTTGCCACTGTGTTCATCACTTCAAATTTCGTAGTTGAACCATAAAATAGCTATTGTCATCTCTGTCCCTTGAAAGGCTTATGTACTTGTCTGTCCCTTGAAAGAAACAGCGGGACTAAGGTCATTGTATAGATTCTGGTTGATAGCTGTCCCATAGTTGGACTATTCTGCATTCAGGACTGAATCACTAGCAGTCCAGTTGCAGTACTCTGTTCCAGCTTGTATGTGAAGCTCACGACTGTATTACATTTAGTGTTCCTGAGTTGTGTTGAACTTCCCAGTTGTGAAGGGCTGGTGTGACGTGACAAACAATAAAGTATGGCACTTGGTCTCTTACAGCTACCTCCAAGTTCTAAGTCATTTCAGGAAGCTCAGAGTGAACTGAACCAGGCAGCAGCAGACCTGAATCAGTCAGCGGGAGAAGTCGTCCATGCTACACGGGGCCAAAGTGGGGAACTGGCTGCAGCCTCTGGAAAATTCAGTGATGATTTTGATGAATTTCTTGATGCTGGTATTGAAATGGCTGGCCAAGCACAAGTAAGTTTTTTTTATCTTGCTAATTGGGGCCAAGGGTTGTCGTGGGCGTAGCATCTTCCAGTGTGGTATCTTGGTTATCTTGTAGCACAGTACAATATGCTAGTGCGAGCCTATCCAAATATGACAGGTGATGTTTGTTATGAAGCGGTCATCCCTAACTGGTTATCCCAAGTGAAGTCAACTCAGCATTTGCGTTTTATGCAGGATACTGGTAAAACTTTGACTTGACTGTTGGAAAGAACGGATGCACATCTACTGATCATGRACAGAAGAATCAAGTCACAGCTATTTGCTGTGACAATGCAGTACTTCCCTRTAGTTGTATATATATGCAGGTTTTCCTTTTCAAGCAATGGCTTAAAATAAGCAATAGAAYATCCAATTCGGAATGTGTACTAAAGTAGGGCTATAGAAATGTATTTTCTGGGGATAGAGGACTTTCTGGAGGGATCTTTGTGTGAGTAATCCCAGTTAGATGCTAGAGAGCCTGTGGGTTACACAGAGGATGCTAGAATACAGACAGTGTACACTGGCTGAATAATGTGGATCATTTGTGCCAGGCAGAGACACATGAGAGTCTTGACAACAAAAGCATTGTTCAACAAGTAGTAAAGTTTCTCCATTGCTCATTTGTGAATACTGCCATTGTTAGAAACCAAGCTCTTTGTTTTATGGGTTTCTTTTTCTGTTATCTAAGTGAAGCTTAGAGGCACCTGTCTGGGTGAACAGAGGCTTTGGTCCATGTCCTTCTCCAGACTATGGTGCCCTGCATGTCAGTGATTTCAGGTGGATAAACAAACCGGGTTTCCAAATGTGGTTTTAGCACACACTCTTTATTGCAAACTCTGCACTTAATGTTATGCTGTTGTGGCTTTGCAGACTAAAGAGGACCAGATCCAAGTAATAGGTAACCTCAAGAGCATCTCGATGGCTTCCAGCAAGCTGTTACTAGCTGCCAAGTCTCTATCTGTTGATCCTGGAGCTCCTAATGCCAAGAACCTCTTAGCAGCAGCAGCAAGGTAAGGATGTGTTGCTTGCTTTAGATTTTCCTAAGATACTTGCTTTTGTCTGTGATATTTGTAATGTGTTTATATATTCTTCTGCTATTGACAGTTAACCGAGYGGTTGGAACCTGCAGTTCTATTTAAATCGAAGTAGGCCGGAGGAAAACTGATTATTTTGGAGTAGTTCCTTAACTGGCATAACTTGTTACCCTTGGTGGAAATAAGAACCAGCAGTTGAAGAGTTGGCTTGATTTTTGAAAGGGACTAGTGTGTTTTACCTACTGGTTTTTTACCATCCGTGTTCTGACAAGGCAGTAGCTAACAGTAAGCCTCTCAATCCCTAACAAAGAAAAGAAATTGAATAATGTTCTTCTATAGAATGTGCGTAAAAATCATGTTGTGGCTACCTATTACTAACAGTGTGTATCYGTGTATGATCAAGAACACTTGAAAGGGTTAGATGCTATGTTTATTTGGTGGAAGATACCCTTACTTTAAGGATTCTGTCARCCATGCCCTGAATTTCATCTTGTGGACCCTGTTTCTCAGTCAAGGTGCTCAGTGTTCATGTGAAAAATAACACTGCATTTCAGTGTTTGACTGGATAATCRCTTTTCCTTCACTTTGTCAAATCCTTTTCACAATTTTTTTTTCCCGAATTAACCTTTTATTCAACTATCTAAGTTTGTAAATGGAATGTTCAAATATCAAACTGGAAGGGGACTGCTGAAGGACAGATAGACATCACTCCTAGAAATGTCAACATTAAATCTGATGAACATCTGAGATCGTGTGGATGTGACTTATAATATTGTCTTCCAGAATGCTTACACCCACAAAGATTAGCCTAGAGAGGAAGTGAGTTAAGACTGTTACTTCCTTGGGGATAATGTAGTTGCTGTTTGTCCTGGACCTTGGAATCATCCCTTTCTAACAGCAATAACTTTATTTTTAAAAAATAAATCCACTCCTTTAATAAAGGACTTCTTTAAGAAGTTATGCTACTTTACTTTGTCATCTTTGTTAAAAAGAATATGTATATATATTCTGACATCCATTTTGTCTCCCCAGAAATAAATAGCTTCTAGGAAAATTGTAGGTAATCAAAGGCACACTGCTTAAAAGTGAAGGAGTTGCGTGAGCTTTTGTTATTGCCACAGCATCCGACTGCTACAGATTTCTGCTTTAGGCTTGGAGCATTCCTGTTTGGAGCATAGAGGAAGTTAGTGTCCCCGGTGAAGCCCGGTTAGTTGTTACTTTCTGCCCAGCTGGTATTCCTTCTGTAGAAGCATGTAATAAAAAAAGGAAGACAAGCCACGCAGAGCCTTTAGATGTTCTGTTTTGCCATGCTGTTAGCGTGTCTATGTGTGTCTGCATGCATAAGACTTTACATAGACATCAGATAACCCTGAAAAGTAAATGCTGTATCAATTCTCCGTTTGTGTTCAAGATGCTAAGGAGACGCCGTATTTCCCTTCTCAAATCCTCCGTGGCTGCTTGTGACAAGCTTGCCAGAGCTCTGGTCTCTTTACCTGCTATGATATGGTCAGGGTCAAGTATTTTTACTTTCTCTTTTCTCATGAAAATGAAAAAAGAGGCACAGCTTCCTTTGCTTCCTGTTTATAAGATGGCTTATCTTTTCATTTTTCTCTCATCTTCTACAGTACTGTGCTTAAGCTTCTTGTATTTTCTTTCCTTTCTTCCCCTTTTGTTTCAGCTATAATAGACACTCCAACTTTTTCAGTAGTTGTGGCCTCCTTGTGGAGGCGTTTTTCCTGACTTCCTCTGACAGTCTCATAGGACTGCAACAGTGGCTGAGTTCCCTGCAGGATCCAAATATTTATATGCTGTATTTGATGAAAACAAATCTGGCTTTTAGTGTCCTGGCAACCCCACTAATGCTGGGGTTGGGGTTTGAGGGGCCACTTTCCTGGTTCTGCTGCTTCCAAAGAGTTTTAAAAGTAATGCTTGTACATTGGGTGTATTCCTGGATATAAGTACCTGGTGTGTAGTAATGATATTCATGAGACCACATTGCATCCTCTACAAAGCTGACAATTCTAGTCTATTATCAAGTTTGGGGTTTTTTCTTTTATCACTGATATTCTCTGAGTCAATGTGCATTGTCTCGCTTAGATTAAAATCAACAGCGGACAAGATATTTTTGCATGAAGCTTCTCTGGGAGTGAACAGAACCTTCCATTTTTGCCATCTCTTCGTGTATCTGTATGCAGTGACATTTTTCTGACACATAAAAATCACTGATATTCAGGAGGTTGAGAATTCATCATTTGTGTTGGTGATATGTTAGTGAAGCCATGCAAGTTGTTTTTCAGAGATAGATAATAGTTGTAAAAATATTTGTATATACACACACACACTGACTTGGAGAATATCAATGATTAGTTAAAGAAAAAAACCAAACTTGATAACAGACTATATAAATATATAGCAGGACTACATGTGTATAATACAGTATGCCAGACAGGACAGAAGACATTTATATGTAACAGTCCTAAAAGGCAGAGGAAGTCAGGAAAAATGGCTCCACAAGGACAGCAAAGGTACTGAGAAGGGTAGGAGTCTCAGTTAAACAAATATGTCCGTTAGTTTCCATTCTTTTTTCCCTGGAATTAAACATAAAACCTGGTATATATGTAATAAGCACATCCTGTTTCCTTTTGTAACAGTATGATATCATCCATCTAGGTAACATGTTATTGATGTTATCATAGAATCATAGAATAGTTTGGGTTGGAAGGGACCTTTAAAGGCCATCTAGTCCAACCCCCCTGCCGTGGGCAGGGACATCTTCAACTAGATCAGGTTGCTCAGAGCCCCGTCCAGCCTGACCTTGGATGTTCCCAGGGATGGGGCATCTGCCACCTCTCTGGGCAACCTGTGCCAGTGTCTCACCACACTCATTGTAAATATGGGAAACTCTCTCATAAGAAAGAGTTCTGGAGAAGTGCTAAAATACCTTTTAGCAGCTCAGTTATGCCACTGTGCTAGTGTAGTGGGTAGACTTTGGCCAGCTACCAGACAGTGTTTTGCCTTTTTTTTAACAAGTTTTCCCAGAGGCACCAGAGCTTGGCTGCTGGGCCCAGCTGTSTCCTGTGGTGGGTCTGTTGGAGCTGTCTGGAACCAGCTGTGCCCGGTGTGGGGGCAGYCCCTGGCCTCTTCTGACGAGGCCACCCCTGCAGCCAAAACCTTGCCGCAGACACCCAATACACTTGTTGGTGTGAGATAAAGCTTCAGTTTCTTCTGGATTAACTTCTCAATTGTTTGCACTGAAGGGGTAGATTTTCAGGTGTGGATCGCTGTCAAATGCCTTTAGTGAGAATGGKTTTGCTCCTATTAAGCTTGTTAAAGAAAAGGTCTCTAGGTGAACTGTTTAACATACAGTTAATCCCCAAACACTGAAAAGAAAAAATGTAGTTGAACATCAAAGTTTTAAGTCTTTATGCAGTGTACAGTTAATGAAACAAAAGTTTCAATAAGAGGAATAGTTTAACTTTAAAATATACCTTTTTTTCTTCTACTCTCCCTAGAGCTGTGACTGAGAGTATAAACCAGCTCATCACGCTGTGCACCCAGCAAGCTCCCGGGCAGAAGGAATGTGATAATGCACTCAGAGAACTGGAGGTATTACTACATTTCAGAAGTTCTTACGAATAAAAATGGGCCCCAAATGCTTGTTTCCTTTGGTTTTTTTTGTCCAATTAGCTGCTGTCACTGTCTTCTCACTTGATACCTGTGGCAAGGGTTTTAATTGCATATGAGGTAAGCATAGAACCTCTGTGAACCTCTTGTAGTTTTGGCCAGAAATTTGCTGCCCTGTCCCCATCTCCTCTTCCCTGCCCCTCAAAAGATACAGTTTAGTCCTTATTATTCATACTTACAGTGAATTAAGGAAGACTCATGACGAGATGGACATTCCCACTACCAGCAGTGCACTGAAGGGAGCTGCAGTATCTTGATTTTTCTGCTTATGTGTCAGTTGGTACTGACATCCCACTTTAGGATGACGTTTACCATCTTTTACCCTGTTGCTCCCTGCCATTTCTTAGTGTAGATTTTTGATGCCTTGCATCTGCTTTTTCACAGCCAAGCTGATATGACGTGTGTCAATACAGGTTTTTGCAAGGTATGCTCTGGTTCGCAAGTGAAATAAATGTTTGGCTGGCTAAATCGTGGGCAGCAGGTCACTTGAAAGACCTAA
This sequence comes from Oceanodroma leucorhoa, assembly GCA_030449065.1. Taxonomy (NCBI): domain Eukaryota; kingdom Metazoa; phylum Chordata; class Aves; order Procellariiformes; genus Oceanodroma; species Oceanodroma leucorhoa. Next base: position 3,481,600 of record JASVER010000048.1, read on the forward strand.
TTCTAAGGCTGTGCACTGATCACAGAGACAGCTGCTCACAATAGTAGGAAATAGCATCTTTTTAATTAAACTAAATGTTTGTTTGCTGTCAAGGTCAGAATATCGAGGGATGACTGGCCTGTGTAGAGAATATAAAATACCTTCAAGCTTTTTATTTCTACCCCTTGGTGTCAAAAGAATACGAAGGTCATTGCAGTGCATTCCAGGATATCGTAAGCTTTTGTAATATGCAAGTTCACAGTCATCATCCCAAAATGTTGGTAGGAGTTTGCTTTGTATTTCTGAGTTCTTAGCTCCTTGACTTTAGAAGTGTTCTCCCCTTGGTTAAAGGGAGTGACAGCAAGTCCAAATAATAGAGAAAACTGGAAATTGGGCCGTAATGTAATGGCTCCTGAAATCACTGCAGAATGTAGGGGTGGAACAAGCAGGGGGAATGAAGCGCCATTTCTCAGGAACTTCCTGAAAGAGTAATGGGGAGAGATCTGCAAAACAGCAGGGATGTGAAAGGTCAGAATTCCCAGCTAATGAGCCACAGAAAACTGAGAGCTTAGGGGAGAAATGTAGGGCAGAACAGCCTCAAGAAGCCATTGCAGAGGGTTCCGTGCCAATAGCATGGCTTGCATGGATTGCAAGCAGAGCCCAGGAAAGGCAGAAGGAAGATATGTTGCATCTTGAACTTCAGGAAACACTTGCCTGAGAGGGGCAATTAGCRAGAAAAGCCTGGGTGTATGAAATTAGATTAATTTCTGAGAAAAGGGAAACTGAGGCAAAACCACACAGTCCCAAAACCAGACTGGAGGCTGGTGTCAAAGTAACCTGAGGAAGCTATCAAATTTTGGGGAAAGCATTCAATTTCTCTTTACAATGATTAAGCTCTTAATTCTTCCCTTCATTTCCCTAATTCATCGCCTACTATTTCTAGTCTCCCCAATGCTTCTTAAACGTACTAGAAAGTATTGTTTCTGTAGAAAGAGTGTGTCTCAGCTTGGATTTGATAGACTGCCAGTATGCTCTGTAGTCTTCCCTGGAGACTCTGGRAAACTGTGTTTAGAGAGGACCTTACTGTATGACCTCCATAGCTAAAGATAGCTAAACTTGCCCAGAATTGCAGCTGAAAGGATTATCAAAGGTGTTACAGTAATAGCAAATACATGTCAGTGGGAAGTTGTGCTGGCTTGTATTTTGCTGTTCTGTTTCCTTATGTTCTGAGGGCTTCTGTCTCCGTAGCAGTGCAAGTACTGCAGGAACGTTGTTTGCTTTACAAGTTGTTATTTAAAGATGGAGCAGAAAATGAAGAGTTGTGCAAAGTCTGTGAGAACTGAGAAGGAGATGAGAGGCAACTGGAAACTGTTTTCTAGATATGACTTCTTCCTCACATCACCTTGTTCTCACAGTTTGATTGCTGTAAGGCTTTAAGTTAAACTATAGCTTTTAAAAAGCAACAGCTGAGCTGTTAAAAATGTTGTAGGTTATCTTAATGTTAGGAGTTTAGTTATGAGAAAAGTCTAAGGGTTTAAAATCATGCCTAGACTTCCTTCAGGTGGAAGGCAAATGTCAGATACAGGTATTAGTATCTTTCTATACTTACTGATTTCACTTTCATCTGAAAGATTAAAAGTCTTTTCTACCTGATATTTAGCAGAAAATAGTGTTCCTCCAAACTTGGAAAAAGGCATATTGCACTTTTTATGTATAAGAGAATTAATCCGCTGCTTTTTACAAGTTTTGTTATCTRAATTCATTGATTCTTCTCAATGAATATGTGACTGACCTTCACGTTGTTATTTCCAGGAATTAGAATCGCCTTAGAAAAAGAAATTAAAACCAACTAGTATATGTAGTTTTCTGGCAGAGAGCACTGTGTTGGTGGAATCTGTTGACAGTAGTAAGAGGCAGGCAGGTGGTTGACTTGCACTTAGTTTGGCAGCCCTTTGTATCTCTAGCCAGTACTCAACAAATGGTTGAGTAGTAGCTGGTTTTCCTATCACTCTTGTAATTCCATTTATGAAATTTATAGTAGTACTGAAAACGTGTTAGACTGTTGACAACTTACAGAAAACCAGTTTACCTCATGTCAGCCGAGCATCACTAACTGACCATAAATCACTCATCGCAAACACAAGGTAAACCACATTAGCCTATACTTCCAACAGATTTGTAGTGCACAAATGTGTAGTTACCGCAGTTCAGTTAATGTAGGGTAGCATTTAGTGTGTAGCACGCCTGTCTGTATGTGAGCCCTCAGTGAGTGTGTAGTTTTGTTTGCTTGCTGGAGACAAAGCTGTAAGATTACACTGGTATAAGCAGGAGAGTTGTGATGGTCTATGTTCTTCTCAGCTCAGTATTTCAGGCTCTGTCAATAATCAGAGTATCTTTCATTATTTCAGACAGTTAAGGGAATGCTGGATAACCCCAACGAACCTGTGAGCGATCTCTCATATTTCGATTGTATTGAGGGTGTAATGGAAAACTCAAAGGTAATTTAGTTTTCCCACCTCTGTGCCAATTGTAAAGTGTGTTTTGATTATTGGAAGTTTCCACATGCATATCAAACATGTTAGAAACATAGCACAATGTTTATAGCTAAAATGTATGCTGCATTCGTTGATAAAACTCAGCCTGMGATAGGTCTCTTACAGGTAATTTCAGGTTTTGGTCATTTAGGAGGCGTATTGCCTTGGTAAGAAATTTTTATTTAAGTGACTGGTATGTAATGCTCTTAAAGTTTCCCCCTCTCTCTCTTCCTCTCCTGTGTATTAGACAGCACGTCATACTTTCATGATATATTTTGACTGCAGCTATGTTAGAACGGCCCAAAGCGTAAATGGGGGGCTTGGCAATGAAATATCATTGTATGATTCTGTGCAAAACAGCTTAGAGAAATGTCTGAGCAGTCCATATATTCTGGCACATCAGAAAATTTGTGTGAAGTCTCAAGTTATTTTTAAACGTACCATGCTATACATCTTTCTTTGAAGCTTTGCTTTTGGTATCTTTATTATTTGATGTGTTGGAATTGTCTCAGATCCTTCCTTCTCTAAAAGAAAAAGAAAGTGCTTAATGGATGTGCATGTCATCTTGCATCTAATGCTCTACTGCAGTCAGATCTTATTTTGAATTTTAAAAGAAAATAAACTGAATTCAGTGGGAGACCCTGTGGGAATTAATGTGTATTCTGACATTCAGATGGTTCCAGCAGACTAGGTGCAATTTCATTTCCACTGAGTTTCAGTGAGTTTGGGGGCAAAGAAGATTCCAGATGTGTCAACAGCAGCTGTGGGAGTTGTCATATTCTGCAATCTGTGAAAGGTACCTAGCGCCAGGCTAGCTGTGATGACTAGTGGATGATGGCAAAAATAATGAGGGTTAGTTCCGTATCCTCGTAGTCATTTGCACTATAATAGTGTTTATGTTCAGCACTGTCAATCCAGTGTTGATYTGTATGCCTTATCCCTTACGCCACAAAGAGGAATGTGCCCAATTCAGTGAAGTCGTTAAATAGGTAAAATTTCTGGAAGCCAAGTCAAAGAGCTTCATGGGCCAGAACTGGCTCAAGGCCAGGAATCACTTGCCTTTGAGTGGTAGGGAAGCATATTGGGAAGGTAACTTTTTTTTTTTGATTTCTGAGGTTCTTGGAGAATCAATGGCGGGCATTTCCCAGAATGCAAAAACTGGGGATCTTTTAGTCTTTGGAGAATGTGTTGGAGTTGCATCCAAAGCTCTTTGTGGCCTCACAGAGGCAGCAGCTCAGGTAAGCAACTGAAGTCTGTAAAGCAAGTATATGTTTTTATTTTTTTAGAAAGCTCAGTTGTGCCTGTGTAAATCTGAGATTCACTTCCTTGTGGCCAAACAAATGATGACCCTGTACTACGCGGCGTGCTCTGTGTGGATTCACAGAAATTGTGCATACACTGCTGTACGTTGCAGAAGCAGCGGGGTGCAATAACATGCATATTTTATAAGGAAGGGAAATTACATCAAGAAGGAAACTTTTCTGAGAATAAAGCAAATGTCAAAGCTGCAGCATATGGAATTCATGTTTGCAGCTCAAGCTCTGAAGTATCACTTCATAGATAAGCGCACAAAAACCAGCCACAGTTAAAATGAATGAACCAAGTTTGATTTAGTTTGGAAAAATTCATAAGGAGCACTACTAATTTCAGACATTTTAAATAATAAGCAACCTGTTTCAGCTGTTCTTTTGGTTCAGGTACTTTCGGAATAACCGAAATTCTTAAGCTACTACAACAAATTAGAGCCTGGAACTGCTCACTGATTTCACTGATCTGATAACTGGGTGACTTGAACCCTCGAGAGCTGATGCAGCCTCTTCATTGAAGGATTTGGCTGTGGGGGATCATGCTCTGCATGTGGAAACAGCTTCTTGATTTCCCCAAATATGGAATGTCTCAGTACGGACTTAATCACCTCCACATCTAACCGYGCGTTGCCTTACTGGTGTATCTAGGTGACAGACAATTGTGTCTGTAATGGAAATTCATCAAGAAATCTTCAAATACGGTTTTGACAGTCCAGACAATTCCTCCTTGTTGAGAGGCATGAAACTTTTACTTAATTGAGAAAGAAACTAAGTTTGGCCATCAGACATTTTGAGCTGCAGTGAGACCAGCAACTGCAGACTTGGTGGGTCCTACACTCAGCAGTAGTGCAATTACTGTGGATTGGTTTTCTACTCARGCTTGACAAAAACCCTCACCACCTCCAACTGTGGCTAATCCAGTAAATAATTTGCTGATGCTTGTGACCATTAAAGCTCTTTCCATTGGCTATGCAAGTGGAAAATAACATTTCCAGGGATACCAGCTGCTTAAACAGTGGAGAGTTTTGTTTTGGCTAAATAAATTTCACAAGTGTAAGGCTAAGTTTCCTTGGTTTCAGAGGATTCTGGAGATTTATTACTAAAAAAAATGCTAATAGTACTTCACAGTATGATTTCTGGATAATCTCTGACCACCATGTGCTATGACATATAGCAAGCTTATCAAAGAACCAAGACAGATTTAGCATTGTTTCTTAGGATTGTTTTCTTTCTTTCTCCTTTTCTAGGCTGCTTACCTGGTTGGCATCTCAGATCCAAACAGTCAGGCTGGTCAGCAGGGTCTTGTTGACCCAATTCAATTTGCCAGAGCCAATCAAGCAATCCAGATGGCTTGCCAGAATTTGGTAGATCCAGCAAGCAGCCCGTCACAGGTGATTCCAGAGGATTGCAGTGGGACCGTCATTGTTAGGACGTGACTTCACTTTATTTGTGACCAAGCAAAGGAGTTTTGGTTTGAAACTGTTGCACGGCTTTGAACTGCGACTTTGCAGAGCTAGAGTATAGTAACTGTCATGCTCCTTTGACAATCTGCTTGTTTTGTGCCATCTATTTTTACAGGTATTATCAGCTGCCACAATTGTGGCCAAACATACTTCTGCTTTGTGCAATGCTTGTCGCATTGCTTCATCAAAGACAGCAAATCCTGTTGCCAAGAGACACTTTGTACAGTCTGCCAAGGAAGTTGCAAACAGCACTGCTAACCTGGTTAAAACTATCAAGGTACAAATGCTGCTTAATTGTGCTTCCTTCTTCCTTTGTGTTTTTATTTCTGCTTTTTTTTTTTTTTCCTGTTAAGACAGAATCAGAACAGTTAGAAATATCTTTTTACCTTCTGCAGTATGTGTGGTTTAAGAAATCATTAATTACATTTTTGAAGACCTGAATTGGAAWACACGTTCAGTGGTATAACTGTGCCATAGTCAAGATGGAAATAMTTGGGCAGTATTAGTGTTAGGAGGGGCAGCTGGCCCATCCAGTAGGGGACACCTCTGTGCTGATGTATTTAATGAGATTGCACCATGAGAATCATTTGCAAACAACTGAACGTGAAAGTTTTTAATGGTGTTACATTGCTCAATATCCAGAGGTTTGTGGAGGTATTTCTGACAGCTTTACTATGTTTATAGGAGAAAAATGAAGAAACAAATAATACTGGGGACCAAAAAGAAGCCGTTTATGTTGCTGCTCTTTAATAGTCTCCTGTTAATAGTAATCTTTTATTTTCCAGATACCTGCCTGCGATTTGGCAGGAGGTAGCTTTTCCTCATGCAAGCAGAAATAATACTTGTTAAGCTGTAGAGGACTCAAGATTCTAATCCTTCTGGAAGCCATTAGCTGGTCTGCTACTGAAAGTCTTTTAAAATAATTATGCTCTTAGGACTGGAAGATTCTATTAAATTACACAGAAGGTTCTTCATATTGAAATCTTTCCTATGAGATTATGAAAGAGATCAGTTGACTCTTGTGAAAATGAGAGCAATAAATTACTGGTTTGCTTAAAAAAAAGAATTTTTAAAATCAGTCTATAGGAAAGAACCACCTTGTTAGCCACTTCCACCCTTTGGAGCATGAGGTGCTGAGGCACAATTTATGAGTCACAGAGTGCAATGATAGAAAACCCTTATTCAATCTTGTGAAGCAAAGCAGCAGTTTTAATTTAGGGTCAATAACCAGCTAAGTAAAGAAACAGACGCTTAAAGCATCACAATCTTTGTGTCAGCCTTGTTTGTGGAGGAACTTTCACATGTCATAAGCACACAACAATTTAAAACTATGAAGAACTAAACCATCTTTCTTCAATTTTGCAAAGGAACCCATGCAGACAGAACTCAACCATGATTTAATTTCCAGGCCCTGGATGGTGATTTCTCTGAAGAGAACCGCAACAAGTGCAGAATTGCTACTGTTCCTTTGATAGAGGCTGTGGAAAATCTGACGGCATTTGCTTCAAATCCAGAATTTGTCAGCATACCAGCACAGATCAGCACTGAGGTAAGGCAGGGTGCTGCACTTCCACCCTCAAAAAGTTGAAAATGTTGAATTAATCATGTGTCGGGAGAGAAGAAGTGAGTGTAAAGTCCTGACCCCGAAAAGTCTTTCTGTGTTCCTGGGTGTTCATGAGGCATTCTGCTGTCTTTTGCTTAACCTCTGACCTTGAGTTTTGCACCAGAAGGATAAAACTAGTTAGGCTGCAGTAAGTGCTGCCAGTCTCCTGGCGCTGTAAAGTGATACAGTACAGGTGACTCGCATGTCTTGTTAGCTGGATTCTTCCATGTGATAAAGTRATAAATATCCCTTTTTCCCTCAAGAGCAATTTTAACAAACGGAACCTAATTAGTTCTGAAAAGGGTTGAAAGGATGTTGCTCGGTTTTTTTCCTTCCAAAAATGATGCAGTCATGATGACAAGAAGCAGGTCTTCTGAGAAGAATAACTTTCTGGGGGCCTTCTGTATTTTTTCCTGGGTTCTCCATCTTCAACCCCTTGTAACTGCAACAGAATAGTATTTAAAATAACTAGTAAAGGTTTTTTTCAGGAGAAAAAAAAATAAACAACTCCTTCAAGCTTCATAAAAGCTTCAAAGTAGAGGTCGTCTATTATGACTGACTCTCCAACTGCTCCTTCCTGCTTTTGGCAGCCGCCGTTCCAGCTTGCAGTATCAGATGATGCAGTAACTGTTGCAATCCTGAAATTGTGGGGCTGTAACTGAAATCTCAGCCTGTCCTCCAGGCCTGTAGTACCTGGGTTTACCAGATTACTGGCAATAAAATAGATATGGAGATGATGACCCAATTAGAGTGTTGTAGTCCAACTAATTCCTGGGAAAAGAGCGTGCGTGGTTGGATCTTGCAAGTTTTGTGAMAAATAAAGTTTATTTTCAAGATATCTCCGTAGTCTATGATTAGACAAGTGTCATTGTTTTTTCTTGTTTCTCAGCTGGATGGTGCCTTTCTAAACTTGAGAAGTGTTTCAGAGAAAACAATTGGACCGCGATGATTTTAGTACTATTTCTGTGTTGACTATCTGTGAATAAATAGTACAATATAAGAAATTATAATGCCATTTCAATGCTGTTAATTAACAGATTTTTAGGAGCGGAAAGTGTGGACAAACTCAAATAGTTACTTAAATGTTCTTTGTGTTCTTGTGCCTTTCTGACCATAGGGATCGCGAGCACAGGAACCAATTCTAGTTTCTGCTAAAACCATGTTGGAGAGCTCGTCTTCATTGATCAAAACTGCTCGTTCTTTGGCTATCAATCCAAAAGACCCTCCTACGTGGTCTGTACTAGCTGGGCATTCCCATACTGTCTCAGATTCTATCAAGAGTCTTATCACCTCTATCAGGTATGTCTTTTGTAGTGACTTTTTTGTGTCCACATTTAAGCCATCATAATTGAGCAGTCGTTCATAAAGAATAATACTGTATGGCCATTAGCACTGTGGTATTTTTCACTAATGGAAATTATTTATTCTGTGATGCACAATATCTCTCTAGTTATGCTGGGTGTTCAATCATAATTGATAACTGCAGCACTCTGCAGCATAGAGTTATTCTTTGTTTGTATTCTGTCCTCCTTCCCTGGTTCCACGTCCAGTTCAGTTTAAGGTAAATATAATAGCGAATGTTGTAGAAAAAAAAAATGTAGCTAATATTAACTTCATGCAGATCACGTGCCAACGTATAGTACATGGAAACCAGCTTTTATTTTTAAGGTGGGTCAGACAGCGTATAAATTACCTTTGCTATTTATTCTTTACTCTAGTGTTCTCGGTTTGCTTGCAAGAATGCTGTAGCAAGAAGTGAATATTCTTTATTTTTTGGACTAAGCCTGTCTATCCCTTTATTATTGAAAATTTTAAAGTGTAGTTCTATACTTAACCTCCAAAATGGTATGAAAACAGTGAACTAAGGAGTGTTTACAGTTTCGTTGATTTTTGATAATGATTGTGCTGAAATAGCAAACTGCATGTCAGGACAAAGCACTCAGAAACTTAACCTTTGTTAAAAGATACCTTGGACAGAATGTAACACCTAATACCGAAGGAATTGTTTTCTGAGACAGTCGATTGCACTGTACAGAAACGTGAATGTTTTTTCCTGCTGTCTGTTGCGTTTTCATGTTGACCTTCATTATTGGGCCAGTCTGGCCATCCTGAGGAGGTGGAATTTGCACTTCTCTTCAGAGGCAACAATTTTTTTTCTGTCTAATCCTTAAGAGAAGAGCGATGTGTGTGTGAAAGTGTGCAGAGTACTCTGTACGTACATCAAAATCCTGTAGGTGGAACAAAGCTAACTTTTGTCCTTGTTGCTTTCCTCCCCCATGCTTTATGTATTGTCAGGTAACGAAGTATGCTTGTGTGCATTCATGGCAGAGCCTGCCTCCTGCCCACCATGCTCAGCTTGCTATCTCTGCCTTTCAGGGACAAGGCCCCAGGCCAGCGAGAATGTGATTTCTCCATTGATGGGATCAACAGATGCATCAGAGACATTGAGCAGGCCTCCCTTGCAGCCGTCAGTCAGAGTCTGGCCACCAGGGATGACATCTCAGTTGAGGTAAGGGAGATAGCATGGGAACAAACAGAGTCAGGCTGAGCAGCCTCACTCACCCTGCTGCTTTTCTTTTCATTTGAAGATTTGGAGATGAGCGCTCGGCACAATCTGCCAGTGAGGGGAGAATTTTTCTTACTGGAATCTTTATAGGCAAAATCATGTGCCGGGCGAAGTGTGTCACTTCTGGAAAGATACCAGAATCACCAGGCAGAAGTAGGGGTGAAAGTACTTATTTTTAACCACCACTCACATATTACTCTGACTTCCTGTGCTGACGAGCCCAACTGATAGTGTTTCTCTGGTGCCTTGCCATGTGGAAGTCAGGATGTTTCTGAAGCTCATCTATTACTAGAAGTCCGGTGATGTAAATGTCTATCTATGTAATTTTTCTTAATGCCTTTTTTGCCATTAAATAAGTGAAATCTGGAGTTGATGTTGCTATATTCTCATTAAAAAAGGTTCCCTCCCCCCCCCCGCCCCATGGTAATGTAGACCAATCCTGTGCTATTCAGCCTTTCTCTAATTGAGGAAGGGCTGTCATGCCAGACTGCCTACGAAAAGTCATGATCAGATTCTCAGCTGGGTATTTAGTCTCTTTTTGTACTATTGCTTCCTGAAATTACATGTCTATTTTTGCATTCCAGTGGCTTCTTTGTGCTATAAAGCTGCATACTAGAAACATCTCAGACTAAATGAAGCTACACAAAAGAAGTTATTACAGGAAATATGTCATAGATCTAATTCTTTTCTATTTAAATAATGAAGTCATCTTGGACACCATGTCGAACTGAAATAAACATTATGGCAGTTATCTAGTATAAAGCAGTACAGGAATGTAACGAAGTACAAAAATAGTATTTATTTTCTCTTGCCTTTCATGAGAGTGAGCTAAATCCCAGAGGCTGGCAAGACATTAAGTGGCTCTGAATTAAAAGCCAGTATTTATGTCTCGACAAGCCCAGTAATATGCTTTTCTTATGCTCCTGTCCTGCAGATGGTGTTCAGGAGGTCAGTCCCACATCTCTGTCCCTCAGAGATGTCATATTTTTCCTTGGTCTTTCCTTATAGGTGAATTTCTTCTGCTATCTTCATAGTCTACAGCAGAGCTTTTTGCTCTTCTGCTGTATTGTCTGCTTTGAAGAATGTTTCTTCGTATTTAAATCGGAGCTCCTGCTGGTTTCTCTGATCAGTGTAGTGATACTAAATCTTTGGCAGGGCAAGAATAGTTTGGGGGGAGGGGGGTGTCACATTGCAATGAGAAAGGACACCTACTCCTGAGTTTACTACTATCAGCTGGAGTAGGAGGGAGCCATCTTCCCCCCTCTCTCTCCAGACTTGCTATATAAATCTCAAGAGGAGCAGGCCTGTTTCAGGGTTTTTGTGGTAGAAACAGGGTGAAAGAGAAGAAATGAGCAAGTACGTAAAGAAAGCCGACAGTGTGGATTTCTGCATCCTTCTGTAGTGGGTCGTTTGAACAGTGTTCTGAGTATGTTGGTTGGTCTGAGGGTGATTGTTATGGTGTGGTACCACTTGGTAAAAGAACAGCTGTGATAGTAACTGATGATTTCTCTTTATATTAGGCTCTACAGGAGCAGCTGACATCGGTCGTCCAGGAAATTGGCCACCTCATTGATCCCATAGCTACTGCAGCTCGGGGAGAAGCAGCTCAGCTTGGGCACAAGGTACTGTCCTAACATTACAAAGGTATTTGATATCTTGGACAGGGGAGACCATGATTTAGTAGCTTTTTTACTTTCTACGGAAGAGCAGAAGAAAGCATGTGGAAGGAGGAAAGATCTGGGATTTCCAAATACTCGGAGCTGCGACCAGATAAACCTGTTTATGTTTTGGGGCACCTGAAAGATATTTTCATTGAGGTTTTTGGTGAGGGGCAGGTTCGCGGAGAAAGGACAAATTAAGAAAGTGGAGGGAAAAGCAAAGATGGCAGAGCAGAGCGCAGTGTTATACGTCTCCCTACCTCTGGCTGTTGCAGCCAGCAGCTGTACATAATGTGTAGGTTCTTCTGTCTCTTGTGGTGTGTTACAGGTGACCACAGGACCTGGGGCCCATCACGCTCCAGGCTCGTTTGGCAGGTCACACAGTTCGAATATGTATATATAGGAGAATTTGGCCAGCTGATTGAAGTCTGGCAAAGGTTTGTCAGATCCTATCCTGATCTGGGGTCCTTGCATAAAGCACGCTACTCTCTTTCTTGGCCAGCTCATGACGAAGCGAGGAGGGAAGTGTGGGATACGCACAGAGGTTACCTCTGACCTATGGAGGCCCATCTCTTGAAGCAGCTTCTGTAGTCTGAGGAGAGGAAGGTTTAAACCGCAGTTTCAGAGGAGGAGCGTGATGTGCCTGCTTTCCACCTTCTGAGCGAGGCACTGTGTCTCCATTGACTATAGAGGGAGTGTTAGCTTTATTAGGAAAAAATTCGTGATTTTGAACTACCCTGAGTTTCAGCCCCTGCTGCAAATTTTTAGAGGCTGGGGGGAAGAAAGGTTTATAACAATCTTGTGTTCTATTGTAAGTGTTGTGTAAACATGTCCCTCTGTTATGTGGAGTGTAAGTATGGTAGAAGTTGTGCTTATTAGATCTCTGTCCAAAAATGAAATGTTACAACACACGTACCAGAAGTGTGCTTTATTCACTGTGGTTATTACAAGACTTTAGTAGTTTCTCAGGTAGTAATTCCTCATCCTACAATATATTCTTGAGAGAAAAATAAATACAGGTTATCTGTGTCAGTGTATTTAATACTGGAAAGGAATCACTTTGTTAGTGAGAGAGCTTTTCCGGAGTTGTGCCCATGTAACTCTGTTTGGCTTTGGATAACCATCAAATATTTCATAACTATTTGCAGTTTTGATTCTTAGTTGACCTAGCCCTTTGAGGCACACAACAAATAGGGATTGCGAAGGTACATGTAGTTAAAGTCACATTCCTCCTCCTGCTTGTTAGGTAAATGTTGACCGAAGTTGACAGCACTTTTCTTGAGCCTGTTTTTCCTGCTGAATGCAGAAGAAACCGTTCCTGCTGTTTACTTTGACACAGGTTAAAAGATCTCATGTTTGTGAAATCGTTCCTACGATTGAGGTTATTGGTGGTGGGGTTTTTTTGGGGGGGGCTTTAATCCTCTCAGAAACAAAATAGAAAAAGTCTGACTAAGTCTTAAAATTTTATTGGCTCTTAGCTATCCATATAGTCATTTAGATGAAGTAAACCTTTCAGTATCTTTCCCTGCACATGAAGTACTGCTATTTTTTTTTCTCCGTGCCAGCCTTCAAAAGCTGCTTATAGCCCCTGCAAACATACACACACTTGAACTTCTAAGGCTTCAGGTGTACCAGATGGTGCCACAGTGGGCTATTTGTGTGGGTTCTGTGGGGTAATTGGCCCAAAGCAGTACAGGGTTTTTGCATCCAATAAAAACTGTAAAAGCGAAGTCTCATGGATTTCTGCAAGGAACCAAGCGCTGTTGTGGTTTTGTAGAAGATGTGTCAGATGACAGGTAGACTGTAAAAATATTCGCTGATTTTCTTAGAATACCTGTATAGCCAAAAGCAGATGTTTCCTCAGAACATTAGCTTATTTTCTTAGAATACCTATATAGCCAAAAGCAGATGTTTCCTCAGAACAAGTGTAAATCAAATTAGAAACTGAGGAGAACAGAGACTGACTCCACGCATTTCTGAAGACTAAAGTACAGCAACCGAAGCTGCTAGCAGAACTGTGTCTTTAGATATTCCAAACACTGTATTGAGCCCAAATAATTAACTTTGGGGAAAAATGCAGCGTGCTTGGTATGTGGCTTTTGTAGCATGCCTATTCCTGTTGGCCTATACCAGCCACTGGGTTGCAGACTAGCACTTAACCACTAGTCTCCTTTTTAGCAGCAAGAAACACTGCAGGGTTGTCTTAGGGGAGTGTTCACGCATCAGGAGTGATGAACCGTGTCCAGAGGTAATGTTAGCCCTTGTGCCCGCTCTGGTGCCTTACACAGCAGAGAACCGTCCAGGTCTGCACTGGGATCTGATGAAGGTGGTTTGAGAGGTTAGGGAGCGAAGGCTGCGAATACAAACAGTCCCTGAGGTGAACAGAGCGGTCCAAATCCAGTGCGGTCCCATTTGTTATCTGTTGTCCACAACGAAGGTTGAGAAATTCTTCCCTTGCATGGAGGAGAGATTTGTCATGGATGCTCCTAAGTAGTGTGCGACTGCCGTGACAGTTTCTTCATCTGACCTCAAAGGACCGTGTGCGTCTGAGGGAGGAGACACATGGCTTTATCAAGGAATTTGAAGGTGAGGGGAGACAGAATCACACGGGCACATAATACAAACTAAACGCTGTACAGCGCAGAAGCACTAGGACAGCGTGCTGCTTGAGCTAAGCCACGGCCCGATGGTAATCAGGTTCCTCTTCAGTTACACCTGAGAAACGGGGTTAATGGCTTTCTGTGGTTGTTCTGGCTTTCTTAGGTAACACAGCTGGCAAGTTACTTCGAACCCTTGGTTTTAGCTGCAGTTGGCGTGGCATCCAAAACACTAGATCATCAGCAACAGATGACTGTGTTGGACCAGAGCAAGACGCTAGCAGAGTCTGCCTTACAGATGTTGTACGCCGCCAAAGAAGGGGGAGGAAACCCCAAGGTACAGTTGCCGGGTGTAACTAAGGGATTATTGGAGATGGGTGAGGGTGAGGGCGTGAGGGGAGAGGGCAGGCGGGGCAGAAGGAAACAGCACCTACCTACTGCATGGCTCAGGAATACCTTTGCAGTGAAAATTCCACTGACAGCTCTCCTGCCATCTCTCATTGGAGAGTGGAAACACTTGCTGAAGGCAGGATGCCAGTCCGGCTTACAGCATCCTCACAAGGGACACAAAGTCAGGGTCTGATGGCAAATATCTACAGAAATAACTACAGAAACCAAGTGGTTAGAAGACAGGGTCTGTCTGCCACACGGCCCAGTGGGCAGGGCTCRCCTGGTGCTGCTGCTCGTGGACGATGCCCCACGCTGCCTGGAAGGACGGACGGGGTCTGCTTTCTGGCGCTGAGCTCCGCGTGGAAGCGCCCACCATCCCACAGGCCACCCGGCAGCGTAAGGACCATTCGTGGCCCGGACCTCACGCCTTCTCCCAGTGGGCAGCAAGCCACGCCCTGTCCTGCCCCCGAGGGTGTGACAGGCCACGCCCCATGCCACTCAAAAACTGCACGACTGGGCACCCCCCGCCGTGCGGACACGTGTGTCACGGCCCCCTCCAGCCGTCCCTTCCCATACCCTCGTTTTACAGCGCRCTTCCCGCGCCTTTCTCTGAGGGATGCCGTCGCGCCCTGCTTCTTTCAGGACTGGCTGCGCGCGTTTCTCTGAAGGGGGCCTGCATGTGATATTTTATATATAGCCACCATCGCACAGCACGTTTCTTCTGGTGTGCTTCGCGCCCCTGCATAATACAGGCGGTGGCGCGTGACGCTTTCCTCTGGCACGCTCTGCGCGCCTTTATAGAGAACTGCTGGCACGCGACATTTTTCCTTCTGGCATGCTCCACGCGCCTTTATAGAGAGCTGTTGTCACGTGCCACCTTTTCCTCTGGCGTGCTCCATGCGCCTTTAAAGAGAGCTGGCGTCGTGCAACACCTTTTCCTTTGGTGCGCTCCATGCACCCTTTTAGAGGCAGCGTCGCACGATGCTTTTCCCTCTGGCGTGCTCTGCGTGCCTTTATAGAGAGTCAGCATCGCGCGATGTTTTTTCCCTTTGGCGCGCTCAGCACACCTTTAAAGAGAGCCGGCGTCGTGCAACACCTTTTCCTYTGGTGCGTTCAACGTGCCTTTACTGAGAGCTGTCATCGCAATGACGCTTTCCTCTCGCACGCTCTACGTGCTGTTAGGGAGCTGTCGCGCGACAACTTTTCCTCTTGCACGCTCTATGTGCCCTTAGAAAGCCGTCGTCGCACGACACTTTTCCTCTGGTGCGCTCCACGTGCCTTTATAGAGAGCCATCGTTGCATGACATGCTTCCTCTGGCGCGCTTCACACACTTTTATCGAGAGTCGGCATTGCGCGATGCTTTTTCCCTCTAGCACGCTCCCTTTTATAGAGTCGTCGGCGCGTAACACCTTTTCCTCTGCTGCACTCCGCGCACCCTTAAAGAGAGCCGCCAGCGCGCAATGCTTTTTCTCTGGCGCATTGCACGCGCCCTTACCGAGAGCCATTGTCGCGCAACACCTTTTCCTCTGGCGTGCTTCTGTTACACACGCGGCGTCACGCGAGGCTTTCTCCTCTGGTGCGCTTCCCGCGCCTTTCTCGGAAGAGCGCTCGCACGCCCCGCTCGTTTTCACTCCTTTTTTTTCTTTTTCTTTTTTTTTTTAAACTGTATTTGTTCTAGGTTTTGGGTTTGTTTTTTTTATTTATTTTTTCTTTTATGAGTTTTTCATGAATATCCAAGCAGTTTTTCTGAAGTAGGTTTTTGATTGAAGTTAGAGGATTTTTTGGGTTTGAGATTTTTTTTTTATTTACTGCTTTAGAAAAACTGTTGTTGTGAAATATTTCCTTAGGAGTGTTTTTTGTTACAGCCTTTTTTAGTGATGTTATATGATTGTGATATTTTTTTTTTTCTTTATATGGCAGGCATTTTCTGTTGTTGTTCATATGTCTACATGTGTCTCTTTTGAACATTTTGTTTTGGTACTGAAGCAGACTGTTTCTCTGTCTGGTGTTATTTTTGCCTTCCCTTATCTTTGTTGCTTCTGTTGTGTACAAGTAATTTTCGTCATTTTTTTCTAGAAGAGGTCCTGTTGCTTTTCTAAGCAATTCCTGTTCAACATTGTGTTTTCTTGTCTAAGCAAGATTTGTTCTGTTGACATTGCTGTTAGATTTAGCTTCTCACCTTTGACCTGAAAGGACATTTTCAGAGCTGTTGTATTGTCGTCATTAATTACGCTTTTGATTCGCACGTTGATTTGGGCGCACAATGCTCTCTGATGATCTCTGTTTTCTCATTTTCTCTCTTCCAGGCATCCCATACTCACGATGCAATCTCTGAGGCCGCTCAACTGATGAAAGAGGCTGTGGATGATATCATGGTTACCTTAAATGAAGCTGCAAGCGAAGTAGGCATGGTTGGAGGTATGGTAGACTCGATAGCAGAGGCAATGAGCAAGGTGAGCATAGAAATGCAGACCCCCTTTTCGTTTTGCACTTGAAAGTCGATCCATATTGCAGCTGCTGCTGATTTACTTCAGCGATGGTTGGTAACTGACACGCTATGAAGGAAACCTAAAGATTCTTGGATTTTGCAGATTATGAAATCAAACTGATGGTGCTCGTGTTAACAACCTACACTGTACCTGTCGGTGGAATTACTACAAAATATTTTTATTTGGTAACATGCTGGTATTTAACTGCAATCTTAAGTCAACTGGCCTTTTATTTTTGCTTCCTTTTCCTATTTATCTGTCATGTTAGTCTCCTAAACGATCAGCAGGCCAACCTTGAAGCAAACTGCTTTCAGAGAAAATGTCAAAGCCTGAAGTGCTCTGCTACGCGTTGTAAAGTATTCTACTGAAAATGTATAGTTGCAAAATGTAAACGAGTTCAATCCAAATAATTGGCTTTTCCTATCTCAAGTTAAAGGTGTGCAGGATTGAAGCCTTTACCATGTAAAGGAATCTTACATTATCTTCTTGCAGGAACATTTTGTTTCATAACGATTGCACGTTCCTTTCTGTGTTAACCAAGAACTATAGGTGGTTTGACCTTGCATGAGAAGTTGACCTTGCGCCCGAAAACTCTGCACTGTAAATTCTCTGCGTGTTCCATGCTCGTAACATGGACTAAAGTCTTTTCTGAGCTTCTCTGTACATCCTGGTGCACTGTCTTCACTTGCGTATTTTGAGAGGAGATTATAAAAATGAATATATAATACAATTTTATTATTACATGTAAAGTATGCTTTTAGTTATGACCTTATTATTTCTGCTGTATTTTTCCCTTTTTCTCGCAGCTGGATGAAGGCACGCCTCCAGATCCCAAGGGAACATTTGTTGATTATCAGACCACTGTGGTGAAATATTCTAAAGCCATTGCTGTAACAGCACAGGAAATGGTAAGATATGTGGTTAGAAATAAGTACAAACTCTTCTGCATATATAAGGAACGTGGAATGATTTGCACTGTGTTGTGAAACTCTTTATAATGCTAATTTTCAATGACCTTCTCTCTTTAGGGGTAATGGAGCAAAGGAAGTGATGATTTTGTCAATTTAACTCTTGGAACTTAGTGGTGTGATCATAGGGGTGGCCATCTACAGGAGGAGTGCTGGATTGTGTTGTGGCTCTTCTGCACAAAAACTTCTTATTTGTCTCATTTTCTGTGAGAAATATAAGGAAAACATTTCACCTACACTTCACACTTTTTCATCAGCCTGTTCAATTATCACTGAAATACCCCCTTATGTTTATGGATGACCTCAGGTTACCCTTTTACACTTACTGTTTCATTTAGCCTGTGAAATAACGTCAATATTTTCAGGTCCCTGTAATGCTTACAAATGAATGCAGAACAACATCTCAAATTGTTCTTTTCGTGCATTTCTGTGATTCACTGGGGTCTAACAAAAGAAAAAAGGACACTTGTTGAATCAAGATTTTCTTAACTCATGTTTCACAGTAATGCTTACCATAGCATGTTTGCATTTTGAAGAGTGCTTCCGTTGCTTGTTTGTTTTTGAGAGGCGAGGGGACTATTTATGTGTGCTACAGACAGGATTTTTTACAAAATTGATTGCTATTGCAGTCAAGACAGGTTGATGATTCTGCTATCTACGACATTGCAGCTTATTGGCAAACAGTATAAATTCAGTCTAAAACTAGTTTTGCCCTAAGGATGGAATTCCATGGCTCTTACTAACATAAATTGGAGACAGAAGAAATACCTCTGTTAAAAGGTAGGCTTTTTTCTAAAGAAAGATTCAGTTATTTATACTGACTTCTACCAAGGCATTCTGCGTAGTCCTACCTATTCCTTGTTGGTCCTCTTGCCGTCTTTAGACATGTTTTGCATTGGTCCTCAGACTTTTTTCCATTTTCACGCTCCCATGCCATGCCAGCTGAGACTAATGTAGGCTAGCTCACCTTTGACAAAATAAGGTGGCTGAGACACACAAAACCCGCTTCCCCAGCCAGTCCGAGTAACTGTGTACCTGGCCCGTCGCCCCGCCATGTCAAAGAGTGAATTATCAGCTCTAACTGCTACTCTTTGATTACTCCGTATGTTCTGCGAGTGCCTGGTTACCGTGACTCTAATAAAGCATGTTCGCTTGAGTTTCCTCATGGAATTCTTGCTGGAGGACAGGTCCCTTACACGGCAAGTGGTTTACCCTATTTCATCAGTGTGGCCAAACAAATGAGTGTGCTTCGAAGCTGGAGTGTATTAACAAATTATTCTCATGCCTGTCATTTTTCTTTTTCTCTTGCCTGTGTTCTTTTTTCAGATGACTAAGTCGGTTACTAACCCAGAAGAGTTGGGAGGACTTGCATCACAAATGACCAATGACTATGGGCATTTGGCTCTCCAGGGCCGAATGGCTGCAGCTACAGCAGAACCAGAGGAGGTCTGCAGTTTTTAGACCTCTTTATTCTCTGTACACGGGGGCGTCAACATGGGTATTCTTTTACCATAGAGAATCCAATAAATACAGAGTGAAGTGACGAGGGCTATTCACCTCGCTCGGTTGCAGCAACACGCTTGCAGCCATTGCCAAATGCGATACATCCCTTGTATGATCAGACAGATAATAGGTTTTGAACCGTTGGTTAATGTGGTTTTTTTCCGAATGTCTTTGCGATGATTCTAACACAAATGCAGTGACTGTGTTTCCACTGCCTTTGCTCTGTTAGCCACTTCTGTACACAAGCACTGTCTATACTATGTGTGGTCTGTCTGACAAGCAAACAGATGTGCTGCCTCTGGCCCACTGACACTTGGAACGTGGGACAGGACAGCACAACTGTTCCCAGAAGAATTTCATTTGGCCTCTTACCGCTCGATTGAAACTGACGTGAACCCAGTCAACGTTATAGGTGTACTTTGGCTATACAGATCTGTCTCTTATGATCTACTTCTATTTTCACTAAAAACAGACTTTGAGACACAAACTATATGCAGCCAGACAAAAACTCGACCAGGTTTGCTTTCATTGGACAGAAAGGAACCGATGAGCATAGCAAAATTATGCGTCTTCTCAAAATGCCGTGAAATCTTAGAATATCAACAGTTATTTACATGTATGTGTCATAAGTACTGTTTCCGCCTTACGGTTTGTGGAGAGATATCTATTTTGGTCTTTGATATTGACCTTTCCCTTCTCCAAATATCTCCATTCAGTGTGCCTTCACAGATGGGGGCAGAGCTGCACATAGTACKATGGCGTACATAATTACTGATAACACACCTCAGTTTTACCACTGCTCCTGTGCATGGGTGTATAATGATAGGACTCACTACAAAATGTTTCCAGTGAACGTTCAGAACTTCAAATCAGCTTCGCTTCTGTTTCTCTTCAGCCCTCCTGTTGCTCTCGATACATATGTATTGCCTACCAAACAAGTTTTCTCCTAGGAGTACTATGAATCAGGAGATTTTTAACAAAACTTAGGGACTACACAAAAGATGTAACATTTTATTTCATAAGTACGGCTTTTTATGCTACAAGCCTTGTTATAAGAATTATCCAATCAAAGAACAGAAACCTTTTGTTAAAACCTCGGTCCAGCATCAGAAAGAAATAGCTTGTGATAATAGTGGGCAATTCCGTAGACCAGGACAGAACCTCCTAAATTACTTGGGGCTTTCGCTTACAGACAACTTGCAAATACAAAGAAAGCTCTTAATTATTTACTCTACAGCTTTCCTTCAATCTCATATTTTTTGATGAATTACAAATATATATACGCTTTTTTATCTTGCCTGTAAGCGACTTCAATTATAATTTCCTGTCCTGAAAGTCAGATGCAGGCAACTGGAAGGAGCACAAGTATCTCTTGCTGCCGGGTCATCTTTTGTACCTCAGAGTTGGAATACGATGCAGGAGAAGCAGGTTCCCTATGCAGTCTTACACGCCTCATGCTAACAGAGGAATATGTACTGTTCGCCTCAGTTGCATTAACCTGTTACTGTAGTTGCTGCATATTCTCTGAGCACAATTACAGAAATCTTTTCACCACTCTCCTCTTCTCATTGCATGCCTCTGGTTATGGAGCATAGACAAACTTTATCAAGGTGGGGTAAGAGGGTATCTCACCATCACCAGATGTATCAGATTATCTAGATAAAAGACCTTCAAAGAGTTTTTGACTCCATAATTACATTCCACCACTGATAGACTCTTGAGTGTTTCATGCTCAGTAGCTACGTGAAAAGCAACGGCTTGCATTCAGCTTGATACTGTTAAATTGAATTACCATTTCTGCACGTTACTTTCTGCCTGAAGTTGAAATAATTCCATTTGTGATACTAATGGCTCTGATTCCTGCTTACTTATTAATCCCAGTACACACCTATATGCCTAAGTACATTCGGGTACTAAAACTCTCACGTGTTTCTGAACAGGGACCGCACAGCTTATGCTGTAGGATTGTTAAATCCTGCCCTCACCGCTTCTGATTTTCCACATTTCAGTGCTCTGCGTGTATGTGGTCAGTTCTGGAAAGTTGAGGCTCTGTGCGAGATTCAAAAACAGAGTCATACACTTTTTGACCCAGTTTCAGCAGTGTAGAGTAAATGTGTACTTTTTACCCATCGTACCTACCTTGAATACAGCTCACGCTGATGGTACAGTTCTGGGAGGTGAAGTAGTGTTATTCAAATGCGGTGAAGTTGTGTGTGCTTGAATTACGTATGCTTGACTTGGGTGCACGCCTTATGCCTTCTCTTTCCTGGGGTCCGGTTCACTAGTGCTCCTGTTTCATCAGTAAGCTTTTTATAGGGTTGTGCTACATGAGTAGATGGGATTACATCTGTCCTTTTTTTTCTGATCTCAGCAGAGAGTATAGCAATGGGTGGAATATTGGTAATAAAGATTCACCAGAGTGACCGTGTTTCCATTTGTGTTGACACAGTGTACCAGCATGACATTTATTTATTCACTTTGCTTTTGCTTCCTTTTTCCCTGTACCTCCTCTACCATCTAGATAGGGTTCCAGATCAGGACTCGGGTGCAAGAACTTGGCCATGGCTGTATCTTTCTTGTGCAAAAAGCTGGAGCTCTCCAGATTTGCCCTACAGACAGCTACACCAAAAGGGAGTTGATAGAATGTGCTCGTGCTGTCACGGAAAAGGTAAGACATCCTTCTATGTCGCCCTACAGTGTTTGTCTACCAAGCTGCCCCAGGGAGTAAACCAGTCAAATTGTCTGGGTTCAGGAAATGATTTTTTTTAACTTCCCATTAGAGTACAATATTGGCTGAATTGCACTAAGTTCTTACTTTTCTTTCAAGTGTTTAGTGCAGTTCATGTGCTATATTAGCCCATGATTAGCCCTTGCTCATGTCTCGTAATAAAACTTCAGCCTCATACCAGAGGGAGACTGGTCCAAAACTAATCCCTAAGACATGAGATGGCACTTGTGCCTTATGAGGCCCTCCCTTGGAAGTACCAAGTCCATGTGGATGGCCACAGTTACCGAGATGAGGTTGGTCGATGACACAGGATTTCATGTAGCAACGTCCTCTCCTTTTAAGACTGGGCCAAGGTAACACACTTAGAACTACATCTTCAAACTGTCTGGGGTTTCTTGGTCTTTGGAAACGTCCACTTCAAACAGATGGCCTGGGTAGCTTGGCTTTGCTGAACCTTTTTCATGGCCTCTCCCTCCTTTTGTTGGGCACGAACAGTGATAGTCAAATGTCAAGTTACCTTTAGATTTCACCAAATATCACTTGTTCAGCCTGTGTTAGTGTGCTCTCAGCTGTACAAATTTTCCACTGTGTCATGCCCCAGGAGTATCAGCATTTCCAAATTTAGGCAGGGGTAGACAGTATCTTGTAAGAAAAGTTAAAGCTGATAAGGAGAGTAATAATGAATCACAGGGACGACCTATTCAGAGGCAACTCTGAATCCAAGCAGAGCCTCAGGAAGAACTGTACTATTAGAAGTCAGTATACATATCCCCAGATGTGGATCCTTTCTTGCAAAAGCAGGATTTAGTTACTGTAGTATGGCCTGAGAACGGCATCCCAGCTGCAGAGCTTTGCAAGGACAATGTTAATTAGATGAAATGGAGATGTCTAGCTTTTTTAGTGATGAAAAATGTTGCTAGACATAAAGCCATATATTGTCTTTCTATAATTTTCTATAAATACAACAATATTTAGTATCTCGATCCAGAGAGGCTATACTTTCTATTTCTCTGATGTTAAAGTTTATGTCAGTGCACTGGACATGACTCCTGGGGTGCTTGAGGCCGGTATTTATTTATCCTGGCAGAAGTTCACTACATTACCTCTGTCTGTATTTCACAGAAGTTTTAACTGACGTGCTTCATCCTGTGACGAGCAGATCGCTTCATTCTGTCTGAAAAGTGGACTTCCTAGCTGAAGTCCCCTTTAATTTGAGGCAATCTTTAGTTGTCACAATGACTGCACAAAGAGAGCAAATAAGGGAAAGGGGAAAGAAAGGTTTATTAAAATTTGTAAAATGATACTGCGGAATGAATTTCTGTTGTTGATTCCAGTCACGTTAAAGAGCTTGCTTAACTCAATGTCCCGTAATGAGGCTTTCTTTTGATGATCGCCTTATTCCTTTATGTTGTTTCCAGGTCTCCTTAGTTTTATCTGCCCTTCAGGCGGGAAACAAAGGCACGCAAGCCTGTATTACTGCGGCTAGTGCTGTGTCTGGGATAATTGCAGATCTAGACACCACTATCATGTTTGCTACTGCTGGAACCCTTAACGCCGAGAACAACGAATCATTTGCAGACCACAGGTCAGTGTAACTGAAAAAGGTGAAGGAGCGCATGCACAGGGGAACAGTGGAACTGGCAGAACCAACCAGCATGTGGAGATCAATTTTTACCTTTCTAGATTCCCAYGAATGAAATTGAATGAGGCAATGGAGTGAGAAGAGAAATAGGAAAATTGGGATGTTGATAGAGGACAGCAAGCTTCATTTTGGTTATTTCTGTGAGGAAAGAATTTTAAAAAGCTGAGGAACATCTGCCGAGAGCACTTCCAACAGAAGGCAGCAACTGTAGCACTATTTTGGCTTTTTTTTTGTTTTTATTCAAGCCATCACATTGCATAGAATACCATGTGCTGTTATTCCAGTAGCAAAAATTAGCTGTCCATGACTTTGAAGAGGAATCTTCTATATACTTTTTTCCAACAGCTGTTCTTGGCTGTTTGTCTTGCTAAATCATGCTTACAGTTAATGCTGTTGTGGACAGCAGTGATGGAAATGGCACAGCTATGCCACGCATTTTCCTCTTTGGCAGAGATAAGCCCATTTGCCCTTCAAGTAGCATCTGCAACAAAATAATCCCACAGCATTTTTCATCACGTTAAGAGATTGGCAGCATCTGGCTGTTACTTCCTTTGCACTAAAACCCAGGGCTTCATAGCCAAGACACTGACTGACTGCTTCGCAGCCTAGTTGGCCTACGCCACAATTGCATGGATGGCATTTATTTCCTGCCTTGCCAGTTGTTCAAGAAAGAGGAAAGGTACAATGGTGTGTAAGTCGCTGCCACTCTGCAGACTGAAAGTCAGGGGGTTTTGTACAGGTGTAATTAATTTCCAGGCTGACATTTTACATGAATATGGTTCTAGTTCTCAGTTAACTTGACTCGTTTGCGAAGTGCATATTCAAAATGGTTTCTTCTTTTACCCAAATGTTGCTTTGGATTTGTTGTCCTGACATGTCAGAACATGCATATGGGGGGGGAGGAACCCTGACTAGGTCACATTCTCTGTTCCTTTTGCCATCCTTGCTGCTGCCTTCTTCACTAATAATTATTTTAGTTTCCTTACAATATGCTGATTAAGAGGGAGGTTTGACAGCTGTTACTTTCCTCACAGCATGGCCAGATTTTCTTTCAGTGTTAAAATGCAATGCTCTCTTCTGCTACTGCCCTACCTCATTTCTTTTCAAGATGGGGTCATTTTAATAAACTGCCTTGCATCTAGCCCAAATTATAATGCTACTGTTTTAATAGTTGTCTTGTCTTTTTTTACTTGTAACCTGGCCTGTGGTATATTATCATGAGTGGACACTGGCATGATGACTTACATCAGCTCTTCTATGTAGCTGTTAGTCACCGTAACATTGAAAAACACGTTTTTTTCCTCTTCTCCTTTTCCACTTCCTTCCCTGCTTCCTCTTTTTTTGCTACAGGGAAAATATCCTGAAAACAGCAAAAGCTTTGGTTGAAGATACAAAATTGTTGGTTTCTGGTGCTGCTTCGAGTCAGGACAAACTGGCCCAAGCAGCTCAGTCATCAGCTAACACCATCACTCAGCTTGCTGAGGTGGTAAAATTAGGAGCAGCTAGCTTGGGATCCGATGATCCTGAAACACAGGTGAGATGTTTTAAGACTTTTCTGATACCCTTAAAGAGACCAGAGACAGATTTCAATTGATAAAATGCTGTGGGACTTGTGCTTTTAAGTAACACAATAGGGTTCATCTCTTCTGGGACTTTTCTGGGTTTACTCAGACGTCACTTTTTTTAGAATACAATCAAGAGGTTAAAGCATTGAGTGGAACTAGACAGGCCTTTGTATAACACTTTTGCTTTTATTTCATGGGTGTGTTCCAGGTGGGATGCTTTTGGCAAAGTATTTGTCTCATTTTTACTAAGTTGTGATTGGACCCTTGACTCATCCCATTTTTGTTCTAAAGAGCTTGCATGACTTTAAAGCTACTTACCCAGCTTACAACTGGGCTGTGCACTGTGCGTTACTTGTGTAGGCTAACAAGCTCTTGCCATTCTCTAGCTATATCTGAGTTGTTTTGCATTTAACTCAGTAGCTTCAGCCTTCTGTGTAGATTATCTCAAATATTTCTTCAGTTGTTTGTTTGGATCTTGGCGAAATGGAGGTTGGCAAGCATATTGCAGGTGTGCCTGTGATGGTACCAAATTAGTTTGAAAAAGCCTGCTCATTTGCATAATGCACTGAAAGGGATGTGTGTTCTGGTTTGCTTCACCTGTATGATGGACTAAACTTCCAAGATGTTCCTTTCTAGGAAAACACTGCTGGAAGCACTTCTCTTCTTTTCTCTCTTCTTTTCTCTCTTCTT
>JASVER010000048.1:3507382-3574635 GCA_030449065.1 Oceanodroma leucorhoa
TCCTTTCCTTTTTCCTTTCCTTTTTCCTTTCCTTTTTCCTTTCCTTTTTCCTTTCCTTTTTCCTTTCCTTTTTCCTTTCCTTTTTCCTTTCCTTTTTCCTTTAACAGAAGGATTTCCGTAAACTAGCAACATTTGCAAAGCATTCATCACATATTTGTTTTATTCTATAGGTAAAAGCCAAGAATACAGTACTTAGAATAAAAGCTATTGTGCACAAGTAATTATTTATTTGGAGCAATTTTATATTGCCAGTTTGAAATTGTAGGTGCATCATGTGTCCTAAATGGAACATTTCTAATAGCTTTAGCACACGATACCATCACAACATTTTTCCACAGCAGCAACACTTATTTTACCTGGTGTGGTAGAGTCTCAGATGTCTTATATTGCAACTTGTCGCACAACGTAGGCAGTTGGACAACAGACAATCGCATCAGTCTGTCCTATGTCTCAGGCTCTTTTATTATTTCCATGGTCAAAGAGCTTCTGAGCTACCAAAAGCTAAATAAATTTTTCAGGAAAAGCAAAGACTTCACGTGTATATAAGTTACAGTGAGCTACAAACACGAAGGAATGTGAGGCCGTTTTCTTATTATTTGTAATGCTACAGAAATGCAGTTATTGAGAAGTGATTGTTCCACACCTTTTTTTTTTTTTTACTGAGCTTTCTTATTTTTCATGCATCTTTCAACATTTTCCTTAAAAAGAATTCTTCAGAATTCCAGCAAAATACTTAAAACATCTGATTTTCTACTAGTGGAAAGGGGAAAGGAGAAGGATTTGGAGGAGAGAATTATTCCAATAATACCCTAAAATAATTAACAAGCCTGTTGTACTGTCTGTATTTTGTCTAGGACTTCTGTCTTTGAATTTGGGTTCAGGAGACAATATCTCCAGATTTGACTCTTCCTGACTTCAAGGCCAACCAAGTTATTTAGCATTTAATTCTCTTACAGAGGTTCAACTTCCTTTTCCCTGAAAGAACATCTCCCTCTAACACCTAACCGTAGCAAGTGCATTTGATCTTTCCATAGGTGATTTCAGCATTGGTACATAACTGTAGCATTAGACTGTAAGCTTATAATCAAACTGTTCTCTTGCTCTCGTCTCACTTCCCCCCAAAGGGTGAAGAACATGGAGAAAAGTAAACCTCTTAAATCCTACCTGCAATCAGCATTTCAATTTCTTCATGGGAAATAGTCGCTTTTATAGATTCCAACCGGTTGTATGAAATACTGTAGCTATCAACACAGCTCTTCCTCTTCCAGAATATTACATGTTTTACTGGTGTGGAGGGAGGGTGGTACTATTTGTGTACCAGCAGTAGATTTTTTTTTTTTTTTTTTTTTAGCTGTGTTCTAAAAATCACACCCTCACCCAGGCTACCGTTTCTTGTCTGAGGCTTACGGTTATTTCTCATTCCTATAGGTTGTCTTGATCAATGCTATCAAGGATGTGGCAAAGGCCCTTTCTGATCTCATTGGTGCTACCAAAGGAGCTGCCAGCAAACCGGCAGATGATCCATCCATGTACCAGCTGAAAGGTGCTGCCAAGGTAAAACCTTATTCTTACATTTTATTTGAAAGTATCTGTGCAATCACACTTGATAGACATGCGAAGCTTGGATTTCAGCAACTTCTGATTGCCTGAAATCTCATCTCTTTTTTTGTTTCATTACCATTCTGGGATGATACAGAAAAATAAAAAGACATTGTGGAGTTTCCATGAAGCTATCGTTTTTTGTAGGTTGTCAGATCTGACTTTTGTGGTTTTGATGAAAGAACTGTCATCTTTCTGAAGAGAAACTTCTTTCTTTTGCAAGCCTGTATCTGAGGGCAGATTTTCCTTTAATAATGTTATAGGCTGAAATTCATCCAGTATAAAATGGTACCTAAATACTACATTCTAAACAATGAC
The DNA here is from genome assembly GCA_030449065.1 of Oceanodroma leucorhoa. Taxonomy (NCBI): domain Eukaryota; kingdom Metazoa; phylum Chordata; class Aves; order Procellariiformes; genus Oceanodroma; species Oceanodroma leucorhoa. The sequence goes on from JASVER010000048.1 coordinate 3,509,300, forward strand.
ATATGCTCAGGATAAGCATGTGGCCTCCTTATTTAGACCTTGCAGCTTGGGAAAGAGGGGGAGAAGGGGAGGGAGGGAGGGAGGAAGGGAAAAAACCCCTCCAATAACTCTACAGTAGGATATTGTGCATTTCTGACCCCTCTCTCCTAGATCTTTCCAGGAAGTACATAGCTATCGGAGCTCGAAAGTCTCTCAGCTTACACCATACCTGTGATATCTTTGGGCTTTATTTTTCCTGCACCTGAGATGTATTCTGACTTTGCCTCACAAAGATCTTGTGGCTTTGTGCCTACAAAATATTTCCACATGTGGAGATTTAGGCGCTATTACTTCTGCTTTCACATTATGAGAGTGTCATGGTAGCTTCTTGCTTGGCTGGAAGCTCTTCTCACTCTCATATCTGTTGCTTACCTGTAAGACCYGTGCGTCTCTTCCTTTGAGGGCACGTGGTAACAGTATGCTGTTGAGGCACTACTTGGAAACGGCCCATCTAGTCAAGAAAAGTGGCTTCTTGGCTCTTCCTGCTGTGAAGAGCTCTCTGTGTTTTAAGTCATAATTGTCAAGAAGCTGGCTTCTCTGTCTCTTCTTTCTTCATTGCAGCTATCATTTAGAATCGTAGAATCATTAAGGTTGGAAAGACCTTTAAGATCATCAAGTCCAACCGTCAAGCCAGCACCCATGCCCACTAAACCATGTCCTGAAGTACCACGTCCACACGTTTTTTGAATGTCTCCAGTGTTGGTGACTCCACCACTTCCCTGGGMAGCCTGTTCCAAAATTTGTATCTCAACATACTGGGGTGTAGGAAAGGCGTAGTTATTACTGTGACGATTAGGTTATTCTGCGTCAGGACTATTGGGTTTGTAACGGGAACAGTAACGCTGATTTTGTATCTGCATTTGGGCTTGAGGCTGGTGTTTGGCTGCTTGCTTACCTGGGGTTTTATCTGATTGCGGAGAATGTACTGGGTAAATTTCAAAAAGAAATACCATACCTCAATTCACATCTCATTCAACTTGCAGTGTAAGATGTGTGGGAAGAAAAGACACTAACATAATCAATCTGTATAAGAGACCTACCCTGGAAACGTTGTGAATTTTCCATTTTTTTGCAAAATTTTTGCCACAACGCTCACACTTACAATGGTATCACTCTGCAGTTAGTTGTGCTACATATCTGCAGCTTACAGGGAGCTTTCAGAAAGTGGCCAACAGGASAGTTGGTATTTAATCCCGTAACAAGTACAGTTCATGAAGCCTCTTAGGCCCTATTAGAWGTAATAATGATACCTAGCTTAATTTGCCTTGCTTCATACCCTGCTGTCTCTGAAAAATGGGAGGAAGGAGTCACATATTTTTGTCTTCACCTCTCTCYTCTTCAGGTGATGGTAACAAATGTCACATCGCTTTTGAAGACTGTTAAAGCAGTAGAAGATGAAGCTACTCGGGGGACAAGAGCTCTTGAGGCCACAATTGAGTACATCAAACAGGAACTCACGGTACAGAACAAAATAGCCATACATGGCCGTTTTTGAAAGTATGCTCTTACACTCAAACCAGCCTGCCCAGGCACTCCTCCTCAAGCTACGCTTTACTGCCTTGCTGTGTGTTGGATGCAGTTTGGTTCTCTCTACCTGTTGCAAATCATCTCACAAAGTACAATTACAATGCCACTTCAGCCTAGCTACTATCAGACGTTACCAGTCCCTACTCTGAGGTTTGAGATGCTACCGTCGTATACAAATCTGGAAGCAACTGCTTCTTTGTTCTTYAGACGTTAAGCTTTCACTACAGATATTCTTTTCTGAGTCCAACGCTGTTCGCTTTTTTTTTGATCCTTGCTTTGGTAATGTCTCCTCAGCATCATAGCCATATTGCACCTGCAGTTTAATCTTGTTTCTRTTTTTCCTTTATTATGAAATGATACTCCTAGTGACACAGAGCCTGCTATCTGATATTCTGTCTGAGCAGGAATTCACAGTAGGATGGAATTCTCTCCCAAATTAGGTGTTAGACCATGACATTTGTTTTCCTTCCCCTTTAAGATATGAAAGTATAGCCTCCAGCTGCAGCCTTCAGTTATTTTTTTTTTACTAGTACAGTAGTCAGTGACATAAACTAATACCTGCGTGTTTGTGAAGAAGCCCATTTTTTTTTCCTTCCTTTACTTACAGTCCATTTTTATTAAAAAACCTATAGACAGAGTCTTCAGCAGAAAATATTGTGTTGTATAATCTGTGGATTAGCAATTCTTGCACTGTAACTGCACTGGCACAGTTTTGCCTTGTCAAGTGCTCTYCATAAAACATCTGTTTTTCATTGTGTGAGCAATGCTGTTGTAATGAAGAAATAACTCTTGTTTGTTTTGTATTTTTTTTTTAAATATCTGTATATAGTTGTTGGGAATTCATACAGTGTCTGCAGTGGTAAAAACTCCTGATTCAGTATCTGGTCAGGAGTGCTCTGTACGATATCTAGTGCACGTTACTGTCGTGTATCCTCATGAAGGCCTGGCTAAGTTACATTCCTTCCCATAACTCTGATCTAAAACCTGTCCAGATCTGTCACTGAAGGATTGTGCATTATCACATCTGCTTTCTCAATCTGGTTGGTATCTCTTTGAAATATTCCTCCTCTTCCTTTTCCTTTTGTCAGTGTTGCTAAGGAATGGGTCTGTGGTGGTGGTGTTGTCATCTCTTTCATGGGGAGAAAAATAGAGTACTAGGAGAGGGTCGAGAGGAACTGAGGATGGCACGTATGTGCTCAAGAAAATGCGTCAAGCTTGACTTGGAACTCCAGGGACTGAATCTGAGCAACATTGAGGGATGTCCTTCACATATTTAACTAGACTTTATTTTTTAACATCACTTCCATTCCTGGAGAGAGAAYGCAAAAAACTGATGAACCGGGAGCATGGGATAGACCAGGCTCATTTTTGTCCAGACATTTGCATTCTGTAACCACTAGCCTGCTTAGATTGCACTGTGTGTAGTCAAGAAACCTCTCCTGATTAATTGTGCACTCCAAATTGCCCCTGCACAGTAAAAGAATGGCAAGCAAATACAGACTAAAGCTTGGGAAAAGGAAATATGAGATAAAAGTAAGGTTACCCAGCTCTTATTACCTAGAGCTGGGTAATACAGTTCGTGTATTCCAGTATTCTTGAGAGTAGTGTGTAGTGTCAGATAATTTGAACTATTTTCTCATGATTCACCCTGCAAAATTATATCTTTAGGTTTCTAAGGGAGACTAAGTATAGTGTAAGAGACAATGGTCCACCTCCACYTTTTTAAGAGACATTTGAATATTTTAGTGATGTTCAGTCTGTCCTGCACTGTGCTATCAACAAGGGCTTGGTAGGGCCCAGCCTTTGCAGGGGAAGGATCTCCTCATGTGAGTAGACCAGACTAAGCAGCAGTCAGGRTGAAAAAAGAATTTAATTAAAGGAATAGTAATGATCCTATAACACTCTGAACAGCTGTCTGTGACAAACTGTCATCCAGGTAGTTAAATGTCAGATGAGATGAATGGGTTAACCTTTTTTGTGTGCTTCCCTTAGTTTATTGTTTCTCTCTGCTGTCTGTAGGTGAGTAGGCTTATCAGGGCCAGGCTCATGACAAGCAAGAATGATATTCAAGTACTCCGAATGTGTTTCTAATTTCCTGCTGTTCGAAGGCTACTTCCAGATGCTGTCTGTTTCTCACGGTTGTTCTGCTTTGATTTGAATGGTATCAGGCTTCCCTTCTGCTTTCACTTTTAGGTGTTTCAGTCAAGCGAGATTCCAGAAAAGACATCATCACCTGAAGAATCAATCCGGATGACGAAAGGAATCACCATGGCAACTGCCAAAGCTGTTGCAGCTGGGAACTCATGCAGACAGGAGGATGTGATTGCTACAGCGAATCTGAGCCGCAAAGCAGTAGCTGACATGCTAACAGCTTGTAAGGTAAAGATTCACTTCCTTGCCTAAGACTGATTTTTTTGTTGGTGGTGTGTGTGTGCCTCTAAACCCCTTGAATTTTATAGTTTCTGTTCAGTTTCTTTGTATTAATGCTCTACTTTTCAGATGAGAAAGTTAATGGTTATGATAATTTTAAGGGAATGTTTCTCTCAGAAAGGATTTTCTGTGCTATGCTCAAAAAATGAAGCAGCAMTAACGTTGACTATTTGCTTTTTGTGAAAATGAGAAGTTTTATTTGACCTGAAATTTCCTAGTTTTCAGTCTCCTGTTAAACTGGAAGACAAACAATCTTCAAGCAAGTAGTAGAATATATGAATAATCCTGTGGTCACAAATATGATTTCAATATTTCTAGGAACAGTGAAAGGAATGGTGAAAGGAATCACTCAGGTCTATTTTTAGTAGTCCTTTCCCCCCTAACCAAGCCTGTCAGTTTGCTCTATTTCTTCTGTGCTTTTCAAAAATGTGTTTTGCCTTTGCATTAAAAATATTGGTACCCTGTTTTCTACACTTGCTTGAGCTAGACAACTTTCAAAAACTGACCTGCAAAACTGGGGGGAAAGTATGTGTCATATAAATGGCTATTAAGCCATTTGGCTTTGTTCTGATGATAAAAAAAGATCTAGGCATAAATAAAGAAAAATGGGATTATAAAGATCTCCTTCCTTTTGGTCGTCAGTAGTAACACAGAAGTACCTTTGCCTGTAAATTGTATTTATTTACTTTTGCCTTTACATGTATGGAAGATGACAGTATAATAACAGTGTTTCTATGAGGTGTCTGATTTTCAGTATGTGGTCAAATCCTAACTGCCTACATCAGTCCCAGATTAATTTTTAGCCTAATACTGCCCAGGCAGAAGGGTTAATTCTGTTTTTAAAATTATCCTCATGCAAAAGTGCAAGTTCTAATATAACTTAAAACTGAATTTATACAAAACCATTGAATGAAACTTTTTATTTTGACTTAGTTTTCTGACAGGGTTTCTAGTGTCTGACAGCTCTTGACCACTTTTGAAATTTTGATTCTGTCCTCTCTAATTCACAAACTCAGAAGGTCAACAAAACAAAGCAGCTCTAATTTGCATGGGAAAATTAAACAACTGTGCTACTTACATGAGAACTACCATAGCCTAAGAAGTCTTAGGTACAGTCCAGTTAATTGAAACTTCTAAGGGAGGCTAAGAACGGTTCATAGTTGTGCAACATTCTGACAAATCAATTCAGGCGTGAATTCAGATGCTGAGGTGCACTAAACATCCTTTGTCATTTGGAAGTGGCTAGTGCAGACGCATTTTTGTTTCGATCTCTCCAAACAGGCAGCAAATTCTCATGAACAGAATCCTCTGTTTCCAAAAATGTTATAAACACACTCCGCATACACAATATACAGGCCAATACGTAATTTTGAATATTTAATTATGAACATTCATCTTTTTATGTTTATATTTGCTCCCAGTTAATTTAATGGTTTCAGAGTTCATGCATTGCGAGCGGCCGACAGGGTGAAACTTCCTGCAGGCTGCACAATGGAGGTCTGGGATGCTGGAAAAGCATTTGTGATCTCCCAGGGAATTACCTTCACAAAGAAAGCAATCTACTGAAGGAAAATGGCTGGKAATCATTTTACTTACCTGTAATGATACACTAACAAGAGTAAGATCTAGTTTTATCTTGTCTAGATTTCCTAAAATCAAGAGCGGTTATTGGACAAACAGCAATAAAAGTCTCCAGGTAYACTAGTTTTATGCACTATCTAAAATGTATGACAAAATTGCCATGTCATTTAACGAAGCTTTTAAATATACAGTTTGTTCAAGACTTTACTTAGGAAATCCTGTTTCTACAAATTTTGCTCAGACACTTAGAAATCTTATGCCATTAATTTCTACAAAATCATTACTGTACATGGCATTTCCATGATAAGCCACATCCCTTGAATTTTAGGGGTAGGAACCAGCATTCTTAGCCTCACTATGCCGTAAAAGCTGCGCAACGCAGTGCAGCTTGGTTTTTGTGATATTGGACAAATACTAGAGGGCTTTCCAGTGTGACTGAGCTAGTCTGTATGATAAGCACTGACAAATAATCAAATTTTGATGTCCTTTGGGCTAAGACAGAAGTGCGTGTATATGATCTATGGTAGAATTGCATGGAACATAGCTCAGACTTCCCTGGTGTCAGGAATTTAAATTTAAGTTCTATTTCATTGCCAGCTGCCTAAGGCAAGTAGTACAAGGGATTTGACTTATTAGCAGTTATATATATGCTTGTGCTTGTTCTGCTCTTCATGAATTTACAGTGCTCATTACTAATTCTATGCTTATAAGTAGATGCCATTTCAAAAGACAACGAGGTTGATTACTGCGGGATATAATGAACCAAGACAACTCTCATTAAAGTCAGTGGAAACACTGTAATTACATTTACTGAAGGTTAGAGCAGGCCCTAAGATAATAACAATTTCTGTCTTTATTACCTATTTTTATAAAATAATGACTATGCAGTAAGTAACCTGTGCATAATATCACTGTTTTTAATGATTGCTGTTGGAAAGGAAACAGGTACAAAAGGTCCATCGAAAGTATAGAAAATAATTGAAATGAATAATGACTTGGATTGTTACATAGCCAGTAGATTGAGGGAAATGACTATTCACGTTTTCTCAGTCCTCATTAGACTGCATCTAGAATACTGTGTCCAGTTTTGGGCTCCCCAAAAGAAGGAGGGCACTGATTAAACTGGAGCGAGCTCAGCAGAGCCCACCCAGATGGTTGGGGCTGGAGCACAGGCCCCATGAGAAGACACTGGAGAACTGCCTGTTCAGCCTGGAGAAGAGATGGCTTGGGGGGACCTCGCAGCAGCCCTCTAAAACCTACTGGGAGATTGCTGAGAGGCGACAGCGTCAGGCTATTTACTTGAGGTGCATGGCAGGGAAACAAAACACAAYGGTCAAAAATTGAAACAGAGGAACTTCCAATTATTCCACTGTGGCGATAATTAAGTATTGGGACAGGGGCCTAAAGAGGATATGARATCTCCATCTTTGGAGGTTTTCAAAGACCTAAGTGATCTGGTCTGAATTTAATGTTGACCCAGGTTTAGGCAGGAGGGTGGACTGTGTGAATTCTCCAGGTTCCTTCRGACAGCACTAATTTCTTTGACTCTGACTACCTCAGTACATTTTACCTCCACAAGTTATTCATCAGTGCTGATGGGCTAAAAATTGCAGTACTAGAGTCAAGTAGTGCTTGCTGCCTTACTGTTTTGAAAGCACGTGAAGAGCAAATGAGGGCTGATAGTGAAGAGAAGCCTCGGCGTGAGGAAATACATGCGTATTCTGGTTCTTTGGACACRTGTTTCAGTTTGAGATGCTTCGGCAGGCTTTCTGTGCAAGTCTGGAGAAGTAAACATTTCTGTTGCGAGTCCAAACCGGTGTAGTGAGATTTCTGTTGGGATGTTTCTGGGTTACAAAAATGTCTTCCTAAAATTACTTTACCACCCTTTTAGTCTTCTGTGAAGTCTATGGTTTGTTTTAAGACTCATTGAACCTTAAAAATGCTCCCAAAATATTCTGATATCAGTCTTGGCTATGTATGCGGCGCATAAAAGGAAGTTTATGTTTCTCTCGTACAAATGTTTGCTCTAATTGCCTGTGTAACAATGATATTTAAGTGCGGAAGAGGCATATCGGTGTGCTTACAATGTATTCATATGAACCACTGGGGGATCCTTCTGCCCTATTTGAAAATGAAAAATGAGCTGTTCTGGATTTTTTGGGCTTCTGGAGCTTGTTTGAAGTATGCTGAAGATAGGGAAAATCCTATCCTGTTTCCTCCCATCTCCTTTCCCTTCAGATTATTTGTTGGCAAGATGAAGAGATGAAGGTGGCTGATGAGAGCCGTTTTCGTGCTCCGCTGATCTTGACTTCCCAGCAGAGGGAGCCCATAGACCAGCTCCAGGCCCAGTTGACAGCAGCGCTTGCTCGGGATGTTGAGGGTTGCAGGAAGGGCTCAAAATAAGTGAACAGTGAGATAATTCTCCGTCCCAATGGAAGATATGAGGCTGCAGGGGTGGAAGGAGCTGTTCTGCGAGAGGAAATGCTAATTTTTAAGATTTTKAGGAAGTTTTGCGTGTCAACAAACTAGCACTTCTGTTCAGTAAAAAAGTTTCCTAGAAGTTMATTTTAGAAAGTACAAGAAGAAGCTGCAGTTTTCACTTTTTATTAAAAATAAAATGGTTGAATTAGGCTATGTCAGATRTCAGACATACGTAGTGGAAATCCTTAAGAAGTCAAAGAACTGACTTTGCTGCTGCTTCCCTGTATTTAAACAGATGGTTCCACCACTGCCTATTGCTGTGTTAAATCCCTATGTCAAGCTAAAGCCATTAATAAGCGTTTACTTACAATGTGTTACCAGGTAACAAAAAGCAGCTGACGCTTTTTGTCGGTGGGTGGGTTGGGTTTTATCTCTTTCRTGTAGAATAACAATATCCTGGCACTTCCTTGGCACTTTTCATCTGCCGTTTGCAAAGCTTTCTGTAAGGAACAAACTATTATCTTTGTCTTGCGGARGGGAGAAGGAAAAATGAGATCTCCGTATTTGACACACGCACTGGGCTGGTGGTYGACCTCTGATTGGCCCAAGTCTTCTGGGGCCAGCCCAGTGCTTTGGTCTCTGAACCAGATGGCCATTTCTGCTTTCATTCCTTGATGGTAGGCTGTACAAGTTACAATAAAAAAACAGTTTTAGCATATTTCTAACCTGTAAGATGTAAACAGCCATTTGTGGGTGGCAAAACTACACTTACAATTTTTATTTTTGTTGGTATTAGTAAAAAAGAAGAGCCACAATAGCATAACCTTTGCACTGTAGAACAGTATATGCACAACCCAAGAGCCCATTCCAGCCCCAAGGTGTTTTCCAAGTGATACACTTTCATTAGAAGAAATCATAAATCCTCCTGTATTTTCAGATGGTTCTTCAAGGGTTTCTCTATTTGTTCTCAGCTGGCAGAAGGAAGTAATGCTAGTGCTGACAATACCTAAGGAGGGACACTAAGAGAGACTGCAGATGCACACCCAGACRGGAGGATGTGCTGATAGAAGGCAGTGTTCCCAATGCCATTCTCAGAACCTGAGCTCTGCTGCCCTTCAAGCACAGTTTGCTTACACCTTTACAACAGAAACAGCTGGCCCTCAAGCTCAGATGTCACCTGCATGTTATGAAAAATCTCTTCCCTTCTCTTTCCCCTGTCTTCTCTGTGTTGACCTCCTCTTGTGGGAGCAGTTTTGGGGTACTAATGTTGTTTTGCCTCCTCAGCAAGCATCATATCACCCAGAAGTGAGCGAAGAAGTTCGAGAGAGAACCCTGCGCTTTGGAACAGAATGTGCCCTGGGGTACTTGGAACTCCTGGAGCATGTTCTCCTGGTAAGGAGTTGTCTGCATGCACATACTGGATCCCTTCCAAGGAGAATAATCTCTCTGACCTCTTTCTGTATGGCTGCTAGTGACACATTTTTATCAGTTTGCCACAAGATTATGAACAGTTTTGTTATTCAGGAAAAGCAAGCTAAAGTAAACTCAGTACTTCAGCTCAAACTGCAAGACARAAGGAAGACTGGAAGTACTTAAGTGGGACTGAATTCTGGATCAGATCTGGAGGCAGTACGGGTCCTGACCTAAAAATGGACCCTGACAAAGAAATTAAAATAAGACACTTCAGTATTCTTTTAAGCCCACTATAAGCATTAGACATACTAGGCACACCTCTGTCCCCCTGACCAAAGAGGTTACGTAATCTTTGTGAAAGCGCTTTTGCAGTGCTGATTCCAGGAAAATAAGAGGCACCTACTCAATGCCATCCCAAAACCCCAATCCAGCACAGCCTCACAAAGAGCTCTCCAACTCATGCCAGACATGACACCCTCAAAGCTCTGCATAAAACTTCTCCACTCAAATCCAAACTCAAGAATCATGCTGTCAGTTGGCTTTTCTTGACCATCCATAATTATCACATAATATATTGTTCTTCTGTTGCTATTACRTTTGTAGGAAGCCATAATGTGTGTTTGAATTAACATTTGTGAGCTACTGAAGTTTCTGGAGGTGAATTAAATCAGCAATCAGCTGCATGGATGCCSAGAGATTTCTCTTAAATGGCTTTAAGCTGACATATTAAAGTCTCTGAAACTGAAATTTGCAGCCACTAACTGCAGATTAGCGAATCCAAGTCAGCTTTACTGCTGAGAATATAGCATGTCTAATCATTTACATCAACTTATTGAAATATACATAACATAGAAATAAAGTCACAGTTATGCTTGCCACTAGCAGTGAAAATAGTTCAAGAAAGATTGAACTTGTTAATGTAATTCCTAGAGCTGCAYAGCAGTAAGTAATTCAGCATTAGATGTGTGATCCATTTTTAGTTTAGAAGTACTTTGGGGAATTTTTCAGGTTTGATCTCCTGAACTCAGTCATAGTGCTTGTTTCACACTATCTGCCAGAACAGACCAAAGTTGAGTCAATTTTTGCTCATTTTATTTTTCTCTCTCTGCTTAAGTAAAGAGGCTTGAGGTAAGAAAGGCATGTTCCTCCGGTAAAGGAGAACAGGCCTTTCTTACCTTAAGCTGCTTTACTTTCAGGGCCCTAAAGCCATGAGAAGATTKCCCCCCTCCTCAGTGTTTGCTGCCTTAGAAAACTGACCCTGACCCAGATTACAACCACAATCGAAGAGCATAATGCCTGCATGGAAAAAGCCATGTATGGAATGGTAACTTCATCTTGACTCTTTGCTGAATTCTGTCTAGAACTAGTCACGTACACACATAATACATCCATGCTGCGCTCCGTAAATGTAAACAGGATCTGGAAAGTAGATGAAAAAAAGATCACTTTCAGAGGAGTGTTGAATCAAGTAAATGACAGACTTTTTGCTCTAGGGACTTTTGCCCTCTGTCCCGAGTTCTAACTTTTGGGAGTTGTGGCAGAGACACAGTCTAGATGTAATCCAAGTGATTTGTTTGCTTGTTCTGTGGTTACCTGAGCTGTTCTCCTGCCATACACCATCTTGCTAACTTAACATCCTAGCTCAGATCTGTTTTGCTCAGATAAAAGAAAACGATAGCAAGATGGTTTCAGTGTCAGACAATCCTGTTGCTTCCTGATCCCTGTTACTCTGGTAGTTTAGAACCCCTAGGTCTACAATCTCATTTAATTCATAACTTCCGGAAACGCAGATCATCTCAGATGAGAAATCTCTAATTAGTCCACGTGGCACCTTGTGATACAATTGCTAGTAAGTTCAGTCATGCCCTTGATAGTCAGGCTAGGGGTGATTGCATGGATGTCTCAACACAGGGATGCCAAGGAGCACTATTCAGCAGCCATATTTCTTTGAAGATGATGCTTTTTATGTGCAAGAGTTGTCAGATGCAGTATCTAAGATTTCTTAAGCCAGTGTATTGACTTGTGCAGAGGTTGCATTGGGCAAATGGCACAAAACTGACCTGATTGCTCAAAGGAATATTCCTCTAATCACCTAGCTAGGGGTAGGGCGCGGGAACACACTAATTAAAGCTGTTGGGCATGCACAAATTCATATAAAATAACTTGTAAGTTGTATTCTTAGCAAGGTTAAGGACTGACCTGCCCTCCTACATATTCATATGCTCCATCTCCATCAGTTTTGATGCATGCTGAGTTGAGGGGAAGTCTGAAGCTTTTGTTGTTGTTCTCATGCCATGCCTGTACGTGACTCTGCAGGGGCTGAGAATCTGCTGTGAGTTCTAAATTGGCTTTAAAACCATGCAGTTTGTAAACAGCCTAGTTTTAAAATTTGCATTCATTTGTTCAATTCCAACATTGTCACCACTATCATAGGTAGCACTAGTGTCACAGTTGCTGGAGCAGAAAACGCCATTCTTTGCTATAGTCCTGACCACATTTTTGGACATTTTTGCTTGTGTGGGAAGATAACCCTTGAGATGCTCAATTTCTGCCATACTAAGGGATTATGCGGTGTAAAAACCTTGGTTATAACTGTGTTGTTACATTTTGTTAGCATTGCAGATTGTTAAGCTGTTGAGGATTCATGTACTTCTGTTTGCTGTGGAAACTAGTTGACTAAAGATCATCCTTAGGATGCAGGAGATCAGTCCACTCATACATTGACATGGCAGTTCCAGAGAGATAGAGTTCATCATGCGGCAGAGTTCTCACCAGACAAAGTTAAGAAAACAATTCAGTTGAGGTTATTCTGTCAAAGTAAGGGCTTAGGCATTTGACTGCAAAATGGGAAACGTGCTTACAAAAAGATAAAATGTATTTTCAATGTGGACCTAGTTTTCAGAGTTGCTTTGCCAGGGGAGTTTTTGAAAACATTAAGAAAATGCACACCTGAATGTGACTTTTGAGTCTCAACCTCTTATTTTGCTCTTAAATCTCTCTATATTTCTGTCACTCCGCTTTCAGAAGTAGTTCTTGAGTATACATGAATTTCCAGAACTTAATATTTTTTTTTCCTTCCAATATGGTAATTAAAAATGTAAATGTTGTTCTTGTTCAGGGGAAGAATTCAACTTCACTGTCTGAATATCTGACTGTTTTCCATTTGAAGAAGCACAGTTTAATACTTGATGCAAATTCAGTTCAGAGGTGTCTCTTTCCCTTCTATTTAAGGGTCTTGCCCAGGGTTGGCATTTCCATTGTGTTCACCATTGCTGATTTTTTTCCAGAACAGGCAACTAGCGCTAGCTTGCAGAACTCTGTAATTCTGTTTGTTAGAAATAGCAACCAACCAGTTTGTTAATACTAGAAAATCAGCTCCTCTCCAGCAGTTTAGAAAGGCTAAGCCTGATGTGTAAGTACAATGACTATAATATCTGAGAATGGAGTGCTAAAGCTGCATATTCCTCCCACACGCTCACACATGCACCTCTGTTTTGGAGAATTCCATCCTAGTTTTAGTACTGAGAACTTCTGGACAATATTGTCAGTTCCTGTAGGAAACGCAAGGCAGTGCCACTTTCCTAGTATGCATCAGATGTTGCAGTGTAAGCCTTTGCTCCAAGTGATTCATTGACAGTTGTATTTTTCTCACTGGATTCATGTTTTCTCTCAACCGATTGCTGTATAAAATAAATCTTTCACTAGTGTGCCTTTGGGAATGTTCCAGCATTCTCTGGAATCCTTACTAATATACATTATTACATTTTATCTTTTTCTCTAGATCCTTCAAAAAACARCTCCAGAACTAAAGCATCAGTTGGCCTCTTTCTCCAAGCGGGTTGCTGGTGCTGTTACAGAGCTCATCCAATCAGCAGAAGCAATGAAAGGTGAGTGGGACAGCCTGGCTACCAGTACAGTCTGCTTTTTACTCCAGGGATGATGATCTGTCATTTTTGTAGTTTCAAACAAAATCTGAAACTAACAAACCCCTTTTAGTATGYTCCAGGTGTCTGGGTAACACCTGCTTCTGTTCCTTTAATATCTCTGTTGGTATGCACTTGTTCACACTGTTGGTGAACATGTCTGTCTGACCCTCTCCCGCTTCCTAAGTCATCTGTAAGTCATGTGGCCTTTGAAGATGGAACCATCAAGCAGAGCACTCAAGAGCCACAGTAGCAGAAGCAAAATAYAGTATCACTCCTCTTGAACTGGTGGCTGAATTGTCATTGGATGACTGGTTCCTTTTCTTACACTCTTGTTTGTTYGGTCAAAATAAGTCCTTTGCTTTGCAGTGACAGTTGCTTTCCAACTTCAAATAAGAGGGGTACCATCATCTTACTGAATTAATACTCATCCTCTAGCAATGATGGCAATTTTAGGTCTATAGTGCTTACAGTCCTCTCTCTGGGTCCTGCCCTGATAGTATGTTAATGAAACAATGAGACGTCAGAAAACTGTGGTCTGGATGATTTCCTGAACTCTTAGAATTGAACAACTGGTGGACAAATATAAATTCAGCACTCAAATAAGCAATGAATTCCATTGCTTAGCAGTAGTTCACTGTTCTTACAATAGATGAGTGATATTTTTCTCAGATACTGACTTCCTCAGTAAAATTTTTATCYAGTGATGCATGCGAACTCTTAGGACGACAGTTCTAACATTCTATGTTTTAAATGAGATTAATGTATTTTAAGGGTGGTGTTGTTAAATATTAGACTACTACTGCTGAAGCACATCTACTGCCAGATTTACTAGGAACTTTATTCTGGAGAAATCTTCASAGACATCAGAAAGGCATATGAGCATTCTAATCTCATAGGTAACTGAATGCTACGGTAAAATATTTTGAATAAAGCTTTGTAATCACTTTTTTTTTTTAATTCTGCTCCCCTCCTCTCCCCCCAACAAAGGCTTCTAGTAAATTCCTATTTGTTCAATCATTCTTTCCTAAGCTAGGCCAGAGAACACTATAGTTATTTTTCTGATATTCTCTGTAATATACACTGTAGGCTTTCCTCAGTTATTTCCTGCTTTTATCAGTACACATTCTTTGGAAAAGAATACTGACTAAACACTTTTCATATGTGGGAATCCCTTATTATTTTCTTATGGCTTTTTTTTTCCTCTGTGTCTTAATATAGTTACTCTGTTTCATATAACAGTGATCTACATTATGCTTTTTCCCTGTTCAGGTAAATTTATGGAATTCTTCAGCCTTTTCTGCACTCTTTCTTATGTTTCGAAATTTCCATTTTCATTTGCTAACAAAGCCAAACCAATATCAGAATTTTTCTATTCCCTAAATGCTTTTTTAAAATCCTTTTATTGTTCTCAACTTTGGAGACATTTATTCATTTCCAGTAGTTTTTGCATTTCAATTCATATTCATTAAAATAAAAATTCACTTTTGATTTCTTTTTTCACTTACTGCCTGTAGGGGATTTTTTTTTAATTCAATTTAGAAGCTTTTTTGTGGAAAGTAAAATGTTTTTTAACCATTCCCAATTTTCATTCCTAATTTTCATTTAGAGATACATGATAAAATTCTGTCTCCTAACCAATTTAGCATGTAAATGTTTTCACCTTTGTGAAATGCCTTTTTTTGAAGAGGAACTGCTACATTTTACAAGTCTGGKTTTGACTGTGTTTATACATGCTGCCTGTATCAAAAATATTTTTTCCCTGCTCATCTGCCAATATTAGGGTTTAATATAGAATTCCTTCATCTTGTACACCATTTGAGCTGAGACATTGTCTTTGGTAATGTTTTGATATTTTATGTAAAATACATATGTGCGTACTATATAGGGATTAGCAGCATGAAACATAGCTCACTAGGGTTACAGTACCAGGGACTTCAGTCCTCTCCCRGCACATCGGCACTGGTGAGGCCGCACCTCKAATACTGTGTTCAGTTTTGGGCCCCTCACTACAAGAAGGACATTGAGGTGCTGGAGCGTGTCCAGAGAAGGGCGACGAGGCTGGTGAAGGGTCTGGAGCACARGTCTGATGAGGAGCGGCTGAGGGAGCTGGGGGTGTTTAGCCTGGAGAAGAGGAGGCTGAGGGGAGACCTTATCGCTCTCTACAACTACCTGAAAGGAGGCTGTAGCGAGGTGGGTGTTGGTCTCTTCTCCCAAGTAACAAACGATAGGACGAGAGGAAACGGCCTGAAATTGTGCCAGAGGAGGTTTAGATTGGATATTAGGAAAAATTTCTTCACCGAAAGGGTTGTCAAGCATTGGAACAGGCTGCCCAGGGAAGTGGTGGAGTCACCGTCCCTGGAGGTATTTAAAAGACGTGTAGATGTGGTGCTTAGGGACATGGTTTAGTGGTGGACTTGGCAGCGCTAGGTTAACGGTTGGACTTGATGATCTTAAAGGTCTTTTCCAACCTAAAAGATTCTGTCATCATAAATAGGAGCCAATCATTTTGTATTCTCCTGTGATTTGGTCATCCGTAGCAGAAACTGCCTCCTCCTTTAGCTGGTGCAGTGTTGATCCGTAAGTGTTGAAGGTTATTTCCTTTGATGTTTGATGCATCAGACGTGGGATATGCTATTCCTGATGCAAAGTGCCAGTATCCTTCTCCCCAGTCGCTCTTCCTTTTTTTTTTTTTTCCTTGGTTTTTTTCATTCTAGCTTAGTCTTCCTTTGCCTGGTGTACCCTGCTTCCCATCCTTTTCTGTTTCTATCTGTGAYACCACTTCCTCCCCTTGCCCTTAGTAGTTATGAACGTAGAAGTTTTCTTTCTGGTTTCCTTTTCTCTCTCCATTTGGTTTTCCTTTTGGCTGTTTCATTGCTTCCCTTAATCCAGAACATGGACGCTTTCTGAGTCTTGTCATCCAGAGGATAATGTTATGAAATTGAAAATAATAATGCACTGAGAACTTTCAAAAATTTGAAATCACCTCCAGCCAAGTATTCATTTTGTGGACCCACAAAATTTCTTTGAGCCAAGAGAAATGCCAAAAACTCAACCAAAAAAAAAAAGTTGACCTTTGGCTACGTTACAGAAACTGCTTTGGCCTTCTCTACATTGCTGTTAGAAACACATGGCCAAAAGCGTGCTAGCTTCATCTCTAACCACTGCCAAAAAAGAGACTCTGAAAATCGTGCTGTGGATGATTATCTGCTGTCTATAACACGTCCTCTTTACCATTCTGTCAGACTTCTCAATGTACCTTACAACTTGGTCAAGTTAGAAACTATCTTAGTAAGAGCTCTGATAAACAAAAGTTGAGTGACAGCTAGTTTTGCTCCCAGTATGAACAGTACCCCTTTTTGAAGCTGCTTTGCTTACACACTTCTTAATTAATTTATTTTCATAACAGAGTAATCCTGCTAAATACTTTTTTTCACTTTGACTTACATTTTGTTCTCAGTGGCGTAAACTACAGTGTTTTGTATGCCATTATGGTACTAAATTCAGCTTTCTACGATGTGCATTCCGTATTTGACACTTGAAGTGTGATTGTAAATCACCCTGTTTGAATGGCAGCTCACAGTGGCACTGAAGTTATTGTCTTCGTCTCCATTAATTTCAGGGACAGAGTGGGTGGATCCGGAAGACCCAACAGTCATTGCGGAGACAGAGCTACTAGGGGCTGCAGCATCAATTGAGGCTGCAGCAAAGAAGTTAGAGCAGCTGAAACCAAGAGCCAAGCCAAAGGTGAGTGTCCATCCCCATTATTTCTTTGAAGTTAATAAAGCAGCAGATGCATATAGCCCATATATTGGTGTATACTTTGTTACTGTCCACAATAATGGTATAAACAATCAAACTTTGYATCAGTCTCAGTGCCACTAGACACTGCACTGGATGGGACTTACCCCTGAAGGAAAAGGGTAAAAAGATGCTTGTCAGGGAGTGAGTCAAGCACCAGCCATGAGCAAGCAAGGGAAGAAAAGCCAAATGTTAGAAATGCTTTTAAGAGTTACAGTATCATTACTGTTGATTATTTACTTTTCTGTTTCCAAACACATTTTACTGATGTGGAAAGTCATTCTCACTTGCTTTCCTTTGAAGCCCCTTTGTTCTCATCTGAATGTGTGTAGCATAGCAGGAGAAAGCAGCAGCACCACAGAAGGGATTCAGCAGAATGCAAAAGACCTTCAGGATTTTCTAAGATTAAAAACATAGCATTTTGTGCCATGCTAAGAGAGTAGCTGCTTCAGTATCAAATCAGATATGTGGTATGACCATTTCTATTTAATTTTCCTGAAGGAAAATAAATTACAGTTCATTATGAAAGTGTTGCATATTGCCAGGTCATTTCAAACGTGTCTCTGAATATATTATATAAAATTAAGCCAACTATTTTCATGCGTGGTACAGAGGAAATATATGAAACTGCTGTTACTTATGGTTGTATGCATAGCTCACAAGACTGGATCACAGGGAATTGCTACCTTTTGTCTAGTGTGGAATAACAGGCAGGTTTTAGAAGAAATTATCATGTTGCCTAGAATTGCATCTCTTGAAAATGAAAATCATGCTTTGGCTGTGTAATTGACTTCAGGGAAGGACTATGCACGTACTTCCCTGTTCATGCTGCGTTGTAGGTGCAAAACTGTTTTCTAACTAAAGCTAATGAGAAGTCTTTCTAAAAAGCAGGACTTCAAGAACATTCAGTGTTGGATGATTGTTTTCAGTGCAGGGTGGTATTTTGTCATTCAGGAACATCAGAYGAAATAGTTCTTGGTAGCTTCACTCTTTGAGGACTACCCACCCACCCACCCGGCTTAGTGATGGGAATAAATTAGCTCATGAAAAAGAAATGCTCTTTGTCCTGCATTTTTTAACAAGTATTTTGTTTATAAAGAAAAATGGTCCTTTATAATGAGATTCTGCAGAGCAGAGGACACAGGCTGAGTCTGAGGAGAGGAAGAGTCCTCCATCACCTTTTCTATACAATCACTGCACAATAGCATATGTGTGTTGCCTAGTAACCATGGAGCAGTTTCCTTCCAACATCTAAGCCACTCCAGGGTCATTGTAATTTCCCAGTGAATACAGATCTCACACCTGCTCCTCATTTAACATGTTAATTTGAGTATCCAGTCTGCCTGTGATTTATTGGTCCGTTTATTTGTCATTTTCTGAAACTAAAATTCATAGCCAACTGTTTGTTTAATTTGGGATTTAAACAGCCTTTACATCCTTTTTTAGATGTTTAATCCCTTTCACCAACCATATGGATTGTAATAGACATCAAAGGTACTAGGAAGATCACAGAGTGGCTCAAATACCACGTTTTCTGCTGAGGACTTGTAGCTTGTATCCTCCCAGAGTAGGATTTCCTGCTTTGAACAGGCTCTGTCTTTCTGATGCTCATCTTTGACAACATACGTAGTGGTGTAGTGTGAATGTCTAGACTAGGTAAGGGGGTTGATACAATTGATTTTTCTTATGCTTAGTCTACAAAATGCAGGAATAGTAGCTATCTTCTACAATGGAACAGACCGCTGGTCTGGCTAGACCAATATCCTGCTTTGGTTAACAGTAATCATCATCAAGTGAACTTGCAGACAAGTCCTTAGTTGGTAATTTTAGAATAATCTGCCTGCAGGAGATCCATCATCTTCATCATTATTAATTGGTGGCTGATTCTCTATTTTTGGGTAAGCTTCTGTTATTGGGGCAGGGAGAGGGAGTCCTTTGATTTAGGCTTGAAATTTTCATCTTTGTGTGTTCCAGTTTGTCTATTGCCTCTAAAGAAAAAAATGAATAGTTGAAGGTAGAGGTTTTTCTGATTTGTTCCACTATCTGAATTTTTTTTATACTTTTGGATTTTTTAAATTCTTCTTTTCCTTGTTTTCTCTTCATATTTTTGCACCTATCATACCCCCTTGATGTCTTAGAGTGAGACCAATAGCATGAGATGTCTTCATTTTCTACTACTGGAAATCACCTTATCCCAGAGAACAATTTCTAATAAGACACAGACCTGCTAACTGCTGCCCATGTTTTATTGTATGATGCATATTCTGTTTGCTTTAAATCCTGGTCGTTTGGCTCTTGGTGAATGTGCTCCTAAAATGCTTAGTCTGCTAGTCCACTGCCCCATTGATACCCTGTTAATATCTGTCTGTCTTCTGAGCTTATATCTTGCAAGCACTTTGAGGACTCTCCTGTGTAGGTGTTTTTACTCCTCCCTGTAACACAAAACCTGTTCAGTATTCTCATTGCAGTGTTTCAGGGTGGGGAATGATCTGTGAAGCAGTGAGATCTTCAGTAAGGAAGTTTTGGCTGTCATATTTCCTTTAAACAGTTACGTTTTTCCTGTGTGGACTCTTTTTTTCTGTTCTCCATTTTTGGAGGGTCAAGTGTCTTGCAATGCAGCCACATATTCCTCCTGTTACGCAAATATGCCACAGGCTGTAAAATAACAATCCCCCAAAATTAGTCATTTTTTGAAGAAGAAAAACATATTGTCTAATAAAAACTACATGCTTCACTAATACTGGAAAAAGAACAATTTAAGGAAAAAGGTGCGGTAGATGAGGTGCACAGCAGAGAGCATTGCTGTACCTACCCTTTTCCGTTGGTATGCTCTTCATGCTTCTATGCAGGCTTATGCCTTCAAACACAACTGTCTTTAGTAGTCAATAAGAGTTCCCTGCTGTTAGCTTTCAGCAGTTTGTCCTTTTTTTTTTTTTTCCCAAGATGAATCAAACCTGGATGCCTTTTTCTGCAGGACTCTGTGTGATATGTTTGATATATTAGGTTGTTATTTAATCCAACTATATATCAAACATATTCCTACAGTGTCCTGCCCTGTCTCCGGGGGTTTTAACATAGTAGAAGGCAATATGAAGGAGTACATTCACTCACAAGCAGGTTTAGAAGACTTCCTGCAGACTCCTAATCTGATCTGATTTAAAATATATGCATGAAGGGCTCCTTTATCAGTAGACTTGTTCCAGGACGGACATTTAAGTTGTGTAGGGCCTTTTATGACAGTGAGCAGCAGCTGTGCCAAGAACTGACTTTCACTGAAATGGTTATTGTGTTTTCCATGGCTCAGTGCAGTAACTTACCTATATTGGTTTTCTCTTTATGAAATGGAAGATGAGAACTGCTTCAAAATAAAATGGTTTGTCTTTTGTAACTTTTTTCTACTGTTTAGCAATGAGATTGGGGGCTCATTTGTTCTCCTATTAACCCTGGCATTATTTATGCTACCCCTAATAATGGAGATTCTATAGAAAACTGGTTAAAATACAGTACAAAAACATCTCAAAATATATTTTTTTAATGGGACAATCAACATTTTCAGGATATTTCATGCTACAGACTTTGTAGCTAGCCTAATAATTTTGGTTTGTCTGTTCTGGTGACTTCATTTTCCAATCCATTTATATGCGTACATAGTCAGTAACAGCTTATTAGTTTAAGCTTGTGGAAAAAGAGATGCTGATCTTCATGGGGGCTACTTGAGGAAGGAGAAGCTAATCACTTGTCTCATAGATCTGGTTTTCTAAAGAAACCCAAGTAGCYCTCTCAAGTAACTAAAATCTTACAAGGTGAAATTTTCTGCCGTGTATCACATCGTTGCTCCTCAGTTGTTCATGAAGGCTGTGAACTGACACATGTTGTGAGGGTGCTGTTGATGAGTGTGAACTTAAGACAGTTCAGGACACACTTTTTAATACTGGGAATGGGTAAAAGAATTACTTCTCTTGTAGGGTGTTTTGCTGTGTCCAGTCTTGGACTGCTACATGTCCTTATTGCTAGGGAATGCTCTTTGGAGRGTTCAGGCAGGTAAACACACCCACAGCGCTGACTGAGCATTGTGCCTGCTTCCCCATTTCAAACATGAGTATCCAGCCCTTAGATGGATACCCCTGAGAATGCTGAAGGGGAAACTGCAGGGAAGGACTAGAAAACRAGGATTTGTTAGAAAAGATGAAAACTCAACAGAAGTTCCACAGTTTGAGTGCTGTGTAAGGCTGCTTCAAAAATAAATGCTCCACAGAAGGGATCAACTGTCAATAGAAAACTTTTTCCTTTTTTTCCAGAAATAAAAGAAGTTGTGAGATGACAGGAAATGTAGGATTTGGAAGTTTGAGAAACTTGGGTTGTTGTTTCTTCTCCCCACCCCCCAAATTTCAATATAATCAGAAAGAAATTCATTTGGTACACGGGAGGGGGGGGAGGAATTTGTTATCTGATGAGATACTAAGGTTTAGCTGTCTGTTTTCCTGCTGAGCTTCACCTGCTGCTCCAYGGTGGAAGTTAATGCAGCCGTTCTACAATAGCACTGTCAGTAATGCAAGATTTGATTTCTCTGCCTTCCCTTTGAAAGTAGTCATTTTTGCTTAGCACTTACGTGCAATATTTAGTCCACTCACTATGCTGAACTGAGTTCAGACAACTACTTTTCTTCAGCCTCTTTTTGGTGGCTGGTTTTTCACAAATTGATTACCATCTGGGCATATACATGGCTGCCTAATAGATCAGAGTACGGCCATGGGCATATTAAACTTTATGAAAGAATGACATCTCCTTTATAATAAATAAGCAGATACTGAAATGCTCACTCGCTTAAGTTTGAATTCCTGACAACGCTGACATATAAAGAACAATACACAATATATTTTGTTATGTTGGGAATGAAAATTTAAAAACTCTCAGTAACAGGGAGCCTTGGACAAAAGTAAAAGTGCAATAACAGTCTGTTACAAGTAAAAGTGCAGTAACAGTCTGTTAAATTGACTATCATCCAGTGGTCCTTTTGTTGATATTTCAGTTTAAGTCTTTAGCCAACTTCAATCAAAGTCAACARTGCATCTATTTTAATAATGAAAAGAAATCTGATAGTGACTATACTGAATTCCATTTAGTCACTTTGGGTTTGTGATGTCATGATTGAAGTAAGAGTTTTATAAATAAGACTTGAGGCCTGTGGCATAAATTCAGGACCAATGTGATTACCACTTAGATATAATAATGGTCATGATGCAAGCATTGCCAAAAAATCACGTGGAACATGACTTGCTCGCTTTACAAAGCAATTTCTTATACTCTTTATTACAAAGACGTATGCTTTCAGTTGATGGGATTAGTCCAATAGCAAGGCGAGACAAATACTTCTCCTTGAATTCGGTGGCTTTTCCTAAAGGATAAGAAAAACTTTAAAGTGCCAAACAGCTTCATCTACACATCAGTTTTTGTTTTCAGATCATCCAGTTTTTCTGGTGTCTATGGATGCTATGGTTTCATCTCCCGCACTTTGTTTTASTTATGGCAGTCATGTGAAGTGCTGTAGGAGTGAACACTGCTTGATGTGCCATTTTGTAATTATTTGGAATTACTCATAATCATCTTTTATTATTTTATAATTAATTACTATTTCATCAGATTGCAGTAACAGGAGAACTAAACCTGACTTAAGTTTAGATGGATGTGCATAGACTTGCAAATGAAGTGCCCAGTTTTCTAACTCAAAGCCGACTTAGCTGGTGTTCCTAAAGTTAGCTATTTGACACAAGAATGCTGTGGTTGCATAAGTTGGAAGAAACCTGTATTTCAAAAGCTTCATCTCTCACAAGGTGCTCTGTTCTGGTATTGTATCCACCAGCCCTACTGGTCATACTGCATTGGATTCTGGTAGGCTTGTGATTTGATCACAAACAAAATACCTTCTGTTGGCTTATTCTGTATTAAAAAAACAATCAGAACACGTGGCCCAGGCCTGGTTCTGTTTAAAATAACAATAACCGTTTATCTCTATCTACTTTGTTCAGAAGCTAGTAAGCGTGCTTAAATGGATAAATGTTTTCAGTATTTGTTTAAATTATTAGAAAGTCAGGGAAATTGTTATTTTATGGAACGATAGATTTGCATTTTAAATAGCAAGAAACCTCATTAGGAACAACTGATCTCTCTGTTTGCACATGCTTGTTGAAAGACACATTTGGATGACTGAAGTGTTCCAGACAGACCTTTGGAACTTCCTGTCTCCAAGATGWCTAAACTGGATGGTTTGACAATGCTGTTCTCTGTGAAATGACAGCTCTTACCAAAAGCTGTTAAATCGATGCACTTGCTTGGTATCTACGTTGCATTTCTTAGTACAGGTGAATGAGACAGCATACATTTATCACCGTTCTTTTTTAATGCTTTAAGTATTTAGAAAATGCTCTACCTAGTTTAGTGATCCTGGAAGCCAGTATTATAGCACTACAAAGATAATCTTGATATGGAAAAACAAGAATTTCTTTTCAGACCTGCGCTTTTCTGAATGTATTTTTGAGTAGCCCTACTGGAGGTAATGTATTAGAAAGTTGAAGGCAATTCTTTAAGTATCTTGTGTGATACTCGATTTCATGTGTGAGCAGCCACAAGGGCAACTTAATATTTAAGTTCACTTATGTTGACTTCCAGCTTTAGTCCACATAAAACTCCTTTGCAAAAAATGATGTTGTAGGTCTTACTGAATTTACTGATGTGTTCCAAATTCTTCCTGTCTCACTTTGTATATGTCCTCAATCTTGCAAATACAACTGCTTTTAGGTGAATAATGTGTAACATTGTTCTTTCTTGGTTATAGCAAGCAGATGAGACTCTGGATTTTGAAGAACAGATCCTGGAAGCAGCTAAATCCATTGCAGCTGCTACCAGTGCCCTTGTGAAGTCAGCTTCAGCAGCCCAGAGAGAACTGGTGGCACAGGGAAAGGTGGGTAAACGGGACAAGTAGCAACAGTAGCGGGGGGGAGCATCAAAATTGTATCTAGTCTCTTAACTAGATACTAGAGTTAACTCTTAACTCCTACTATTAAAACAGTAGGAAAGGAGCTTGGAAATGACTAAAGAAAATGTAAATCTTTTCATTGCTCATCACAATACATGGCCTAGGCCTGGTTCTGTTTAAAAAAACACACAATTATGTTTATTTAAACCTCGCAAGTGTAATCAAGTGTTTGGCTCTTCAGATGTTTCAGCTGTGGGGARCTTTTGTGTTTGTGGGGTTTTTTTTCATTTTGCGAAGGTCTGTGATTCAAGCTAGGAGTGTATAGTCCCACAAGACAGCTTCGGGATCCAAAAACAAATGTCACAGTATACAATACCACTCTGGACCAGAATAGCAAAGGGTCTCACTAGTTGTACCCTCAATGTTTTGTTGTCCGATTCAATGGGGACACAGGCCTGCATGCARGTTCAGTACATTTAAGTGGACGTGCTTGTAATTATTGTTGGGACCAACGGAAAGAGTGCTTATGTGTCGTCCTTTTGGTCTGGTCAGGATTGAGGTCTTTGTAATTCATTTCATATCCATCACTATTTTTTTCCCAGTTAATATACTTTGAAACTTAAAATCTGAACATCAAACAGATGTGTTGCCTGTGAGAACAACAGGATAAGGATCATTGCTGTTGTGTAGTTATGCTTTCCAATTTCATCTAATTTTTTATTCTGAGCAGACTGTGTCATGGATCCTGTCACAAAAGCACTATGCTGTCTACTTCAGCGAGGATTCCTGGGGAGCTTGTGCTTTTAGTTCCAGCAGGAGCACAGAGCACTTGTTTCAGAACAATAGTGATGTAACTGTTTGAAAAGACCCACCATAAGCTGTAGCTATGGAACTTATCAATAATGCATAAAACAAGATATTATTAATACCCATTGAAATCTGGCTGTGGAGACAGACCAAAAAATGAGAGTTTTGACTTACCTTCTTCGCTTAGATTATTGTGCAGTCTGCTTTTATGTGATAAGACCTGTTCTTATTTAGTTTCATTATGACATACAGCTTGCTTTACTTTTCTCACCACCAGCACTGTAAAGTTATACAGAATAATAAAGAATGTATTTCTATGCTGGTACCAGCCCTTCATCTCCCTCAGGTAGTTTTGGCTTCTTTGCTCCCACAGATACATTTCGGTTTGTGTCTTTCAGATTGAGGCTAACAGCACTTGCATACTATTCCATCCAAGTTCAGATAATTGCTAAAACCACTTTAATCTGTCTGTTTGAGGAAAGCTGTAGCTTGCTGTTCTAATAGAAGCACACCTGTCAAATATAGTGTCGTATTAGCAGATCTGTTCACCCTGCTTTACTGAATTTAGCCGTTTTGCTTTATCTGTCACTCTGCTATAGGAACTTGCTGAAAGATCAGGAATCTTTGCAGCAAATGGCTTTTACTGATAGTTTCTTGCCTGCTTGGAGGATCTGCAAATAATACTGTGGTCTTTAAGGGAAGAAATGAATCCCAGCCAAAATCAAAATTTAATGAAACATCAAACTTCAGAATTGTTTGTGGCACATCCTCTCATTATGATACCTCGCAGAAATTAATAAAGCCATTAAGATACTTCTGAAATAATGAAGCCCTAACCCATTTTCCTTCTCTTCTTTCTTTACTAATTACTAGTGCTTAGGTAATTGTCACTATGGGGTATCCTCTGGCTGCTGTGGTAGCCTGTATCTCCAGTCAGCCAAAAGTACAGGAGGCTGGCTTCTAAAATGACTGACCGAATTCTTGCCCATAGTGAATGGCTCCAACCTGCCTGGTGGGAAGATTTTGTTATTGATATTGGGGGAAATGTTTTGCTTTTGTAAGAAACCTTCTGAAGCAYGTGGTATGGACTCCTCCCAGAAAAGCATGGCTGGCATGTAGGCAGGAAGCACAAGTTTGATCTGCTCCACATCCATCGCTTGAGTACTGAACAGTGAATGGTACTATTGGCTTAGATTCCTCACTAACCTTTTTATTTGGTATGGAGGCAGTGGGAAATTCTTACCCAGCTGTATGGATGTGTGAGAACAGGGCACGTTCTTGTCCCAAATAAGTTTCCAACATTGCTTGGTAAAGGCTGTGAAAGTATCTTACAGGGCAAATTGGTGCAATACTGTAGTTGAAGAGTTTGCTAAAGAAATTTTAAGTGAAACTACTTTCCCCTGTGGAATTGTTATAAAAGAATTAATTTGATGTTAGGCAACCATTTCCATTTCTGCAATATAGATGAAGGCTGGGAAGTTGGATCTGATCTATCTTCTTCCACACCACATCTCTTCACTCACTCACACATGCGCACACACAAAATTCAGACACTGCTAACTAGACTCCTGCATCTGTGGTCTACTTAAAATACGTTTTCTGGGGATGATTAGGCAAGAAAACCCTGAAACCTAAAGAATTCAGGGACCTAGTGTATTCTTTTGTATATTTCTCAGTTATACAAAAGTGTCACCATAGCTATGAGAGAATGCATCTTCTGTTTATGTTGATGCTACACATAAGGATTCTATTCCAATCCCTGGGATCCTCACTATGCAYGAATCCTTGTTTCCATTTCTTTTAAAATACAACAAGTTTCTGGACCATGTTTACATTTCACATCTTCGAGCTTCTCTCCCAAAAACTCCCAGACCCAGGCAGTTGGGGGTGGGGGGCTGGCAACCAACTGTAGAATTTTGTTTCATTACTTTCATCTGACGTGGGAAGAAAACTGTCTCCTGGTTGTTGCCAGCACTGGTGATGCCATGAACACTTCAGTGGATGARCCATGGAGAAAAATGGGCTGCTTTCCTCAAATGCCATTATCAGGCATGAAGGAAGTTAGGGGGATTCCCTGTGGAGCTTTCTGTTTTGTGCCTTCCCATAGTGCCAGAATCAGAAGAGCTTCAGGAATGATGTAAATCCAAATGTGTAGTGGAGACAGAAATAGGTTATTTTAAARGCCAGGAGATTAGGAACTACTGCTTCCACTGTTGCTTAGGCCAAAGTCTCAGCTGCAACAATCATTACTCTGGGACTTCTACTCATGTTCCAAGGATGGGGCAACTCAAGCAGCATAGCAAGTTGGACACTACATGAGCAGGCAGATGTGTGCTGGAGGCACACTTACTCTGACAACTAACTTTCRGTTGGATTTTCTGCTCCTGTGTGTGCTGGGCACAGTCACAGGTGCAGGTGTTTCCTTTTTTCATGGATTACTGTTTGTCTAAATCTGAGACAAAGCAATTATATTTTCTGTTTCATTGTAAGCCATCTCTGAACTRTTTTTTTAGGTTGGAGCAATCCCTGCAAATGCAGCTGATGATGGACAGTGGTCTCAGGGACTTATTTCCGCTGTGAGTAACTACTTCTCTTAAGGAAAACTAGCACCTTCTCTGAAGAAATAATATCCTGTGAGAATACACAGTGACTTTTTTTACTGTCTCCTAGGCCCGAATGGTGGCAGCTGCAACCAGCAATCTCTGTGAAGCAGCTAATGCCTCGGTACAAGGCCACGCTAGTGAGGAGAAGCTCATCTCATCCGCCAAACAAGTGGCAGCTTCTACAGCACAGTTGCTTGTGGCTTGCAAAGTGAAGGCAGATCATGACTCTGAAGCCATGAGGAGGCTACAGGTACTTGTGTTCTTAATTACTGAAAGCCCGTAGTGCTATGTAAATGCTGTTTTAGCACTGCGTGAATAAACRCCAAATTTTAGGAATAGTTTCTTGAATTTTCAGATTTCTGTTCTGTTTTTCTTCCTTGTGGGATTCTGGGGCACTTTCATTCATCACGGATGAAGTGATTGTGCATTTGTCATTATTCAGCAGTAGCTACGGCTCACTTCACTGCTTGCCTTACTGTTCATTTTTAAAAGATGTTGAGAGATGCAAATGTTGACTGAATTGTGCCAAGCCCTGGTTTAGGGGCAATATTCGTAGATTCATATTTGTGATAAGCCACAGTAATACATAAGCTGAGAATGTTTACTACATGCATTTGTAGAGAGGCTGAGTGTAGTTGGTTTCTCTGCAATTATTCTGCATTCAGTTAGACTCCCAGTGAGYTTGCAAACCAGTAAGCACACTTAACTTGGTTGCACATAAGTATCCTCCTGACCTCTGCAAGATTATGCATATGTTCAACCARGTACTTGCCTAAATGCCAGCCTGGGTTGTGGTCAGTTTTCCTTTGTTTCTAGGAGTCAAGACACAGCAATTGTAGATAGAACATTTCTAAAATGGAGAATCATTGTCAGACAAAAACAAGAACAGAAGCTGATGCAACATCTCAACTAAAGTCTGATTTAACTTCTTTACATGAAACTGGTTCCCTTTTATGTTACATATCCATTTCATGTTGAGCTTCTCTGAACTATTACTGGATTAACARTGTTATGATGGGTAAAATCTAATGTGTCCAGAAGTTTTGTTTAAGGGTGTTCATTTTAAAAATGGCTACAGCCTTCTCTGACATCCTGTCCTGCAGGCAATGGACATGGACTATCTTTGGTGATAGTGAAATTTCCCCTTTTTCTCTTATTTGCACAGAAGCTGCTAATGGACAGTCAATATAACAGTTCATGTATGGATAGCTAGAATCAAGTCCAACAGAAATACATATGACTAAGTATCTGTCTGAGCAAGAGGAATTGATGTCATGATTTTTTTCAAAGTAGAAAAATAGGTTAAATATTTAGGAGGAAAAAATAAATGTATGWGTGTGTGAAAAATCTGTTTGTTTCTATGGAAAACAGTGGCATGTTAATGTTATCTCTAGAGTTTTAGTGCTTTATAGTGGATTCATATAGACTGACTTTGTCAAGGGTCTGGGGGGGAAGATAATAACTGGAAGATAATTCTGACTGTAATGCAACCTCCACTTTAATATCCAAATGCCAAGATGGGTCTGAAGGAATTTTAGATGCAGAACAAACAGTAGAAACAGGAACAAAATCAAGTACTAGAGGCTGTTTTTTTTTCAGCTCTGCCAGGAAATTCAGGGTACTCAGTCACTGTAGCAAAATATTATTAAATAGACATCAAATGCGAAAAGTTGGAAGGCAATGTGAAAAGGAAACAAGCCCAAGCACGGATTGAAATTGAACTTTGCCACTTTACCAAGCTTCATATTAGTCCCAAAATGAATAATGAAAGGAAAAGCAGTTTGCACTTGGAAATAATGTCCTTKATCATAGCAAAACCAGTGAGTTGATGTCTACCAAATATTTTTACTGGTGGATTTGCCAAAACTACTGAGGTTTTTCAGCTGGCTTTGCCCCCAGCACAAATGTTTTCACATAGCTTTAATCAATAGATTAGGTTCAGGAGTTTGAGTGTATTAGTTTTCTCTTTCCTACCCCACAAACAACTGCAAGCTTTGGGAGAAGCCATTTGAACGGCATTTCCCATGACTGCTAACTTGGAATGCACTGTTACAGAGTCTCTTCCACAACTTAATGAAACAAATGGAAATGTTTCCGTTCTCTTTGGATAAGCTCCAGACTGAGCAGATTTCAAATAATTTGTCCTTGGGTCATTTCAGGTGGGAAGAGAGTTAAGTTGAAAGGGAGATGAAGCTGGAAATACCGAATAGGACTGGGGGGAGGTGAGGGGCAGGTTCAGAGCTGGTCCATGTGGCTTCCTCTCCTAGTGCTGGTGCGTCTCCAGCATGTGAGAGCAGGCTGCCTTGGCTAGCGGCCTGCGTGGGAACGAGTGTTCTCAGCACACGTGGCACCTGGGGACATCAGGAACGACGGGACAGAGAACTCTACTCCTGTTCTCTCTCACTGCCTGTCACTGCAAGCACCTTCCCTTTTTCTGCACATTGTGAAAGCATTAATGTTGGGTTTTGGTGGTGTTGACTGATTTGCTRTTAGATACTAGGGTTTAGGGTTTAATACCTACAGCCTTACTGGATCAGACCAAAAGTTCATTAAGCCCATTCAATATCCTAATTCCAGCAGCTACCACTTAAGAGAAGCAAGTAAGAACAGGGTAAGCATGCGTGATACTATTCTTTACTGTGTTCTTAGATTCCACGCATTTTCAACTCAGGAACTTCCCAAGCCAGATGCAAATTCTGTATGTTTAGTAATCCTCAGTGGTTTTTTCCTCTTAATATACCCAGTCCTCCTTGACCCCTCAGTGGTTTTTTCCTCTTAATATACCCAGTCCTCCTTGACGCCATGTAAACTTTTAGAGTCTAATTAACACTTCTTGGGCAGTAGATTAAGCTAGGACAGCTGTACCTGTATCTGTCCCAACCTGCTTCTGCTGGTTTAAATCCACACAGTACGAATAGCTGGATGACATGCAAATCCACTCCTGTAGCACACAGGATTTCATTTAATTTCATTTACAGGATAGGCACCTTGCCAGTGCCGGGGTTCTAGCAAGTTTTAACCATTCGCATACTTCTCTTCATGAAGTATTCAGTTGGTACAAAGTAATGCTGTGCAGCATTACAGAAGTCAGTTTGAGTAGTGATAAATTCATGTCACTTTGACCAGGCTATGTTACTGCAGGAGTGTTGATAACATGTTGCTTCTCATATCTCAACTAAATTCTTCACAAATAAGTAAGATATCTCTCCATAGAATTCCACTGTGCACTGAAGACTTACCCATGGTAACAGGTGATCTAGGTGTTCCTCTTGCTCAGGAGGTRGAAATATCTTTGAATGGTGCTCTGTCCCATTCTCTAAAGTTGCTTCTTTGCTAAAGCACTTGAAATACATTTGGGGGCCCACCTTTCAGTATTTGTATGTACAATTGAGTAGAAAACATATAGCTAGGTCCCCCAGTCAGTCCCTCAGGATGAGTGATCCATGACCCCTCTTAGCAAAGTCCACATCAGCCCATAAGTTTCTTTTCCTGCCTCTGTCCTGACATTGATGAATAGATAAAGAGGTGGAAAGGAGGAGGATTCCAGTAAGAGAAGAGCCAAGAAGGAGGCATAGGTCAAATTTTGGTGTATCAACCGATTTAAAATACAAAATATCAGACATAAGACTTATCTGGGACTCACAAATTTAAAGGACTGCCAGTGGTATATGAAAGWTCTCATTTACAGCTCCATATGCAGTACCCATTAAATCATGGACCGTTCTTCTCCCAGAGCCAGCTTTCCACCACTTTCACCAGCTCTTAGTACACTGGAGCAAATTCAGTGCCAGGTCTTATGACGCTGAGCCCTATACTACCGTCACCTGTCTGCACAGGGTATTTCCTAGCCAATGGCCTTCAAGACCCCAGTGCTWCAAAAAAGGTGCCAGCTCCATCTTTTGGCTTTAATAGAAGAGAGGTTTGCATTTTGTTTGTGACAAGGACTCCTCTTCCACTCATCTCTATGGGGATTACAGTAGGAGATTCCAAGGCCACCCCTCTGGTATCCATTAAACCCTCTGTATCCATTAAACCAGTGCCTGGGGACATGGTCGTTACTGAGCATGAAGTGTGGGATCTCTCCTGCCAATACGTATTACAGGACAGCAAAGGTAGCTTTGTCAATGTTAGAATGCAGGTAGCTTAGTTACCTTTTTCTTTTTGATGCACARTTGCTGACGCTACTCAGTTTAGACAACAAGATGTATTACAAATGCTTGACTTTGTCTTTAGAAATCTGAGAATTTTTAAGGAAATAAAAGTTTAAATGTGAGATAATTATGGCTGTGTAAGTGGCTAATTTGCCCTGATGAAAGTCCATTAATTTAAAAACATCATTGCCTTAAAATATTTCCATATATGCTAGTTTTCATTTTCTGTTCTTCCTCAAAAAAAAAAATCTGATCAGTGTTGTGCATAACATAACTTGCAATTTCATCCACTGTTTTATTTCAAACTGTAGGGGAAAAAAAAAAAMAACTCGTTTGTGACTTTCCCAACTTCCAGCTTCTTAAATAAAGGAATTGTGTTCCTCTCTGTACCATTGATTTTGAAAGATTAATTTGCTTTTCACTGGGAAAAACAAAACAAAACACACCTTTCCTGTGTAGTCAAGCAAAGATGTTTTAGTTTTGATGCTCAGATGAATCCATGTTAGTTATGCATGTTTGTTACTACTAAATTTCTTTTGTCTTTTTCAAAGGCTGCAGGAAATGCTGTCAAGCGAGCATCAGACAATCTTGTCAGGGCGGCCCAAAAAGCAGCATTTGGGAAAGCAGAGGATGATGACGTTGTGGTCAAAACAAAGTTTGTGGGTGGCATTGCTCAGGTTGGTACAATCACCCAAGAAGTAAAGTAGAGAAAAACTGTCACAGAAATGTAGCGTAGTGTTACRATGTCCATCTGCTGCATTGCAGGCTGGACAAATCTATGTAGAAATCTATGATAAATTACTTGATGCCTCACTGTTAGGTAACCACTAACATAACAGCAAAGTGATATGCTGTAAGATGTCTACACTTCTTCATTGAGTTTTTACTGTAATAGCAGTTACCATTGTCCAGTATCTTTTATTTTTGTTCTAATGAAGTTAACAATTCTTTTCAAACTTCTCTTATGTACTTTAAATATTCCTAAATCTTAATGGAACACTAGTTTTGTATGTATATAATCAAGGAAATAGAGTGAGAGAGAAGAACTGATGACATTCYGTTACTGTGACTATAACAAATATGGGGAAATAATAACAGTATTTAAAAATAGATTCCAAGGCTTTGAGGTTGTACCAACTTCTGGAKTCTCTGTTATGAATAAGGAACACCATATACTGTGGTCACTACTTGAAAGATATTGAAATGTATCGTTTCTGCATGTCTGAAGTACTGTCATTTTTCCTTTGGCATTTTGAGAYGCAGGAAAATACTGTGGATACCTGCAGTAATGAGTGTTCAATTTTACTGTCATTCAAACATGATGTTAAGACATGGTGCTTATCCTACACATGCTAACCCCTCACCATGTTGGGGGAGCACAGCACTATAAAATCCATCATGGATGTATGGTAAAACTATGCTGGTAGATTCTTTTTTTCTTTTTTTTAGTCCTCTTTAAGAAACAAGTGGGAATACAATACTGTTCTTGATGCCATAGTCCTGGAACCTGGAAAACTTTGAGCAATTCCTGCCAAAGTCATTGAAATTTGGTGCTTCTCTGGAGAATGCTCAAGGCCTAGCGGTGACTGGTGTCACAGAGAAAGAAATTTTGTTTTACAGACAGTATTCCTTGCTGTCATAATTCATGCTTCTATTTTCTAGATCATTGCAGCCCAGGAAGAAATGCTGAAGAAGGAAAGAGAGCTGGAAGAGGCAAGGAAAAAACTGGCTCAGATCCGCCAACAGCAGTACAAATTTCTACCCACAGAGCTGAGAGAAGATGAGGGTTAACCTGCTGAGATTTTCTTCTTTTTTTTTTTTCCTTTTTTTTTCCCCTTTTTTTTTTTCCTTTTCTTTTAAAGAAATAAGCTAAAGGGGGACAGTACAGTGAGAACTGCTCTGACAACATTCTGGTATGCCAAGCACTTACCTAAATAAACTGCCTGTCATAGCTTTGGATGAGCAGAGGGCAATAAACACTTGTTCTTTCTCATCTGGTCAGCTGAGGTGCATGATGATCAAATAATGGTACAGTGTTAGGTTCATCATTCCTGTTCCTTCCTTGACTTATATCTCAGGAGAGAATGTTTCACTTTTTACTAAAGATACTAAGTCAGTATTATTGTCACTTTCCTGATGCTTGAGGTATTTATCGTTCCTTGGATTGTTATAAAACRTTCATAATATTAATAGGAAATCAGTCAAAAAATCTTTTGTATGATAAATATCACATGAGCTGGTGGTTCTCCCCCAACTACCCTTGTAAAAAGAAGACCAAGAAGGAGAAGGATGTATGTCTGAGTGGAGAAACACACGAGTGTGGGTTTGAAGAAGATGCCTGTCCTCTTTCAGTGTTATATAGCTGGTTCACCCCAAAACTGGAGGAATTGTCTCTGCACCTGTTTGCACTAGTAGTATTTGTCCTTACCTGATACCAACAAGCTTCTGCTTGTACAGTATTTAGGTTTACAAAATGTGGCAATAGCCATTCTTTAAAGAGCTCAGAAAACAAAGAAATGGAAACCTTGTCACTGCCTCAGTAATAGCAGGTTCATGAAGGAAAATGCTGTTTCAATTATATACCTCTAATGTGTGACTACTTTKACAGTATTATACACACATACACATGCTCTAACATTGGACTGAATAGTTTGCATTTTGTTTTTTAATTGAAGTTATCTGGTTTGTACTGTGGGATTTCTGTTAGAATGTATGTTAGTTAAAAAAGGGAAATGCCCAGTACAACAAAAGACTATCACAACTCTTGTTATTCTTTTAATAATTTCATTTATAATTATTTTGTTTTGAAACCTGTGGGTATTGTAGGGGAAAAGAATAAGTGATTTACAAGTAGACTTTTCCTGTAATATACTTTAAAAAAATCTGGACTCTAGGGAGTTTGTTTTCATAGTTTGTATTGATGAAAATGTACTCACCAAGGAATTGCAGAGAAGGAATAGCAGCAATCTTTGTCTTCAGCTGCAGAAAGGTACGGTATGCTCTCAATATCTCTGTTGTGACCTAAACAATAGCAATATGGGTAGAGTGAGTAACACATTTTATCCTGTCAAAGAACACAAATCACAGCAACTTTAACTAGCAAAAGCTGAACCATTTGACTAACTACAGAAACACTATCTCTCCTATCAACACTTTCCAACATGCCTCCAACTCTRCTCAAGCCCTCTTAAACAATAATGTCAAGTCTTTTTAGGTCAAAAGATGTTGCCACTCCAGTCCTTCTGAAGGCTGTGCTGTCATTTAGATACCTGCCAAGTACATTCAGCTGAGCCTGTTATGTTATATGCATACCCACCTAGTTGTCGTTGCAGAAATACTTGTCTTGTAGACTCAAAAGTAACCCCCCTCGTGGTAGGTCTACCAGCTTAGATAGTGCTAACTCCTCATTTAAGTTACCTGCATGAGATATAACTATCAGGAATTTTGTCACACTAGTGTTAAATATATAGCAAAAAATTACTAGAGACTTAATAAATATGAAAGTGTACAAAGTTTTTTATTGTTAGAGTCTCTTCTCTGGTACTGACATATTTCAGACTCAGTAGAGTTGCTGGAGAATCCACAATCATGAGAGGAAAAAATTGGCAAATCCCAAATGGAATCGCTGGCATCAGCGGATGTGCTGTGATGTGTAGGCTTGTGTGCATATGCAAACCCTTACTATCAGAGACATGCAATTCCGAGTTCTGTAATTTTCCACTTCAGCACAATTGATTTGATTTTTTTCACTCAACTCACTGTGAGCAGTGTCACAGAATCTCGATGTTAAGAATTTCTACACAAAAAAAAAAGGCTTCCTGTAAATTTTTAGGCAGAAGGCTAAATTGGTGTTTATTGCTGTAAGACCTAAATAAAGACAGCTCTAGTGATAGGGATTTTCTGCTGCTGTTGGTAGGTCCAGCTTCTTTGCAGCTTATGACTCTTTCTCTTTTTTTACCTGGACAGCCTCACATTCCTATCTCTTTTTGGGCAAGATCTGCAAGACAGATTTGTTACTGCTTCCCTTTCAACCTATGTTTAACCTATTACTTGGTCTCATTAAAAATTAAGACAGACGATGCTGTCCTTAGCACCATGCCAGTATTTTATTGTAGGTTTAATACTGTTGTAATATATTTTGATCGGGATGGTATTTGCCAGCTTGAAAGAAGCCAAAAGCCCGCTCAAATGCAACTATGTATGGAAATTGTATAGCTAGAAAACTTTATCAGTATGTAGAAGAAAAGAGCATGCTCAAATTGTGTTCCAGATAAATTTGTTTCGGAAGTCCATTTTAGCACAGTTATTTTGAGACCTCTCTATTTCTGATTTAATGCCCCCTCTTATTTGACAGAAAGTATTGTTCTTTTTTCTCCATAGCTATGTGCTCCACAGAGGAACCCCAGTCAGATGAGTAGCTGAGCTGAACAACTGAAGTATTTGTTTACTCTGAATTTTGGGTCTTCATTTGGGAAACATTAAGAGAATATAAGCTCATCTAAAGTCTTTCTATTTCAATTTTTTCTTGCTGTTACAATTTGCAGTGCCACTGAAGTCCATGTGTGAAGGTCTGTGGAGTTTGGAGCTAGTCCATGCATTTATTTGGCATGGAGTCTTGCAGCAGGAAGTGACAAGTTGGAGTAAGGGATGGAAGCTACTTAATAAGAAGGACAGATGTTTACTTTGTTCTGTTAACTTGTGAAATGGTAAAYGAGCTCTGTTGTATCTCAGCCTTCATGTGGAATTCACTTTAAGGAACTATATGCAAATTAAAAGCAAAATGCCTCAAAGTTGTTTGTGTACAAATAGTCTAGTGTTGTTTCCCCAACTATTCAGAAAATAATTTGAACATTTTATCATTTGTCTAAACTTTTCTACATCAGAAGTCTCAAAGCAAGAGAAGTTTTAAAACAAAAATTGAAGGCTAGACTCTTGTTTCATCTGTCCATTTCCCTTTGATTTTCTGCATCTTCTTTACTTAATTCTTAATGAGAGGATGAATGCATAATCTAGAAACCTCCTCAACTTAAATATGTTTAGCTCATGAGCACATTTTTGCTTTTAATCAGTCCAAACTGATAAGATATTCACCCCAGGAGTATGGCATCTGCCATCACTACATTTATCTTCCCTACATTTTTATTAAGCTCTGGGTTTGGATTATTTTTTTTTTTTGGTGCCTTATACTGTAAAAGTTTTGTCCTTATGTAAYTCCATCATGATTAACAAAGATAGACTTATCTGCCCGTAACTGTCATGATTCCTGAAACTTGCTTTTCCGTATTCACAGTAGTATACATTAA
Organism: Oceanodroma leucorhoa; assembly: GCA_030449065.1. Taxonomy (NCBI): domain Eukaryota; kingdom Metazoa; phylum Chordata; class Aves; order Procellariiformes; genus Oceanodroma; species Oceanodroma leucorhoa. The sequence continues at coordinate 3,546,272 of JASVER010000048.1, forward strand.
ACATATTGTGGTTGTTCATGTTAATGGAACAACACATTTCTGTGGCACAAAGTTTATAATGCCAAATGCAGAAACTGTTTGGTCATGTGAGTTACAARTCTGCTACAAATTGCTGTTTTGCCTGACCATCGTATGGGCAATGAAGTCTGATAAATTAGTTCAGAGGTAGACAGATGGACAGACTGGATCTGGCTCGTGAGCTACTCTTCCTTTAATGTGTGAACTCTGTCCGTGGGCACAGTGCGGAGAGTTCAGCGGAGRGTGATGCAGAGATCGTGAGCAAAGGTCGCTATGTGTGCGCACAGTACTGGGTAGAGGCACGCGGGCGTACTTCAGCCCACGAGGCAACATCCCTACTTTGATCACAGCGGCCAGGGGGACGCACTGCCAAACCCGCACTGCCTCGGTCAGCGCTGGGCAGAAGGAGGACCTGGTACTGAGGCACAACACAAGCAGCATTCATTTCTTCAGTAGCTGGTAGCTTCAGTAATTCTGGCAGAGTATCCCGTATATCTGCCTGGTATTAGATTAGACCCCTGAATCTGATACTTCCTACTTGGGAGTCAACAAACTCAACAGTGCTGAACTTTGCGTATTGCTGTTTTCAGCCTGCKGCATGTGAGCTATAGAGGTGGTCTCCAGAAGGCATGCTAAAGCTTGTGCCAGCCTCTGTGTAACCTGCCTAGCCACTGCATAAAGCAGATACTGCAGAAGAGTTCTGGGCTGCAATGTTTCAGCACCAGAGAAATTTAACAAGAGAATCGATGTAMACTAGACGTGGCCCAGTTCAAGGGGCAGGCTGAAGCAACCCTGTGTCTAGAGTGTGGAATGCGATACCCAGGACAGTTCACATCTGACAACATGATTCATTTTGCCTAAAGATTATTATCTGTCATTTATTSAGCTACACATAGTGCCATTTTGTCACTTTTTTAACTTTTTAAGCAGTAGAGACTTGTGTTTTCGCTCAAATTAGTACACTTTGTTGCAGTGGAAGAGCCTTCTGTTCAAAACAGTTTTGTAATTATATGCTGGAGTTTCCAGGGGGTTGAACTCACTTTGATGTCTTCTCTTCCTGTTAAGTTTTAACCCCAAGAAAGGCACAAAGGAGCTTGTGGTCATCCTGCCACACCATTATGTATAGTATTTATCTGGCCATAAAAATAAAGAAATAATATATTTTATTTTTGTCTTCACCAACCATAAGCCCTTGAAGGAATTCTCTTTTTTTTCTGCATGTAGGTATTTGTGACTTGTGTTACACTGGTTGTCATGCAAAGGATCATTTTGCTCCTTAAAGGAAAATAAGGCAGAAGTTGTATCTATCTGCAAGGCTGGGAAAAGGCAGAATTCCCAGGTGACAGAGGATAATGTTCTCTTGAAAGCTCTGCTGCACAGCTTTCAAGCATTCAAAACTATCAATGCTTACATTGTGATGTATGTCAGTGACCATTCAATATCCTTAAAATAAAGCACGTTAACCACACATAAATATATACAAAAGTCAAATACCAGTTATTCAAGGGTGTTGGATGCTTTGTTGTTTTTTTGGGGGGGGGGGAAGGCTAGTTTTGCTTTTATATATGTTACGATTTCCATTTCATTCAACATTTTTCCATGTCAAATATATGTGTGTGTTTACGTACTGTTAGGCTACTTCAATTCTCCATATGAAATCTATGCCAGAAATCTTGCCACTGATGAGTTGCGTTATAACTAGTTTGATGTTGCTACCATCAGGGGCTGTTTCTGGCATGACTGCATTCATGTCAAAGTGGGATCTTTTTGGCATTCTGTGTGCTCATCAAGTGGATCCATCATCAGATGTGTATATCATGTCTCCGATTATATGGTAGCTTTCTTCCATGTATTCTCCATGACAAAAACAAGATTGAAGAAGCTCCTCTCTTCAGGGTTGGTTAGCGGAATATTTAAATGGGGTCTATAGAGGCCCTAGGCATGCTTTAGGCTAAAATATTTTAAAATATCTATTAAAATATTTTTAAATAGATGTTTTAAACTACTAGAAAAAAGCATTTGGTGAGTTTGCTGTCTGTTCTTATTTTCTGTGTAGCACGATTTTAATTTGTGTTGAAAACATTCTAGGCACTTCTTCAGAGACTCTAGGGAAGTTAATTCTTTGTRCTTGCACAGTAATGCTTAAAGTGACTTGAAAACTAAACCACAATGTTTGACATGCTTGGATCCCTTTGACCTTATTCTTTACAAGTTCCTTTGCTTTTCCCTTTCTCTTTTGTTCTGAACATTTATGAGAGCTGGACTCTTTCTTCCTCAAGCATCTTTTAACAATATATACACTAAGTTTTCCACCTGTGCAAGTCAATTATGTCTAGTGTGGCAGGAGAAATACTAATATGTGGGGTTTATCCATGCCTAATTTGGATAATGTAAAGCTTATATAACAAACATGATTTTATTTCCCTACTGGTTGTTTTCTTTAAGTATATTTATTTATTTTAAAAATGGATAGCAGGGCCTGGTGACTTCTTAGCATCCTAAAATGTCCACTGTGAGGGTTTATCCAGGTGAAGAGGGTTTCTTTTGCCATGTTTACCCATAACTGGTATTGCTATAAAGTCAAAATCTATTACAAATGTACATGGAACATTAAGTTCAGAAGTTAAGAACTTTCGGAGATGAAAATTCACTCATGGTACTGAATCAAATGTTAATTTAGCAGTCTCACAAGCATTCTGAAGTCTGTGGAAAAGATATTGCATTAGGACAGTGAGAAAATGTTGCTGGCTATTTTCTTAATACAGTTCTTGCTCTTAAAGTGCTGAATTTAATAATACTGGTTGGAGTCTTCAGTCCTACACAGATCAATATTCAGTACTTCCTAGGCTGTTAGTATAATCCTTTTGTTTTAGAATAATTGCCTATACTATGCTCCATCTTCCCTGAATGTGGTTCAAAATCAGTCGTCTTTGTGGCTGTTTGTATTTTGTAAGGTGCAATTGACCAAGTAAAAAGGTTAATATAGAGATTTCTTCCAGCATTATAGTTGATGATCTTTGCATTCATATTGCATTGTATGTTCTAAGTTATTGATTAAAATATTTACTTGAGCATAAGTCACTGAACTGTTGACCTGATTAAGTCTTGGAAAGAGTGGTCAAATTCTGGGGCAGTGGGTATATTATAAATAAGTTTATACTGTCTTGTACATTTTCCAGTTTGACAATAAATACATTGCATTTTATTAAGGATGTACTGCCAGATAATAGTTTTATCAGCCTTGCTTCTGAAACAGAAAAGGTATTTATGCCCCAGTTCACCAAATGCTGTGGCACATACTTACAGTATTTAAAAAAAAAAAAAAAAGTCCTTCATACTCTGCCTGCAATACAGTTACCTCAACTTGATCTAAATGGGATTAAGCGCATGCTTAAGGGATTTCCCAAATGACAGTGTTTGAGACACTCAGAGAGACAATGCACGGCCCATATGCTTTTCTGCATGCTCCTAGTTAGAACCACCTTCTCCATCATATCCATCCAAGATCACCATAGTGGGTTTCAAGTATTAATAAGAATACTCTGCTCTTAGAGACCATTTATTATTTGTGCTTCATAAAGCACTACGAATGAGTCACTCCTATTTTATAGATGGCAAAATTATGTTGCAGGAAGGGAGATAGCTTGTTCAAATCCACAGAGCAGGTGGCACGGAATGTAATAGCCAGTCAAGTTCCTGTGATCCAAGAATTAGACAGACCAGGAGTAGCCATATCCAGGAAAGGGTTAATATTTATATTCCCATCTAGTTACTAACTGGTCTACATTATTTTTTGCATTAATGTTTCTGTACTCTGTCAGTTCCAGAGAAATCAAATGCATTCTTTTCCGGTAACTGTATAGCAGAGGGACTTAAACAGTGATTGTGATTAGTGCCAAGAACAACCATCTTTCACTGCCAAAGCTTTAGACAAACATCCTGTCTTCCAGAGTTGAATTTAATCTGCAAGAATCTCTGCTCAGTGCCTTGGCTTTGCCTTATGTTGTAACCACTTCTGTTAAGGCACCAGCCTCAGTTCTCTTCCAGCAAGGACGGACTTAACGCGGCGTTGTTCTCTGACTTTTTCCACAAGAGAAGTGACAGCTTTAATACTTTGGACAAAGCTCTTGCAGATTATTTAAATCAGTCTCCTGCTTTACCAAAGCTTCTTGCAAAATATGATGAAAATCCTGAGGCATTGAAGCCTTTAGTATGACACTTTTAGCCACAGAACCAGTTTTGAAGTTTACTCAGAGATGCCTTTAGTCATCCGCAGTTACGTGAGACTTAGACATTAAGAAYGCCACACTAATGATTCCAGTCTGTCTGCAATTACTTACTTTTTGCCTTTAGCTATATAAGCATGAGTATTTTGTCTCTTCTAAATATTCATCTTYTGTTTGCATTTTTTAAATGATAAATGAGTTGAAATGACACTGTATTTCTAAAATGCTAGCAGAGTTTCTCAAGATCCAGTCTGAGGGTTATGTTTAGTTCTACTTTTTCTGTGTAAATTGTTAGCTATTTAAAAAAAAAAAAAAGTGTCATGCATGGCAAAGTTGGTGTGAAACCTCTAGTAGCTCAAGTGCATTTTAAATGCTTATACTTGAGACAATTTTTTTATCTTTTACTGAGGGAGAAAGCACATTGCTTTACTAATAATTTAAAGATTGTTATTTATTGTTATTTGAAATTTAGTGAGTTGAAGCAATACAGTCACTGTGGGACTATTTGAGTTATGACCAAAGATGGAGGTGTGTTAGGAAACAAAATGGGTGTTCTTCAAGCCTCGACTGAACTTTTGTCTCATGAAATCATTGGACATTTCAGCTGAATGTTTATTTCTCTTCTCTTTTTGGTTATTGGTTTTGCCTGCATCTAGTTTTGCCTGCTTTCATCTGCTCATGGTTGGCTTTTTTCCTTGAAAGTCAGTATGTTTCAGTATGTGCAGGGTTAGTCACAATCGTGTCTATCTGTGGAGAAAACGGGGGTCTTAAAGATTTATTACCAAAATCAGGAACAGTATCTCCTGCAAAACAAGATCAAAGYGTCCAGTGATATTTATCAACTGTTATTAGTCCCTAAATTCATGAAACTACAGTACAGGAACTGAATTTGTCCCCTCATATGTGTGGKCAATAAATATGAATAATCACATTCTCTTAAACAGATTTGAAAATCAGTGAGTTCAAGCAACCCAAACATTGTAGGAATATCTGTGTTATGACTTCAAACAGAGGASTGTTAGGAAACAAATTGGACATATTTTTCAAGCCTAAACGGAACTTTTGCTTCATGAAATCAGTAGGGATTTTAGCTAAATGTTTATGTGCCGACTATGTTTCTTTTTGCCTCAGAAAAATTAGAGTGAGAACTTTACTATGAACACGTTGCTGTTCTTGCTGATCTCATATATATTGCTGATCTCTTCTCATCTGGGACTTTGTGTTACTGAGATTTCACATATGAAAACTGTGGGGGGAAAAAATGAGTTCAAAAAGAAGACCTCAGAAAAACAGCTTCGTTGGTCATTCCGTTCTGCTTGGCTTGCAGTCCAGTTGCCATCCTCTATCATTTGGTGGTGATAATAAGGCTATTTAGGGTAATTCTCAAGCCAAACCACTGCTGTGACATGCCTGTGATGCTTCCAGATCCTGTAGTCCAGCAATTTAAGCCACAGAGAGAATTTTATGGTTAGTTTCTTTACTGTTCAGGAGTCATCTTGGATCTCTTCCAAATCATGGGAGTGGCTCGCTATTACATGACCAGATCACTCATATTTTGGTTTGTCCAAGATCTTGTTATCTGAAAGGAGGCTAGATGCAAAAATTTCTCTTTAAGAGTGTCCTATTCCTCTCCTAGAACTGGAAAAACTCTAAATATGTTGTGAATATCTCCTAGACTAAATGCTTTGTAAAACAAAACAGGCTGCCAGTGCACCATCGTGGTTTAACTCCAGTCRGCAACTAGGCACCACGCAACCACTCACTCACTCCCCAACCCGCTGGTGGGATGGGGGAGAGAATCGGAAGGGCAGAAGTAAGAAAACTCGTGGTTTGAGATAAGAACAGTTTAATACTTGAAATAAAATAATAATAATAATAAATTGTAATGCAGAGGAAAACAAGAGAGAGAGAGAAACAAAATCCAGGAAAAAGCAAGTGATGCAACCACTCAGCACCCGCCGACTGACGCCCGGCCAGTCCCTGAGCAGCGATCATGCTCCCTGGCCAACTCCCCGCAGTTTATATACTGAGCATGATGTCATATGGTATGGAATATCCATTTGGCCAGTTTGGATTAGCTGTCTTGGCTGTGCCCCCTCCCAGCTTCTTGTGCGCCTAGTAGAGCATGGGAAACTGAAAAGTCCTTGACTAGTGTAAACACTACTTAGCAACAACTAAAACATCAGTGTGTTGTCAATATTATTCTCATACTAAATCCAAAACACAGCACTATCCCAGCTACTGGGAAGAAACTCTATCCTAGCCAAAACCATCTCAGAAGAGGTCAGAGCCTATTCAGATCTTCTTCCCTATCTTAAAGGGTAACACCCACTGAAAAGAGAACCTTCACCCTATAGTCCTTTCTCAAAAGTATTTCCTAGTTTGATCCCAGTTAGGGACCTGTTAGGTCCTGGATTCATAATGAGTAGATTCATAATGTCCATCGATGAAGATAACAGGTATTCCCTTTTATTTTGTTGTTTCACACCCTTCTTCCTCCCTGCTTAACATGCTGGATGGTTCCTAATATACTAATTGCCTTTGAGTGGAGGGAGAGCTGCTGGATACAGAATAGAAAGTTGCCTATTCTTTTCTTCTGGGACTGTAAAGCAGGCACGGGTTAGAAAGTGGCTTTGGGATTTGCAGAGAAGTCTCTCTTAAGTCTGGTGTGTCACATTATTGCAGTGGAATTGAGATGCCAGCACAGCTTTGGATATGTGTGAATGCGTACCGGAAATGGGGCTGGCCAACACCACAGCCCAGGCAAGTCTAAATCCTGTGCTGGAGAAAAAAAAATTCACTGTGAGCAAGAGCAGGAGGGCAAAACATGAGATAACAGCCTTCTACCCTTTTATAGACACAATGAAAAATATTGCTGTATCTCTACCGTGTTGCAAAAGAGAAATAGGATAAGGATTGAGGGGCTATACTGGGATTTTCCTGTAACAGGTAAATGCTGGGTTAYCTTCAAATTCCTAGTGAAACTCTAAAAATACATAAATTGAGACAGCACACAGACGATTTGAGGCTTGTTTCAGATATTTGCTTCCAAGCAGGGATTGTACTATCTGTAGTTGCTCCCTGCCAGTAAAAACGGCAGCGTTGAAAGGGTAAGTCAGGTCTGCAGTGACACTATTGACGGTGAATTAGAGAATCATGTTTAAAATTAGGTAAACTCAGATGTTGCTTTGGTCCTTTTTGATCTTGCAGACAAGTAGGTGGTGGCTTTTGAGACATCCATGCATTTCTGACAGTCCAGGCCACCTTCAGAGTTCAAACAGAAATACATGTTATAACTGGGGCATGTTGAAAGCCATGACTTCATTTCTTAGAACTTTAACAGCTGTATAGCTCAAAGACAAATAACTCATCCCTGGCTGGTCCCTGTAATAACACAGACATCCAGAAAATGCCTAGCATTTTTTGGTTCACTACTTGGGATCAAATTCCTCTGATTTTGTTTCTGTCTGGACTAAGAACAGACTGTTCTTAATGCTGCAGCCCTAAGGAGAAATCTTGCACCCCACTGCAGCTTTGTTTCCACACGTGTTATATGGTCCCTTGAAAATTCTACTGCATTAGCAGCATTTGTCCAGTCTCATGTCCAGCCCCTTCCGTTGGCAGCGAGTTCCTGTTGTTTCATTCAGATTTTCAAAGAGAAAGGCATCTGTTTGCTAAAAACCCACTTGGCAACTGCTTCCACAGAGCCCCGGGGAGCTCTGTAAAGAAACTAGTTCCTGCAGAACTAATTCTAGGTGCCAGTTCTGAATGACTGGCCTTGATGACTTTTTTCCCCTACAGAAATTCTTCTGTGATCGGAAATCTCAAGCTGTCAAAGCACAGCATTTCAAAGGGCAGAAATTCTGAAATCGAAAGGAAAGGAGAGTCTGTCCTGCGAGCCGAAGGGAGAAGTGTTTTGTTTAAGCTTAAGAGTCTGAGAGCAGATATGGCTCCTCTGCATAAAAACAGCAACAAGGTAAGTGCAGATTTGGGAGATAGGGAGCTATTTAAATTCACAACACTGTTGGCATAAGAGGAATTGATATGTATTGGTCCTGAATTAGTTTAGGCAGGAAGGGAATTCTGGACTAGTCTTTAAGTATGGCTAGAGGGGAGTAGAAATCAAACAGCTTTTGACACCAAGAATGAGAAACAGGCTTGTACAGTCACAGTAAGGGTTTGGTCTCAGGGCCCTTCTGTCTGTGTCCCTTACAAAGCGTTACTGAAATTTGTGATGGGAACCCAGCGTTAGGGTTACGGGTTAATCAGCCTGAACCATTTAATCTAAACAATTGCCCAGATTACTGTAGCCTGTGGAAACTGATCTGAGCTTTCTGGGAACTGTCTTCCAGCACAATACTGTGTTTTCTCCAGTAGGACTGTATTTCACTGTGACATGCTTCTCAGGCGTGCATCATGTGAGGCATACTGTAAGGTCAGATACAACTATGGCTCTACGTGGCTGGAGTTAGTGTCTAAGCCACTTCTGTTGGCTGCTGTATCTTAAAACCACTCTCTCTAGTACAGACTTCAGGTCCCTGCTTGTGTCTACAGTCAAGCCAACCCATATGCAAGTGTATTAGTGCATCCAGTTAATTTCTCTGCCATTGCAAGTACTACCAATAGAGAACATTTTCCAGTGCTTTCATCCGATCTACCAGTATTCATATACTTTCTAATGCTTTCCTGGAGATCCCTGTAGACTGTGCTGGGAGTTGTTTTTTCTTGTGAAGTCAACTGTAGTTGATTAAATCAAGAAGATGGAAATGGGGGTATATAATATCTTACAGGATTCCCCTCACGCAATCCTGAGTGTTTATAACCTGCCCTTCGCTGCCTCACAGTCAGGTTTATGTTGAAATCTTTACCCTTCTTTTACAGCCTGGCCAACTCTTCAGAACTTTTTTCTCTTATTCCTTCATTCATGTTATTCACTRCCCAAAATCAAATATAGAGTCTTGAAGTTGAGGACTGGGTAGAAAGGAAGGGCATTTGAGTGACAGAGCCTGCCGATAGAGCGTGGTTGCAGCAGAGAGTCTCTCTGCTGCTGCTAAATTGCTTCAATGCTTCTGCAGCCCACTGTTTCTTGCAGGGGCCACTTTCCAGCAAAGCCTGAACTGCTGTTGAAAGCTGCATTTCCTGCTACRCAAAGCTCTCAACCAAAGCAGAAATCAAAACAAGAGCAAACCCAGTGTGGACTCTGGCAAAGATCACCCTCTCTTCATATATAAAAGGGAAGCATTTAGCCTGACCTCATAAAAGAGAGAACTTAAAGGACCGTTCTACACTTTGAAATCTTACCCTCGATGGCATGGAAACAAAACGCTGACTGGGGAATTTGAGCAGCTCATTTCACGTTCTGCTCAGCCCGCTGTACTTCCTGAGCATGAATCGGCCATTGCATCATCCCAGGAAAATGAAGGTTATTGGGTCACTGGCTGCCCTTATAATCTGCTCAGTAAGGAATTTCTCAAGGGTATAGACCAGTGCCCAGAATAACATTTAACAAGGTCTGGAAAATTATGCCTGCTACAAGCAGAGACCTCTTAAAAGTTTGCAGGAGGCCTACTGTTTGGATGAGTTAACAGCACAGCCCCCTCTATAAACATCACTTAAAACAGCTGCTTCCAGGAACCATGGAGAGAAATAGCTGAGGGAGAGTCCAGATGACTTTGCTAATAGCTTAGTACCTTTCTTAACATGGGCCTGTGCTAAATGGAGAAAAATCGGTGTCAAGATTTTCTTGATCCTATTTGCCTCCAGAATATGTCAGGCAAACTTCTCTCACACAGCCACTCACTCTACATGCAAACTGCACCCTGGAGTGCAGATGTGGCTGAAACTTCATGCAAAACGATGSTGCCTCTTCCCTTACAAGCACTGTATTCTCTGTATGTGCTGTGTATGAGTCCTTTCTTTTGAGGGACAGAACAGTATCTGCTTTCTCTGGATTGAGTACCAGACCTTAAAGGACAATTTAATGGCTTTGTTCTCCACTTGGATTGCACCATTTCACCAGGGAACAGATCCTGGGATTTAAAGAAACCTCTCACCTCCTGGGCAAATGCCATGACAGACGAGATTCAACTTATTGATAGCAGAAAAGTGCTGTCACTGTAGAAACCCAAATATGCTGTGCTGTGCAATCTCAGGCTCTCTCTCCACGTGCTCAGGTGATGATTTGACTGTGAGATTGCAGGCTCTCCCCAAGCCCTTCTACAGAGCTTCTCTTCACTCAGCTGTGCCTACTAGTGCTGACAGTTCCTGTGTGCCTGCSTGAATGACCCACTTCTGCTATCTTTGCACTTGATCACTGTGGGAGTGTTTGACTGGAAAGCATTTCCYGCTCACCTTCATCTGTTCACACTCTCTCTTTGCCCACAGGAGAGAGGTGATTTGATGAGGAAGTGATTGTTTCAGAAGTGATTTTGGGTGAAGCTTCGCTTTTTCATTTTCCATTTGTTCCTTGCCTGTGGACTGAACATGAGAGAAAAGCTCTATCAATCCTAACTGTTGTTTCTGGCACACTCGTGCTTGGGACCACTTAACTTGGCTTTGTTTGAAAGTAGTTGAGAGACTGAAGGGAAGGAGGAAGGAAGAAAGTAGGAAACCTTCATCATCATATGATGGATTTCTGGAGGATTTTTCTCCCAGCTGCTGCTCACAGTCCAACTCAGCCTCACAAGCCAAATTAGCTTTGTTAACACTGCTTCAGACCTCTTGCCTCCTCTCAAAGCTGTTTTGATTTGTTAGCACCTCTCTGGCACGAAGGTGGTCTGAAACCTGCAGTCTTCAAGGCAGGGTGTGGCTACAGTAGAGCACAAAGTCAGGGCCTTCATCCTGAACAGGGAACGCAGAGGCATACGATGCTCCTGCATAGCTAACTCACAGCCACAGATGCTTTTGCACTGTCCAGCTGTAGGGATATCCAGTGGAAAGCAGTAAGAGTGTTCTTCTCCAAGAAGTGTTTCTGATTTCTCCCATTTGTGTCTTGCGATGTCAGCCGGTCCTATGCCTAGAAAAGCTGCTGCTTGTGCTCCATCACCTGATCCCACACCACAACTACTGTTCACCTCTTCTTCAGCAAGCAATGCTGAACTGTATCACACTTTTTCTTCAGGCAAAGTGTGAAACTGCAAATATACTAGTGACCATAATTCCACAAAGCATCCTTGTACTACAGAGATAGATAAAATGTCTATAGACAGACAGAATGATCAAAGCTTGAAAATATTTGTGGAATAATTTCTGGTTAACAAGCCCATTTTTATAATGGGTAACATGAGAACAAAAGGCTCAGGGGAACATAGGCTTTGGAAAATGGAGCTTAATACAGTTATATATTGCATATTGTTTTTAAAAAAACAATGTAAGTAGTGCTTAACTGTGATTAGAAGAAATTTAAAACATCTGCAAGAGCTCTTAAATAAACCATGGAAAGTGGGAAGAATACAACAAATGTTGGGAAACAAAAGAACAAAGAGCTGGGTGGAATTTATGCATCTGCCTTAATATGCCAAGCTTTCCCCCATACTTGTTGTCACTACCACTAAGCAGAAATTCTACTTTCACTATTTCATCGTGCAAAACTTACATTAATGATCTATAGCCCTCAAGCCTGAGAGCTGAATTTCTTTTACCATTGAACTACACAGCTCTTGGCAATTTTCTCTCCGTTTTCTTACTGGGTGTAGATAATGGCGTTCATTTTTCTCAGTAGAGATATTTAGGGTTAACTTGGGCAAAGAGTTAATTTGGCATCACTTCTAAACTGTTCTTAAATAAAWATGATGACATAATAATTTGAAAAATGGGATAAACTTCAACGCTAATTTCGCCTCTTGTTAGACTATCTTTTAACTTATTGTGCTTCCTCTTTATTTATATCCCCTAAAGACATTTGGGTGAAGTAGATCAACCAATGAACATCGCCTTCTTTAAACATACCTTGGAATAGCCCACAATTCAGATCCAGCAGAACACTTACCCAAACTTATCAGCAGCACAGCTAAGCACCATTCCTGCCCCCTTCTTGTGGAAAGAGTTCTACCCACACCTCTGAAATCCGCAAAAGCACAACAAGTAGAACCAGTACCCATCAGGCATGAGGACATAGGAAAATAGATTATTTCACATACCTGTGGAGAACTTTTCCTATAACCTGGGAAAAGGTTTGTTGGTTTGTTTGTTTGTTTGTTTGTTTGTTTGTTTTAAATTAGAGAAGCATCCTTCTTCAGGAGTCTAAGGGAAGTTGGATTTGGGGAAACTACCTGTTTTGGCACAAAACACTGAACCGCATTGTAGGAATGGTCAACAAAATAATTTCTCTTAATTTAGTTTTCAAATTGTTGCAGACAGCTCTGTTTAAACTGGTTTTTAAATAAAATCTGTTCAGAACAGTATTGTGCAGAGGCATGAGACCCAGGAAGTGAAACAATAGAAAGCTTCTTCCCATTCCCCTCCCCCAAATTCAGTTAAACTGTCATAATTYTTCTCATTCTTGCTATGTTTGGCTCAGAATCAACTGCTCTCATCATGAAAAGGAAACAAAACAGGGGAAATTTATCAGCTGTGGTAACCTGCAGCATTAGCTGTAACAAAAAAAAGGGAAGGTCTTCCTCAGAAGTATTCACATGACTGCTTCCGGTGTCCAGTCTCTCATTTAGACTAATCTGAGTACCTCTATGCTGAGAAATCCAGCTCTACAAATGGAAGAAGCTAACACCAAGTCTATGTGTTCCTTCTTGTCAGGATAATTCTTCTTTGAGGTACAAATCATTGTTGTGATAAGGCAGGCAGACATGCATTTTGTACACAAAAACGAAATCGTTAACCCTTTTCTCCATTGTCAGAATCATCAGGACTGCAACCCCATACCATACACCTCTGTCCTTATTTAACTTATCTGCTGTGCCCACAGTGAAGCACTGACCACTCCAAATGGCCTTTAACTGCTGACTTGGATGCCAGCAATCGCCATCTTGCAGCACCAGGGAGCTCTGCACAAGCTGTGAAACCCTTCCAAAAGCAAGGCTGTGTAGACTTGCTCCTTCACAAGTGCCAACAGATGGAGCCTCTGGCAGGGGTTCAGTTGCGCTAGTGCTGAAGGAGCCTCCTCTGGCTATCACACTGGGACTTTCCAAGCCACTATCTTAATTTAAGAAAAGAAAAAAGAGGGGGGAGGGAAGGTGTCTRCTTGTAGTTTTTGCAGTAAAAATGCAGCATCAAAAAGATTCTCTGTTATAATCCAGTTCTTGTGTGTGGTGATGAAAACTTGCTGCTACTCAGGCACATGTATCTGCAAAGGCATTTTGGGATGCTGAAGCAGGACCTTATTTGGCCACTTCTCTTTATAGTCCCTGTCTGGTTGTAGAGAAGGCTTTTGCATCCTGCTAGCATTCCCAGACTGCTGCTAAACGTGCATTAGAAAGCTCTGCTTTCAATCTTCAGAGTTGTCAAACAGCTCTAAAGAGATGCTGACTGTTTTGAAAAAGAAACAGAAAAAAAGACTTTCAAAACAACTGAAGTCAGTCTCTATGCACTTCTCTCCAACCCAGGTRATACGTATGTTCTCTCAGCTTTCAGCTTTGAACTTGTTTGTATCATATTTGCTTGCATACATAACATTTTTAGGGGCTGCTCCAAATGACAGTAGTGCATAGTAATCTCTGAATTATCTGAGCCCCGAGATACTTTGCAGTTAGTGCAACTAAACTATTCTTAAKTGTTGTAATTTTTTCCATCATTGATTTGAGTATTCAGACTTGCCAGGTAAATTTGGTGTGTAAAGAAAAGAGAGTCATTCCACAAGAGCAGCTTGTCATAGAGGAAGGCCTGGAGCAGCAGAGTGTCATGTTGAATGGTTTTGAGGAAACATTTTTAGGAACTCATTGGGATCACCAAATCCCTGAGGAAATAATGGTGTATGCTAGGAAACAGAGCATCAYAATGTGGGGCTAAAGTGCTTGATAAAGAAAGGAGAAAATTCAGAATTTAACTACAGCTGTCTTAAAGCTTTCCATGCTAAAAAGGGTAAGTGGTGGAGACAGAGCAGAGCAAAGTAAGTAGCAAGTGTGTATAAATCTGTTCATCTGCCCCTAAAATCTAATGGAAAACAAAGTTGGACACTAAGAAAATTTCATAGATTTTTTGTGCTTAATAGACCAAGTAATTTCCATCAGTAATTTCATGAGATGTCTCTTTAAAAGTCATGTTCAGCTTTAGAAATGAGTGTTTACTTGCTAATATTCATACCAGCCACATTTCTAGTAGCTGTTTGCTATTTATTGGTTGCTGTAGTTCCCAGGGGCCCCAGTTGGCTTTTTCTAAGTGGATAAAAGTACAGTGTTTTCCTGAAAGARTGGGAGAAATTTTGACCATGAAGAGTTATGTCTCAATTCTCTTGCTCCAGGGTACAACGCTGGGAAAGGAGTCTAGGACTATACTCCCATTAGGATGCAAACCCTTCTCAGTCCTCTGGAGCTGCACACCTTAGTCAAGCCTGTTGTCTCCTCAATGTAGGCTGGCRTCACACCTCAGGCAGCAGCCAATTCCACATGTTTCAGAGGAAGGACAGAGAAATCTTCTAGTGATTTCTCCATGAGCTAAATCTTGTAAGTAAGCACATTTGACTCCCTTCCTTCTTTTGGAGTGGGTTCTGTGCTGTCACCTGTGATTCACAAGGCAGGAGAACAACAATTTAACGTTGTTCCCATCTGCACTGCTAACCTTCTGCAATAGGAGTTCCCTGGGCTGAGTCAAAACTACAAGGCTGCACTGGTAGCTTCAGCATTACGCCTGAAGAGTTTGGCCCTCCTAAGAACCATGCAGTTGAAAACGCTAATGACTTTCTTTGCCTTTCTACCTCAGAGCAGTTTTGAAGGCCACCTGCTTCCAAGAGTAGATGATGTAGTCTGATTCTAGGGAGTAGCTTTCCAAGAAGATTCTGCACCCTTAAAGACCAGATAAAAAGATGCACTGGGCCTATAAAAGCACTCTTTGAAGGGCTGGGGTTCCTCATTTGGTCAGTTTGGTTTTCTTTAAACTAAACAAAAACTACACCAAGTGGTCTCTTCAGGCATAGGGAAAGGCTGACTGTAGAAAAAGGAATTCTTATTTCACCATAGAAAAGGTGACGCATGTTATCCTGTCATCTCATAGGAATGTTCAGTTTTGTGGTCATCTATGAGTTTTAACTTGTCACATCAATGAAACAGACATTTGTAAGATTGCCTTGTTATTTAGATAGATACATGGATAGCTCTGAAACCAGGTTATGCTTCTTTAGATAGAAATGCCAGCAGGGTTGGGAAATTTCCAGTAACATGGTGCACCAGTGCAGAAGTCTTCAATTTCAAACACWCAGTTCCCGGACTGAAGGCAGAGTTGGTGACAGAGCTGGTCTGGTCCTGCACTACCCAGCCTGATACAGACACTCCAGGATGTGCTCCACAGCTCCATGCAGCTCTGCCAGAAGACTCTGACATGCCTACAGGCTTAGAAGGGGAAGAGGATAGAAGCAGAGTGCCTGTCACATGTGAGACTTGGATACTCTTCTGTCTTTGCAAGAAACAAAGGGGTGGTGCCTCTGACTGACATATGCTGTATCTTGGCCTAAAGGTGTCATAGGGTAGCACTTCTGAAAGTACAATGATAAATTTGAATGAGTCTTGATAATAGCTATTGCATTCTGCAAAAATCCTCAATCCTTGCCTTGAAGCATGAAGAGCTTATTGTGTTAGGGTTTTTTAATCTTTCCATATTTTGTAACTAAACATCTAATGAGTTTCTTTTTTGTAAAAAACTGGGTGTTGTTCTTTGTATTCTGGCAAAATTCCAAGCTGAATAATTGCATTCTTAATTCTCACCACATTTCCTCCCCTCAGCAACAGTGATGTGGCATGCTGCTCTGCACGGAGCTCTTCAAGTTTCGGCATGTCAGAAGTATCACTTCAGCACAGCGGTTCCAGTGTGCAAAGTGTGTTAGAATCAAAGGCATTGAAAAAGCATCAGCTATTGTTTTTAATCAATAAATATCCTACAGCTTGAACCAAGATTTTTCATCCCAAGGGGTTTCAGAGCCCCCCATGGCAGGGAGAGGAGCTGCATTCTTTTTAAGTTTCCCAAAGAGACTTGCTTTTCTCTACTAACATCACAGTACCATAAACAAACTGATCAAAGCTGTAAACCCTCACGTACAATTCCCTTCATTCCTTCCCTTTWTGTGTTCACGTAGATGCATCCACTGCCAGCAGGGACTCTCCTTATCCCCTTTCAGAGTCTGCTGCAGTGATAAAGGCAAACCTCCAGTGCAACACTGGAGATGGTGTCTCACCCAGGAGATGATGTTAGCCAGTTCGATACCTCATCCTCCCACGAACTTCCTGTATGACCTTAGTCAAGTCTTTTAGCCTCCACACTTCCTACCCCATCTGTAAAATGGGATCATGGCACAAAAACCTCACAGAGATAGATGGCAAGATTGAATGCACTAAGGACTGAGAGGTGCTTTGATCTTACACCAGTCTAGTTCTTGGAGAGCTTTGCAGGGATGTGAATATGAATCTAACTTGGAATGACACCAACCAATTCTCCTGCAGAAGAGGAATCCCAGTAGACAATGCTGGACAGTCGACTTGCCTTTTTGTTTAATGTTTGTCCATATTTTCTGAAGGAGTTTAAAGCAGCCTCTAATTTGTACTCATGTTTTTATCTCTACAGATAATTGCAGGTAAAGAGGATTGAAAAGGACATCCCAGCCCAGTGCCATTCTATCAAGGCAACTATACTGGAAGCATTTCTACAGCTCCCTAGATGTCTACCAGGTCAGTGTGAAGGAACAGACTGCTGTATTAGTATTACTCAGGAGTGTCCCTATGTCTACTTGCCAAGATTTAAAAACTTAACCTGGAGGCAACAGTAACAAACTGAAGCTTGCTCCCTACCAGACAACGCTGTTATGCATATCTTTATAGAGGGAAGATACAACACTGGTAGGATCACGATAAAAATAACACCAAGTTATCTAAACTAATCCCTTGTCAAATTCCCTAGCTCCTTTAGGCAATGTGTGTGCAGTTAAGATGTTA
Organism: Oceanodroma leucorhoa; assembly: GCA_030449065.1. Classification (NCBI taxonomy): domain Eukaryota; kingdom Metazoa; phylum Chordata; class Aves; order Procellariiformes; genus Oceanodroma; species Oceanodroma leucorhoa. The sequence goes on from JASVER010000048.1 coordinate 3,563,604, forward strand.
ATTGGTATGGGAATGTGTTGGGTAAGTTACAGCAGTTATTGCTGTTGGAGATATGCTTATCATCCACAGCTCAGTAGCACACTTTGGCACTCGCTGGTGTCAAGTGCTTCAAATGTGTTACTGGGGACAGCAGCTACCTAATCTGCTAGTTGTAAATGTTACAGGCTACTGATTGTCTGTATGTTTCCTCTGCTGAGATATATGTGCCTTCTGCCAGGACTAGGGGATCTACGTAGCCCAGTACCAACAAGCAAGAAGCCACGATTTTGCTGGTTCCCTGCTTTTTAATTTTCAGACAGTATTTTCTGGACCACAAGGCTAAGAATCCAAAGCAAGGAAAATTCCTCACCCATGCAAAGATGGATGATTTAGGAACATAAGTAAGTTAGGAATGTCTAGTTTTGAATGCAAGTAGCCAGATGGTTTTTCTTCCTTTCCCCAACTCCTCACACCAACATTAGTCATCTGGAAGAGCATAGGAGTGGAAATGTGCCAAAATGGAATAACGGCCAAGATTTTTGGTGGGATGTTCAACCAGTGTAAACTGAAATGGCTTCATTAGAATCACCTTAACACAGGTCATGCTATTTTATGCCATCCTGAAGATCTGACCCACTGAATCAATCCTTCAGTACCTGCTCTTGAAAGAGAAAAGGAAAATGTAAACCAGATTTTGGAAAATATGAAGATGAAATCTGCTCAAGCCCCCATGTCGTTAGTGGGGTTCAGAGGAAAAGTGCAGGGCCACTGGCCAAATTTGGTAACTCCCGCTTCCATGAAGGCAGAAGCAGTTTCAACAACAGAGCAAACATAGCCATGCAAACCTGTGGTACAGCACAACATTCAAACCTCAGGCCCTCCTGCACTGATCAAATGTACCCCTCTCTTAGCACAGCTGATGCCTTTGGAAATATATTGAAAGTACAGAGAGTTTCCTCCTAAGCAGCTGGATTGCTCTGGCACTRTTTAGTAGCAGTTATGCTTATCACCATCTTCTTCCAGTTCCCCCGCTCCTTCTCATACATTGCCATTTGCCAGGCTGGGACTCTTTCTTTGTGGTTAGCAACTACTTTGACATTGCAAGTCAAATGATACAGTCAACAGCACTGCATTTAGAGCATTCGGTTCAGATGTGGGAGACATTGCTTCAAACTCCTGGCTGATTCCAATAGTGCAGGGACTTGAAACTGAGTTTCCAATGTCAGAAGTCAGTGTCTATTCCTGGCTAAGTATGGATGGCTGATGTCAGGAACACACATGTAAATATAAACCACGAGCTCAGCAACACAGTGTTATCCTGCAAGAAATGTCAACTAATCTGCAAAAACATCTTTTTCCTTGTTCATGTCCATAGGCCAGACAGAGCTTGGGGCTACTTAATCATCCAGTCTGCACCATCATCTGTTGCTATACAAGTTCCTGTAACATTTGACTTCTATCCTGCATGGGAATCCAGTATCCTTAAACTCCATTGGAATTGATGTGAACTAAGGCAGGAGGCAACTTCTCAGTGGGTAAAACTCCTATAACCAGCAAGCACAAGGTCGGGTGAAATCATGTGACTGATGTGGAAAGTTAAAATATGTGTTAAAAGCTACTGTTCATCTTTACTAGCAATGCAACCAGGATTCTCATTTTAAGTAATGGGGCCTGTATATCTTAAAACCATAGTTTGGAGAACTAAATTCTTCCAGATTCAGGAATATCTTGGAATTCTATAAATCAGATAATCTTTTTTTGATAGCTCAAACAGCACACACCCAGAGATTGCCTTTCATTAATAGCTGCACAGCTAGCATTCCAGTTGTGCTCTTGCCTCAGCAGAAGATATCCAACAGTGATAGTTATCACCATAATTTTGTGGGCACAATCAGTGCACAGTAGGATAATAAGTTTTGCAATAATAAGGCATATGTGTAAGGCTGTTGTCAGGTGAGCTGCCGAGGCAGCTTTAAAATAGCTCCAGACTAGTGGCTTTTGATTAAAGCTCCATTCTCTAGCTCGTTCCAGTGGCCAGAAAGAAGCACTCCAAAACTTACATCATCTTGCTGTCTGCCAGATCCTGCTTACTGTTGCCACTTGCCTCTTGAACAGCCAAACCTCAGTCCTCTTCAGCAGCTGGCGGTAGCCACCAAATGACTATATGGGGAGCTGGGAAAGAGGCATTTGAAAAAAGAGCTACTCAGTTTGCCTAAAAATTCTCTGGCTGTCCTGGAAAACTCTGTCAGCTGAAGGTTTTGGCAATGCCTGTGCTGTGCTTGGGAAGCTTGGATAGTTGAATTTAAACCACAGCCTCAGTTCTATCTGCATCTGAAGCAGAGTGGTGATAAGAGGGAGAAGAAGTGTTTGCCAAATGGAGCAAAAAACCCCTTAATTCTGAGTGGCGATGWACAGCAGGAATAGTCTGATGCGTGTCTTTAGCCAAAAGGTGATTGACTCAGTTATTTTTTCACTTTTTTCTTTTTTTTTWWAAATATTCCCAGGAACTATTGCAGTAATAAACAGGGGTTTATGGCATTCTGACATACACTAGGCATCCTGGCGTGTGAAGTTTACCTAAGTACATGGCATTAGGATGCTCAGTAGTAATGCTGACAAGACTAAACCATTGCGTTTGAGGTGTCCTGAGCTTACAGGGTGAGTAACTTCAGATGATCCCTCTCTTCCCACTCCTGGCTGCTGTGGATCCTGACTATTCCAGCATTCAGGCGGTTTTGAGATCTGCAATTTTATTGTTCTTTTCTAAATAATCAGGCCAGCCCTGAGCATCAGAATTTATCCTACTGTCCTTGGCATTGATGGAGCAAGGTATTTGCTATGATGGATCAGAGATGTCTACATATATATACTGCCTCTTGGGAGGAGGCAGAGCATCTGTATTCATAGGTAATATATTATTTTGCAGTAGATTCCTTTATGACAGCCTGCCCATGATGGAAAAATTCTTCTGGTGAGGTASTTAAACACAGATTTATTTTTTTGATGGAAGTTAACTGAGGTTGTGATTCCAAAGGCCCACAAACACTGTGTGTAATGAAACTTTGGCAAAGGCAGATTATACGTCTCTGGCACAGAGAAGCTTGCATCTATAAAAGGCAAGATCTGTCCTTTGTTTATTCCCTAGTAAATCAGTGAAGTATGTGATGGTATTTTAGCATCAACTTAGCATATTTTATTTTCCCTTCTAACTTACAGGCCAGTGGAAAATAGAGATTGACCAARTTGACTAACGACTTAGAGACTGTTCATAAAAAAGACTGGAAAGCAAACAGTTTCTCAGCTCTAGAGACAATGGGCAGCACAGTGCATTTATGGTGTCATATTATAAGCTTCAGGTGCCATCTAAACATGATTTAAGGCCATGCTAGCAAGCAATAAACTTGAAATGGCATTTAAGCACAAGGGAAAAGTCAGGCTGCATGTACATAAGAGAAATTACTGATATAGACAAGATATCATTGATATAGAATGGTACGGAAGGTTTCTCTGCAAACGGTTATCAGAAGAATGGTACAGCGCTGGCTGCATCACCCATTTGCACTATGCACTGCCAGTGGGACATAACATGTATCTTCATTAGCATTTTAATTTAGATCAGGATTGTGGTTTTGATGTGAATCTCTCTGTTAACCTCACTTCCTGTGCTTTTGTTTGTATTGTTGGGTGGCCTTGAGGCACACAAACTGGGTACCTTTTAGATGAAACCAGAAGATGTGGTCAGACCAGAAATAGGCATTCAGTCCACACAAGACTAGGGAAAGTCTGAAATAAAACTCCCTAAAGTGTATATAGGGCAAACTCTGGTCCTTAGTTCCAAATGATTTGCTCTACAAATCTGTTACTTTTACACCACTCTACTTGCTAATGTAGATGATACAATTGTACTTGACCATCAGTATACACACACATATATAGTTATATGTACATATATAAATAGCTTCCCTTGGTCATGCTTTTAGATGTATTGGGTTGGATATCTAGCTAKCACAAGTCAGTGCTATTTCACTGAAACCTGCTACTATCAGTAAACAGTAGTTCCTAAATATTACAGTAGCTTTATAGTCAGCTAAGTTTGCCAGCTACTGTCCCATGTTCTTTAAAATATGAGCTGCAGCAAGCCCAAGGATAGATAGCTGGAGCTGTTCTAAGTAGCAGGATTCCCAATCCCAAAGCTGAGGAAACCTAAATTCAAAGAATGTGGTTGGCAKAGAAATATGTGTTCTGATTGCTGCTTTGCTCTCCACCTTCACACAACCAGCAGATTGTGTAGATGTCCACTTCTTTGCATGGATTGAGATGGGTAGTTCAGTATAACGTTTCTTCAATCTCTCATAAAAATACCCATTAAATGGATTAACTGCATGCAAAAATTAATGCCAAGATTAAACCCTGTCACAGGAATACCAGATGAACCTTCAAAAGGAATAAAAGTACTTCTATATTAAGGGACATATTAAAAATAAAGCTCACGAAATGGGATGTTAGAAATAGATGAGTTAATATTTGTCATTAGTGCCTAGTTACATGAACAAGAGCACATTCACTGTCCTTTAAAAGGGAAGTTAACATTGGAAAAGGAAATGTGGGAAGGTGTGAGACTGCAATTTATAAATGGGGTTAATGACAAAAGACTGCAGTCTTGCTTTCCCTGAAATTTTCCACAACAGCAGGTTTTGAGGATACTTAACTTCAGATGTAATCTAATCTAACTTGCTCTGATATTTACAGCTTTTCCACTCAGACTACTATAGAGAAATACCTTCAAAAAAGTAATTTCAGACAGGAGGAGAAAGGAAGTGGTCAAAATGAAAATTTCCATCACAGTATTTTGCAACAGTTTTGACTTGTCCTGACATTGTCTAGGATGAGATTTCAAATACTCCCAATATGAGAAGGGCAAGGCAAGACAGTGTTCACTCACACTTCCTTATTCAGCTTGAGAGAGCGGCCAGAACCTCGACCCAGTGAGAAATCCCAAGTATGGCTATGAAATCGTATCTGCCAGGACTGACTGCAGCTGTGAGCTCAGTCTGATGCTTTTGCCTCTCTTCACAAGCTGCCTGCCAAGACCTATCACTTACACTGGTGTCCTAAAGGCGAGACGAGGGCTGTGCGACTCTTGGCTGCCTCGTTAAGATTGAATGCCATCAAAGGATGCTGTTCCCTTATGTGTGCGTGTTTGCCATTCGCTCACTTTGATGATTGTGTGAGTTGCCATTTGTGGTAGCTGTTTCACTTGTGTTAAAATAAACACTGAATTATGTATGCAGCCAACAGCAGCTTTAATGTAGTCAGGCACCCTTTTAGCATTCAGAGAGAGGAGAACGCACAGGTGGAATGAACCATGGCTCTTTGTAAACACTTTTTCCACCATAGCAATTGTTTTGAAGTGGGAGCGATCTCCAGGGATGCTCCAACTTCTGCACATGCCTGTGTCAATTATAAAAAACCTGCATCTTCAGCATCCCGGAGAAGTGTTAAGTCATGGACACCCTGGGCCTAATTATAAAATTATTTACCCAAGCATAATTGGAAGTAATTCAGCTGAAGTCTGTGAAGTCATCCTGGCATGAAATAGCTTGCGAGATCAGAATCAAGACTTTCCCCTTGTCATTAAGGCATTTTAACTGGAGCTACTTCTGATCAGAAGGGAAGTAAAATAAAAACAAGGACAAAACTCTGCCTCAAGCAAACATCCTGAAAGACTTGGATTTCTTCTTCTACCTTGGGAAAGAATGAGCTTATTTCAAATTTAGACCAGGGAGAGCCGGCTTCTGAATCAAGTATTGGACCTCTCCTCTCCACTACGAGTTCCAGTCAAGCTACCATTTGCCTTAAATGATATTTTGGCTAAATGCTTAAAGATCAATCCATAGTCTACATGTGATTATTGACTATGCAAGGGAATTGCATTTGGGAAAACGTGCCTACAATTATCTTGCAGGTCTCCTTTCCTGCCAGTGTAGAACTTGCATCCCATTTCTATGTATTGTTCCTCTTCTACAGAATCCAATACTACTTACAAAACTTTTTGCTCTTTTTCAGCAAGCTTTTGCTGAACTTCTATGCTCTTTCTCAGAATGGTGCTTTTATTCCTTTAATGGCAACAATCATGGTTGTTACACATTCTGAGAAATGGTTGCCCTTTCTGGAGCAGCATCCAGTCCTCTCTGCTTGCTTTCTGCTGCTGCAGCTTTATTCTCCAAGCCTCTTAATTGGCCCAGTTGGTATCTCTAGTTGTGCTGGTTGTATCTCACACCRTCCCCTCTTTTGTCTGGTCTTTTCTCAGACTCCATGACAGCCCTGAAGTGCTTACCTTCAACGCTAACCTTATATGCTTCTGATTTTTAGTATAGATACATTCTCCTCTTGAGTCCCGTAAGCTGTCACTGCTGTCCTAAAACTCCATTCTTACGGCCAGAGTATATATATGTTTCAATGTCTATCTAATATTTCCTCAGTCTTCATATGCTAAGTGAGATTCCACTTTTTTCTGGCTTTTTCTTTACTTCCCCACTCCATTTCCTGTTCCACCTACTGCCTTTGCTTCAACCAAGCCCCTCATTGTAAGAGAAAAATTAGGTCAAGATCACAGAAGTAGCGGAGACAAAACTAACTGAACATTACAGAGGCCCCAAACTTCCTTTTGAATGTCTCTGTGCAACACTGAATCAAAACTGGTGTTAGCATTCCAGTGGTCCTAGAGGCTCCACAGGGATCAGCTGTCTCCAAGAGAGGTCAGGTCTTCAGGACAGAGGCCATTTTAACTCTCAATCTGACTGTAAGGGCCTTGGAGCCACACAGCATGGGCCACAATGCATAATACAAGCATATGTACTGCACAAACCAATGTTAAGAGAAGAGCTCAAAAGCTTTTTGAATACCCCTAGTAAATCCACTTGGTTTAACTAGAACTACCAGCCAAAACTGAGATGGGGAAAAGAAAACTCAGAACACCAGGACTTGCTAAAAGTCAGAAGGTAAGCAGAAAGCTGGATTTGGAGTTGAATCTCAGTGCACATGTTTCCAGGCCACCATCTTACCTATTAGCCTAGATATAATCATAAATGTGTCATTCTCAACTATGTCTTTTTATTTTCTGTTAATTGGTTCAGTCCCTTTCTTTGAACAACTGTTCCCTCAATCAGGACAGCTGCACAGTTTGGATGAAAAGCCACCCACACAAGTGTATCCCAACTGGAACTGTGGTAGTTAAACCCAAATAACTAAGACATTCATGAGTGGCACGTGAAATCTCTGGAAACTGGCAATAATTTTTTTTTSTGCAGGCTCACGTCACAGTGGGCTGGAAGCCAGAGCTGCTGCGTGTTTGCATGCGTGCRTGTGTGGAGAACTCACTTCTTTGGCTTTCTCAGGGAGGAATAGATCAGTATGCAAATGTTAGCTTCCTAATTAAGCCCTACTTTAATGGGTTATTAAACAAACAAAAAACCCACAAAACAAACCACAAAAATATTTTGAAATGGTATTACCAGTTTAAACCATTTTTTGAGACCAAAAGAAAAATACTGTCATGTTAACTTGTACACCAAACTTTCAGCAGACACAATTTAAATGCTAAGTTATTAACCACTGTACAACTGTATTTATACTGGAAATTGTGTTTGACCCTTTCAAAGAGCTTCAGATGCATGCCACACTCAGTCCCATGGTGCTGGGGATACACTTGAAACTGCAGAAATGTTATTTAATTCTTCCATTTAGCTTATGAAACCTCTGTGGATTCAGTGCGCTGGACTTTAGCCCAGACTTTAATATTCAGTCTGAAGCCTTACAGGGAGAGCTCTGGAAAATGCTGTTGGCATTGACAGACTGCTTTCTTACCTGCCCATATTAGACCAAAGAAATGCTGGCAAAAAGTACAACTCAGGCACTCTGAAAACTCCGGAGTGTAAGAATGTTGGATATATTCAACCCAGTCATGGTGTAAAAAGCAAGGGAAAAAAACCCTCTTAATTTCCTAGAGTCCAGGTATAAATCATATAAGAAAGTTCTTGTCAGCAAACTGAGAGGCTAACTTCATGAATTATGGAGTAAGAAGACTCCCTTCCTTACTTAAAGTCTCTCTTCTAAGACATAACTTTATCCTGCACATCAACTGAAGTCTATAGCTCCTGCAAGTAGAAGGTTAGCTGGTAGACCTGAGGAGGGTTAATCTCAGCTACATAAACACACAGAGTGTAATTTTTCCTTCCAAGCATCTCCTAGACTCCAATAGTAAAATTCTAGTGGACAGAGCCTATCTAGTGGTGTTAATGAAAATCGAGCTACAGACAATGATTGACTCATTCCCTAAGACCAGTAGGAGTAACCTGCTGCAGTGATCTTAGTAAAGAATAGTGGGCTAGAGACCAAAGCTCTCCTTTAAATAAGAGCTCATAACCTGTAACCATTCAAGTTCCATTTCCTTAACCCAACTGCCAGGACCCAAGAAAGAGGTAAGAAAACAAAAAGAAAAAAAAAAAAGACAAGAAGTGGTTCTGCTTATCAGTAATGCAGCAAAAAAACTCAGACCTAATCTAAATCCAGAAGGAGGCTGTTTTATAGATGCTTTGGTCACATGCAGCACACATGCAAAGATTTCCTAAACTGGAGACAGGAATTAGATCCCTGATGAAAGATGTGAAACACTGAAAGCACTTATTTTTTACTTTGCATGAGTTCAGTCTAGAAACATACCGGGCTTGTTAGAGCCTGCATGCAAATACTTCATAGTGCATCACACAACCAGCCGGGTTGCAGCTCGGATGAGCCCAGGAGCGCTGCTCGCATTCTTGAGTGCCATCTGCTGGCACCGTGTCTGTTATCTCTGCCGTATACATAACCTGTGGTCCTCCCAGAGGTTTCTCCCTGAATTCGCCCCTAGGCTTCTGTGAGATGGAGCTGGCCTGTCTCCCCATGCAACCTTTGGACCAGAGGCTCTGAGCGGCAATACTATGGTGATGGAAAAGTACTACACGTAGCACTGGACTATGGTTTGCACGGAGCAAGGTTGAAYACATTGTGTGGTGCTGCTTCTGAGGCTACTGAAAGAGACAACATGGAAGGCTGATAGGCCCTTATCTAGTTAGAGATGTTTGCTTGCCTCACTTGAGAAATATGTGAGTGTATTGCTATTTTCACATAATACGCTAACAACTTCTTTTTTCTTTAGGAGACTGTAAGTCACACTATCGCTCTTACTTCAGTCAGTAAATTGTGTGCGGGCATGTTTGGGCACAACTGTTTGTAAAATTCTAATTAATAATGAAAAAAAMCTCTGTATTTTGGTGTTAACACTCTAGCCTTCCCTACATTTGCAGGAGGTTTTGTATTCCGTAATCCTACAGATACCAGAAAGCAATTCTCTTCTGCACAGATACAATTTTAGTAACCCTAATACACTATAGAAAAGCTTTCTTTTTTGTTGGTCCTGACATTAGACAAGTCTTTATTCAGATTTGCACAGTGGGCAGCAGATAAATACCTGATATTGTTTCAGTGAGTATTCTACCAACTCTGAGGAGCCGTTGCTGTTCTTTCTAAGCTAGCCGATTAGGTGAATATAAACTTGTGGGTCATCATATTGCTCTGATATGAGCAGGTGATTTAAGTGCAGCTTTTTGAGCTGCCACACGTGATAAAAACTCTCTGAAAGTTCTGGACCCTTAAAGTGAGGTTTATCCTACCTCACAGGAAACAGACACAGTCAAGTAATTTACTCCAGAGCAGAGAAAGGGAAGAAAGCTAGGCTCATAGCCATTGTCTCAAGTTTATACAGAACAAATCATAGGATTTCTATGTCTGGTATTCAAAATCTTAGCTCAGCTGTTATTTCCCTGGAGGTTAAGTGTCTCAGAGGTGACTCCAGGTGAGCTGGTTTCTGGGCTCTGCTCCTTGCAAGGCCTGGCATATTCTACCTGACTGGGGGCTTGGACAGGCAACCATCGACTCATCTCACTAAGGCAAGCTAAGGGCACACCTCACTAAAGCCTTGTAAGTCATCATTGTTCCTGCTGTCCACTCTGCCCAGCTGCCAAAGCTTACTGCCCTCATGACAGAGCTGCCAAAAAGGAACAGGCTGTGCCTGAGTCCTTCTCTTGCACAGGTTGGTATCTTTGCTCTATCAGCTTTCATTTTTGTGGTAAACTAAGATGGATTACATACTGCAGCTGCTGAAGTGCAGGGACACCTCTCCTCTTCTGCTCTCCATGCTGTGGGGGATGCCAGCGCTGGCATGGAGGCAGGGCCCTTGGATGGGGCTGATAATGTTTCAAACCACTGTGGCAAGAGTGTCTGGAGTACAGTCAAAGCCTGTGGGGCCATTTCATAATCTCTCTGTGCCACTGAGCTCTGATCTTTACAACAGCACAATAGTCTGCTTTATCTATACACATTAGAAAGATTTTGTGGCTGATACTGTATAATACAACCCACATGTTGCTGAGCAAAATGGCACTTTAACTACCCTTTCCTTTGTGGGTTTTGGCACGCAGGTCTTTCTGTGTAAATGTCGTTGCATCCTCCACTSTGCAGGCAGGCATGTGAGTGCCTTGGTGTTTACTCACAGCCCGTGTAGGCCAAGGTGTGCACATATGCTCAGTGCCGCCTCTGGTAGGCTCCGGCTGGGGCATGAGGTAGGGCGGTGAGGCCTGGCTGCCCGCAGGCATGGCGCACCTGGCCTCCCGGGGCCCCTCAGTCAAATGCACGGTTATTTCTGCTGGTGTCAGGAAGGGGATTTAGCAGCAGTTACCTTCTTCTGTCCTCTTTTCGAGCTTTAATCAAAAGAGGTCTGACATCTCTTCTCCTCCCAGGCTTTTTCTCCCTTTTGTGAAGTGAAAAAGTCTTTGCTGAGCCCCAATTTCCTCCCGCCTTCTGTATCCCTGCTTGACTGGATTCGGTGCTTTTCCCTCCCTTGTCGGGGTGGGGAGGGGGCAGAAACCACAGGAGAAGAAGCGGGGCGCACCGCGAGGGGACGCGGGGTCGCCTCAGGGGCGGGTGTCCCTTGGCGCCGCCGCCCTCAGCGCGGCTG
>JASVER010000048.1:3574736-3625308 GCA_030449065.1 Oceanodroma leucorhoa
CTCTCTCGCGCCCCGCCGCAGCACGCGCTGAGGGGCGCGCGCGGCCCGCCGACCCCGCGGGACAGGCGTGTGGCGAGGCTCCCGGGCGGCGGAGCTGGCTCCTCACTGGCCTTCTCGGGGGTTTCCAGCTCTTGAGGGAGCCCTTCAAGCTGGCAGACCTGTCTCCTCCTCATCCTCCACCCCCGACATGTGGGGTGCCCCTGTGAAGAAATGGGAGAAAGTCCTTCCAGCTGGCTTCATGGAGGCCGTACACCTAAAATGGCTGCCGTTGAGCAGGGGTGGTTTTGGGSCAACAGCCTAGATGTGTCAGCCGGACAGGATCAGGGTAGGTTTCTGATTTATAAAATGCTATACTGGGATTTTTGTATGTGATGGCAGGTGCTGTTAACACTTTTATGAGCTACTGAGGCAGAGCTGACTTGCTAAGTTAGTGCATGCTGGAGGTTTTCCTAAGCCCAGGCCCACCTGTAGGCAGATCCCTATTCTACAAACTGGGCRCAAGATGAACTGAGACTATTATGAAAGTATCCCATACATGACTTAATTTATTTTGTATGTAATTTAACAGGATAAAGAGCATGAAGAAACAGCAGCACACTGCTCAGTAAAGTTACTACAGGAGGCTGCTGCAAGAGGGAAAAGCTGCTGCTCTCCTGTCTGGCTGAATGTCTGTTACAGTAGAGCAAACGCAGGCCCCTAAGGAAGGAGCACAGCAGAAACTGAACTGGCAAAATACARAAGGTAAGAATAAAAGGAAAGTGTGAGATCGTCTCTCAGATGCAGAGCTGTTTACTGCTGCCTAGTTTACCATGTGAAAATGGGATATTTATTGCTCTTTTCTAGAAGTCACAAATCCCTACCCAGTGCACCAGCAGAGCAATTTGGTCTCTGCTTGGRACTGCTGTGGGGAGGACTTTTTTCCCTGCTCCGTGACTTGTTCTGTTACTCCTAGGCCAGAGCAGTTTCTTGCACACTCGCTGCAAATGCTGGARGGGCGCTGACCTGTGCTGTCCCCAGACTTCCAGAGTATAAGCATGCTTCAGGAGTGAGCATTGCAGGATTTGTACCATAGCAGAAATTCTCACAGAAACGAACTCATTGCTCTTTGATTATGGTTCCTGTATCAGCATATAACAAGCTGTAACAGGCTGGCTATGGCTGCCAGAAATTCTCCACCTTCTTAACAGGTGTTGATCTAGTTGAGGGAGGGATAGTTCAATTCATTTTGCAGACTCCTACTGAGGCAGGTGTCTCTTTAATTATTACACATTAGTTACATAAGGAAAAAAGAAGTGGCTTTCTGAAGGCAGAAGATACGTAGTTTCCTGAAAGAGAAAGCCTAGAAGAAAAAAAATCAAGACACCTTTTGTTCTCTTATTACCTTCTTTTGTTACTGTATCAAAGCTGTAGGACAATAGGAGTTTTAATGGAGGAAAATACATATTGTTTAACTTACAGCATTTTAGTAAAGAGCATTAATTGTATTTGAAATGCGTGCCCTTTCCATTGGGTAAGGGCTAGTTTTGGAGAGCAGTTCCAGTACTGATCTAACGCTGTCTCCCCATTAAGGAATTCATACCATTAATATCGTACGATTCACCAAATAAAACAAAGTTGTATGAAAGAATTAAAACAACCTCAGCAGTGACTTCATGCCAAATAAACAGTGTCTCTGATTTGGATTCAGAGCAGCAGCTTGCACTGGCAGCCTTTGCGAGTAGAAATGGCATTTTCACTATGTATTGTTCAGTGGAAGCACCTCCAGTATTATATTTAGACTGTGATTTTTGTCAGAAGTGCCACCCTGGGTTTGAGACATTAATTTACTTTTTTGAGGGGGGGGAATAGAAAAGTGCTGAAACCAGGAGTGCACCTAAACCAATCCCAAATCTTTGCCAAGCACAAGCTACCTTTTCTTCACCTCTTTTCTCCTTTGCCAAACATGTTCTGACCTGAACAGACCCCAAGCAAATACCCCAGTTCTTAACATTTCCCAGCAGTGAGTTTTTTCTAAAAATTGGTTTTGAGTTTTGGAGCTTAATTTTAGCTTCCATTTCTGTTAAGAAATTTCTAATACAGGCTTCCTGGGAGGCTTCAAAATGTTGAAGAAGCCTTCAAAGCCACAGCAAAAGCTCTGGCAGATTTCAGTAGGCATTGGAACAGGCCTTTTCTAAGCAGGAGATGAGAAGTAATTTAGCTGGGTGGAGCAAATTTCAGGCTGGATTATCTGTCGCATGTTTTTACTTGGCTTAACAGTGGTGGTGCTAACACCACTCTAATACTGTGATTCTGAATGTATGTACTAGCAAATTCAAAATTACAATTTTAGAATTGTGAAAAGAAAACATTGATACTATTATGATGGTATTTTGCCTGTGATGTTATTGCTGAGTGCAGCCAGCCTCCCATTAGAGCTGTGGTGTCTTAAGAGGCTGAAGACTTGCTGTGTTCCCTTTTCCTCAGCTAGCCAAGGTTTTCTGTGYTTAGGCACTTTGCCCTGCTATGGATGTTCTTGGGCCTGGAGAGCCCATCCTGCAGAGAGCTGGAGAAATAGGAGTTGCAGTTCCACATTCTCTGCTTTGCAGCACGGTCCTGAAGAACAAGATTGCAAGCTTCCCTGGTGAGATCAGATTGACTGAACAACACAGGCTTCTGACAGGAGAAGCATGCATGTGAGCTGACCTCCAAACAGAAGTGCCCTCCCAAACCACATTGATCTTTTTGTCTGAGGATTTAAAAGTCTGAAAATCTGTRTGATTACAGTATCTTTTGAGGGATAGTGTCAGAATCTTTGGAAGACACAATTTTTTTTTTTTTTTTGGCCCATCACTATCCTAGATATAGTGCAATTTTTTGCTGGTTTATTTGCCTGCTTCTTCTTGTGTCATATAGTGTTCTGGAGCTCTGCCTGCTGCTGATGTGCTCGTTCAAGCTGTTTCACTGCTTTGGGGCTTCTGTGTATGGTGGGCTTTGACAGGATAAAAATTTAATGTTACACAGAGCTCACAGGAGAACATTTCTGCATACCCTCTGTTACTGAAYTCTCTCCAAATGATTCGGACTGATTAGGATCTTCTAGTTTGCATTGCCCCCTCTTTCTCAGGGTACCTTCACTTATCTTGGAATGTGACAAGGGGAGAGAAAACCCATTCCTGAGTCAATACTAAGTACCTTTCTACACTGGGTCTTGCTCTTTACAAAGTGTTTGTTTTGGAAGTGCCTTGAAATCAAATTCTGTCAAGCTTCTACTTTCGTTTCCTGTATGAGTGGCCCCCTAAGTATAAGCCAGAGCACTAAAAGCCTATGCCTGTTTAAAAAGAGGCAGGCAGAACCAAAGAACTGCTCTGCAGTGCCAGAAAACCTGGACTTTATTCCTTCCATCCACTGTTTGAGTGGCCTTTCCCTATCAGGTATCTACCTGGAGGGCAAACAGTTGCACAAAGAGGTGAAGTTTTTTCTCCCATCTCCAAAACAACTTGGAGCTTTAGAATGCCATATCTGAAATGTGTGTCCAGCCTCCTCAGTAAAATGACCTCCCTCTCCCACAGACCTGCCAAGCACACTGCATTTTGCTACATACCAATCACTGCAAGGTGGTGAAAAGCAGGGCAATGTCACATAGGCAGGCTGTCAAAGTGCAAAGATTTTCAATTCGAAAGACTAATCGTGAGAAAGGGCTGAAAAGGGAAGGTTTTAGGCAGATGTTTTTCTCCAAAGTTTATAAAGACTTCTCCTATGCCTCCTTTCATTTTTGGAAATTTTGTATCTACAGATCAAGCACACGTATCCTTTAACAAGAGTCATGCAAGGCAGTGCATCCCTTGTAGTGGGACATAAATGCATGGGGCTTTTTACCTCCAGCTTCATCCTGTGTTGATATGGAAGTTTTAATCTGGCAGCTAAGGTTTGAGTGTTTGTACCTCTAGTTTGCTTATGAATGTGCAGTCCAAACAAGCCCTGCTGTGAGATGCCCTTCTGAAAAGACTCAGTATTTAGTTTAAATCAGGCTTGCTTACCCCACACCTCGCTTCTATCAGTGAAGGACAGGCAGAAGTCATTCTGGGTGAATATAGGATTAGACTCTCTGTATGAATGCATTGATGAATCCTCTGGAATGTCATTTCGTTGCAAAAGCTATCTCTGATATAGGGGAGAAAAGAAAAAAGAAAAGAAAAGAAAAAAAAAAGAAAAGAAAAAAGAAAAGAAAAGAAGTTGCTTCGTTGAGCTTTTTGTAGTCAAAACTCTTCTTTTAATGTCTGGGTAGAAGTTGGCTACCCTAACGTTTTTTCAGAGTATGCTCATACAGCTGGGCTGCCACGGGTTTTGTTGCAAAGACGCATGAAATGGGAACCCCTTTCCTGCCAACAGACAGTACTTGGCCCTGCCAAGTTCTTCTGCTGGGCACAACCAGCCCGCAGCCAGCTCCTGCACTTAGATTGCCTGTTTTCGTGATTGCCCCCACCRTTGCCAAAGGTGAACCCTAAAAGTYTAGTCTGCTGATGACCCCATTTGTTAGCAGAAATGAATCCCATGGTCAGGGGTATCCTAGGGAAGTCCCTGGAGTGAGCAGCACCGTAATCTTGCTTGAGATTCAGCATGCAAGAGCCATCTTGTATGTTGTGTGTAGGAAGGCTGTGTAGGAAGCCTACAGTCTATTTCCCAGAAACAGATTAGCCCAATGATGTTCAAGATCATCTTTGTMCTTCTAAAACTTGAGCCGTGAAACTTCATTGTACTGGACCCCTGATTAAAATTGTCATGTCCTTTTAGTATTTCAAAGCATGTTTTATTTAACACTCTAAAAATTACACTTTTGGAAAAATTCCTAGACAGTAGAACTGAATTTTCCTTTCTTAGTTACTGAAGCTACAGGCCTGTAGCTTGAGCTTGAAATTCCTGCATTTCTTAAAGGATCTCTAGCATCATTCTGCTAAGCACTTAAAGAACAGTTGCCTCAAACGGAGAAGGGGCAAGAGGTTTACTGCATTCTTTGTGAGCTGTTTAAATTCCATATAAGGTTGAGGTCAGTTTGCTAAAGGCAAGTGAAAGATTTTATTACTGATTGAAGGTGTGTGGAGTCAGAGTAAAAAATAGCTTTCTTAACAAATGGTTAATTAAAAAGCAAATGTCTGATGACCTGAACAGAAAGCTGTCCCATCCCACTCATCACTTTCCACTATACCATGGTCACAGATATGTGCTCTGTGTTCAGAGAAGCTGTGCCTGGTTGCAGCTCTTCCCTTGCCTCTTATTTAAAAAAAMCAAAAAACAAACCTCTCAAAAAAACCCCCAAAGCTGTGACATCAGGGAACTGAATCCTTATTGCTGTTGTACACTTCATACTACTCTCCTTACTAAGTGGCCACGTGAACAGGCACTTTTCCCTTGTGCTGGGAGGTGAGGATCTGGATGATAGCTTTAAGTACATATTCCTGATAACAGCAGACTGTTGGCTGTGTGTTGGCTCAGCCCCGTAATATCCTTCCCAGTGTATTGTCCCAAGCAAGACAAGAATGAGTTAGCAGAGTGGGCTGCATGCAACCCTGTATCCAGTGTGCTTGTGAGCTTGGAAGTATTTTTGTAGAGGAAGGGCAGCATAGAATCAGRATCTGCTGTCAGGCAAGTCATGTGATTTATTCTTCTAGGAATGAAGCCCTTTCTTTGAGTTCTGACATACCTCAAATTCAAAGAAAACTGTAAGATAATGAGATGTCCTTTTTTTTTCCATTGTCAGTTGCTGAGATTTGGTGCTGTGCAGAGCTCACTGGTATATCTTGTGCTATGCTAAGCAACATCTTCAAAAATTGCCAGCAGGGAGCAAGCAGTGATTTAGGATCTGTTTTCCTCAGCCTGTGGGGAGTGTGGATTACTTCTCCAAGCAATGGCAGAGGATAAACATCACAAGGAAAGGGGTGTGGATAATATTGCCATAAGGTTACCGGCTGGAGGCAGGCCTTACTGATAGCAGAAAAATTACCAAGRTACGCAGCGTTGTTGCCTGACTAGGAATTGAACCACCCTACTAAAAGCGAGTGGGCTGGTTAAAAGGATGTGGCTCTGCGGTAAGGTATGAGTGGTGGTGGTGTCTGTTCTCGATGTGGCGACCTGCCTTCTGTACATGAACAGCACCAGCTTCAGAGGTCTCTCACTGAGGAAAGAGGGGAACCTAGAATGTCATACCTRACATCTATGACACATCTGAAAAGTAAGACGTGGGCAGAGATGGACCTAAAATGGATCCAAATTTCCCAAATATGTCTTTTCAGAGCCTTGATTTAGCTTATAGGTAGAACAGTTTTTAACAATTTATTAAAATAAACAAGTGAAGAAGGGCAATGCACATTTGCTGAGCACACCTGTGCCTTTAAATCATGACAGGCATGTGCTTTTGTTACTCTGTTCATTAGTTCAGTTACTCCATGCATAGATCGAAACTCCAATAAACAAATGGATGAATAAAAAATGCAATTATGCTGCTTAGAGAAATTACAAGATGTCTTTCAAATATAATCAGCAAGACATGCTCTGCATCAAAGAGAACTTTAAGTGCTATCAGGAGGGTCTAATTCAAACCAAATCAATACTGTATTGTGGAAGTTGAGAAGGATAAACGGGAGGCTTTCGGAAATCACGCAAGCAACTTGAATTGCTGACACTTATAGAGGAGGTAAGATATGTGTATTCTGATTTCCTGGGAAAAAGAATCTTAATTGAAGACTGTTGGTGAAACTACATAGCAAAAAATTATTAGCCCCCTTGCTGCCAATTCTTCATGCTTGGTTAGCCTCCTCTAGATCTTCCTTGGACTGGTATTCTTCCTGTCCTTCAAATCCTAGGATAAGATAATTGAGTTATTTTGATTTCTACGTAGGGTACTGCTCTTTTCAAATATCTGTTCCAGTTGATTTCCTCAGATGGACAAAATTCTTGTAAATCCCAGAAATCATAGACRGATCATCTGTAAGAGCTTGTTCTTGGGCCCTGAGGCTGTTCCAAGACTACCATTATAAACCACAGTGAATTGAAAAAGTAACAGTGGAACTGTGGAACAGTGGATACTGGACTTCCTTTTTGTGCGGTATACCTGAGGCTGTCACTATGAATTGGGAGCAGTACAGCTGGGGTTGCATCATAGTTCATCTGTGAATCACAGAACAGATTTTTCTTAAGGTGTGTCAGTGTTAGATTAGCTGCTTCTGGTTGTGCATAGTTCATGACAAGTCTCTATTTGAATGATTACTAATCTGCTATACTTCTAAATCCTATCACTAGGGGTGTAACAGGTCTATCCTCTTTTCAGGAGGCGTATGCAATAATTCATTGTGTGGTAATAGACTCGTAAATTAAACTTCATATTCCAGAGACACTTCTGTACTTTGGCTGTAAGAACTTGAGTTGTTTTCAGGGTCTTTTGCTTGGAATACTTTTTGTTTGGTTATTCATGTTTTGGATCATATATTGAGATATATCTGTAAGTTAAGAATTTCGTCAGGGCTATGTAACAGGATGAATGAACTCTTTCATCCTATCTTGTAATTAGGCAGTTCTCTCTTCCCTTTTTTCTTCAGGTAGAGCTTCAATTTCTTCTCAAATGCGTTATTTTGTATGAAATGTAAACAATGCAGAGGGTATGCTAGCTGTCTAAAGCTGRGGCCAGCAAAGCAGATCTCCTGAGTTCCCTTCCAGAGATTTCTTGTTTGGTTTTGGGAAGTTGATTTAAAACAAGCAAACAAATGGAAAACCCCACACTTTGTAACATGTCTGTGTTGTCTTTAAGTATCTTCAAATTGATTAGTCAAAATTTGCAAAATGCTATTTCATCCTTGTGTTAGAATTGCAAAGTATTTTTGTGATATGTACATAATGAATCAAATCGAGCTGCTTCATGGGTCACCACTGATTCCTCACAGGCTCTTTCTGTCCCGGACAATCTCTCTTTTGATCTAGCCTTCGCTTTGGAAAAAGTTCTTAGATTATGTTTCACATTTTTCCTAACTTTGTATGGATTAGGTTTCCTTTCAAAGCTATAGCTTAACCACGCAAATTCATTTAAAAAATAAAAATTACTATATTGAGTTCCAGTTTGAGGCAAGGATGTTCATTTTTCTGGAGGAAACGTCTGTAGTTGTGTTTATAGGAAAGAGGAGTATTAAGTCTTCTCTTTCTCCTCTATCCAGAATGGTTTGCTTGTAAGGATACTGTGTCTACATAGCTGAATGATTAAGCAAAAAATCCTAGGTATTCACGCGTTTGTTTTCCTGCTCAGGACTTGAGCCAGTGGCTTTACAGCCAATAGTCGGTGTGCTCTGTGTCATGTTACAGCCAAGTTAAAGGTGTTCTGGCAAGTAAGCCGTTACCATTCCTGCTGATGGCCTGGCTGATGTGGGTTCAGCTGTGAGCCCAGAGGGGAAGCTGGGGCTGAGATTATCAGGAGAAGGGTGTTCCCCTTTCCTTCCAGCTCCCTAGGCAGGAAGGGCAGACAAGGGAATTTGCTGCTCTGCCCTCTAAATTGGCTTGTTTTAAATTTGAATATGGGGTTTGGAAGTAGACCCTGAGGAAAGGGTTGGGAAGTGGTTTGTAGTCAGGATTTTTCTTTTTCCTGCCCTGGCTAGTGAACCTTTTGAATGGCCTCCATCATATATCTTTTCAAGTTATAGCTGAATGTGGAAGTAAGAGGGTTCCCTGAGCTCAGCTGTGCAGCCATGAGGGAACAGAGCTGACAGCTTCACTAGGCCACTGCCATAGAATATGGTAGAGAATAGAATATTCTGTGCAGAGTGTTAGAATAGAATATATTCTATATCACAGGTATAGAATAGAATAAAGCTTCTGATTTCCATGACTAAACTTTAAGTTCAGCCAGACGATGATAGGTGCTATTCTGCTTTTCCTTTACTTCTGTGAAAGGAACACTTGGTATAGCTGAATAGGTTAGGATAGCATGTAAACAGAGGGATGATGTGCAGTGACTTCCAGCCTCACAGTCAGTTTTGACTGTTACAGCTTTTGTATTGTCTCTGTATATCTCTGAAGTGCAGGATGACATTGTTATCCTGTATGGTGTGGGTCATCAGAGAGGAACCGTGTGTAATTTATCAGCACCACAGCATCAGCACATTGACCTCTATAATATGTAGACAGTAAACAAGAATGGGAAAGGAAACATACGAAAGCAGTACATGTTACTTGAGTAAAGACAATGTCCTGTAAGATTGCTGTAAATGGTACCAGAATAATCATTTTTGGTGTCTTGTATGATTCTTTTCTGGGTCTCCATTGTGGGTACATCTCAGAAATCTATCTGGTTTTTTTTTTCTGAACCATCACAGATCTCTAGGTATTCCCAGTTCACACCTGTTTCCTGGCCGTTTTTTGAGTGCACAAGTTGCTATTGTTTTCTGGGCATCTGAGGTCAGTAGTTCAAGCAGTTAGCCTGCTTTGTCCCAGGAAGAGCATAAATCTTCAGGAACTCACTGGGAGTTCCACTTTACTGCAGTGACAAACATAAAAGCAAACAAGCTCAGTGGCAGTGACATTTGTAACAGTTTTCTGTCAAATAGTTCTCCAAGATGTTTGAAAGGTCTAAATTGCCCCTTGTTATTTTGCTCTCAGCCAGCTTGTTTGGGGATTCATTTTTAGGCTCATGGTGGATGATGTTATGAGATGCTGGTTTTCCACAGTGTCCCTGAAAGTACTGATGAAAGAAGCTACTGGGCTGATTTTTCTGTCTGTTACACTGCTTTTTTTTGCTCTGTCTGTACTTACCTTTTGAGGAATTCATTTACAATGGTACTGCTGAAGCAGAACATAGTCACAGATGCACAGAAAAATTCATGCCTGATAGAAACTTTCAACTGTTCTGTGACCTTCTGTTAGGTTTGCTGGGTAGATGCAGAAAACTTCATAAATACTATATCTACTTTCTGCCTAGAGACTGCATGGAATGTACCCTACATCTTTTTTAGCTCTCTTACAGTTCATTAATTTGCATGAATGGGGTTAGAGAGAACCTCTGTATGGTGCTAAATGCTGTACAAATCCAGACTGAAGAGATGCTCTATCTGGAACAGAAAGTTCCAGCTTTCTGGGGATGGCCTTAGAGAAAATGTATTGCATCATTTGTTGCTTCTGCACATTAAAGAGCATGCCCCTGGAATACACAGAGAGCTACAGAACAGTTTTTCAGTGTTCAACCTTGGAGTAAAGCAAAATGTGAAAGGTGGATATAAAAATAGAGGCATCCGTAGAAAATTTAGGAAATTTGTTGAGATAGATGGGTAAACAAGTTTGAATTCCTTAGGTCCAATATCTGTCAGCACAAAAGAGACGTAGACCACTTTCAATGATGTACAAACCACATCTCTGCTCCAGCTGTATATTTTGAAAACATCAAAAAGCACAAATTTACCACATGCCAGAGATACTTAGCGGACATAGAGTCAGCACAGTTGGCCCTATGCCTTGACATTTGCTGTCTGGGGAGAAATGTGAGAGAGGTAGACAGTATCTCCATTCTAACTACACCTGTGATTACAGCCCTTGGGGAGTTAGCACCATCAGGCTGCTCTCAGGGCTGCTGAGGCTGATGTAAAACTGGTTTTAGGATTGGGAATTTGTTCTTGGCTCCCTGCCACCTCCTCCTATTGCCCTTCCCAATAAAACAAGTGGAGGCAGAACACAGCAATGAACATCAGCCTGTTAGGTCAACATCAGTTGTGCCAAACTGCTTTTCTGTTTCTCAGGCTTCAGAAGCAGCAGTATGTCAGGCATACTTTTCCCTTTTGATTTACCTTCCTAATTACCTCCTTTAGTCTTGTTTCTGCTGCAGCACTTACCGATAGGAAAGCAGAAGTGAAGAATAGCATGAGAATGCTAGTATTTGCATGCTACTATCACTAAACCTCTGCTTGATTCTTTCATTTGTAACTCTAACAATATTTGGAGCAGAAGCTCACTCACATACACAGAGGCAGCACCAACCATAATGCRGGATTTTGATTTCTGAAATGGCACATGTAGGCATCACTGTGCAACAAGCAATGGAGTATAATTAGGAAATAAAAACTCTTCAGAAACCATATCTAAAACCTTAAGTCAGCCACATTCAGTTAGCTTTCATCTTTCAGGACCTTTTACTTCTGTGTGCTCCCAAGTTCTGGCTAGGAGGTACAGAGCCATAATCAGGCATTGCTAGTCTAAAAGAAAACAGGAAGTAGGGGAAATAGGAGGAAGGAGCTCAAGGCCTTCTCTTGAAGTTTCAGCCTCTGTACTAACTACTCCTGAACCTCTACTTGGGAGTTTGTTTCAGTAACGCATCAAGCAGGAGTTGTTATATATGCCAGCTCTCAAGGGAGAAAGCAAAAATGTAGAACATGGATAGGAAGATAGGATTTTTCCTTTTAAAAGGGAATGAGTTTTGTCCTCTATATCACCTAGGGAAGGCAAGTCACAAGAGGAGGCCGTATTCAGGGATGTCATCAAAGCATTGCCAGCATCTTCCTTTCTCTCAGCTCACTGTGATTTAAAGAGCTGGTGATGTCAGAGAGCTGGGATTCCAGACAGAATTGTTGATCTTACCTCACTGTGAGAAGTTGCATAGGTTAGCTTTTCCTTACAAGACGTTGTCCAGCCTTTCTTACATGAAGGATTTCTCATATTTCATTTGGGCTAATTATGCTGCCTCCCTTTCCTGCTCTCATGAATTAATACCACTATGCCTGACTGTATTCATTCTGAAAATAGCTATCGATACAGCTCACAGCTATTTATATCTGCTAGTGTCAACATGAAGCAGGCACATGTTCCCAGAAGAAATTCTGACTTTTTACAGCTTCTGCATCAGCGAAGTTAAAAAGGCTCAAAACACAGAGGTAACTTGGGCAAAGTTTGAAATGTTCTCCATTCTTGCCTTTCCCCTGAAGATGCAGAAAGTTGCATGTCATGATAGATTTTAAAGTCTTACAAAATATGCCAGAATTTGTGCCTTTTTTTTTTAACTTTGAAAATAGGATTTTTTCAAGTCATGGTGTGTTTAATGTATCCCCAGTGTTCAGCAATGGATTAGCTTCATGTCCAAGAATGCAATAAGAAATGTTTATCATTCTGGTGTAGTAACTTCCTTCCCTAGGAGTAGGTCTTCCATATGCTTTGACATTTTGGTTCCTGAACTGCTGTTGTAATTGTGCTAAGACAACCTGAACAGGATTGAGTAACTCAGAGGGCAATCTGTACTCTGGAGTAGCTCACAATTTAGATGTCAGTGCATTACAACGTAAAGAAACATACTCATGAAGCGGTTAGAAAACAAGTGTGATGTTCTGAGGAGGATGTCTGAAACATTTCTGAGCGGAAAATTGACATTGTATACCTGCATCTGCTGACAGGTAACTGAAGTGGCAATACCTTTTTTTTCATATGTTTGTGACCCTCTATTTATCATTTGAAATATGAAGACACATTTATATCTAGGGATCTGGGCTTATGTCCAGTCGTGTTGTCCCCACAATGCTTTGTTGAGAAGCTGAAGAGAGAAGAGGATGAAGGATACTTATGAATATATTGAAACACTTTGTTCAATCTCAATTTTTTTAGATTGTGTGTTCCGTTAACCTCTAGTGCAGAACGTTAATTCTGAAGCAAGAAGTATCAAAGCATTTCATTTCAATAGTTCAATATTATTAACATTTCATCCAAAAGAATTCAGTGCAATGCTCTTTATTTTGCTGTGTGCATTGGATTTTGACAGAATTTTTTACTCTGATGAAATGTGACTCCCAGTGACTCTGCATTGGAGTGTCATGCAAAACCAACACATCAGTTTTTTTAAAATATCTGCAAAAGAGTTGGTTCCAGGGCTGATGGAACAGGGGAAAGAGTGAGGGAATCAATTCTTCTAACTGCCTGCTCCAGAAAAGCATGAAAGTCAGTGGGAGCAGAAGCCTTCACGGGGTCCTAGCAGCCTTAGCCAAACGTAAGAGACTGTGTGGAGTAGGTGCTTCATGTCTTTCAGAGCAGTGCCRTATGAACAAGCTCTCTGACATGGGGAACAGGAGAGGGGATCAATGAGGCTCTCATCTCCCTGGGCTTAAGCGACTTTTTGGGAGCTTSCCTTTCTTCAAAAGTTTCAGGAGCAAATTTCAATGCCTGGGGCAAGTTAGAAGCAAGAGGAACTTGACATGGGGCTTTTGGCATTTATGAATTGCAGACAGCGACAATCCTTAAACAAACAATGACAAAGGAAATAAGTATTTCTAAATCTCACAGTGTGGGGAACTAAACCCAGTTAGCACAGCTGCAGATGAGGAGTGGTGAACAGGACCACGTTAAAGACTAAAGAGCTATAGTACACTTGGTTTTTTTCTTGTTTTGTGATCATGTGTGCAGCTCTCTGCGTAATCAAAGATAAGAGGGAGTTGCATTCTGTGTTGTACTTAACAGGAAACGAAGTTGTACGCAYGCATGAAAACCATCCGGAAAGTGTTCAGACAGGAATTTCTAAGTAGCTGATGAGGTCAAGGGTGGGAGCCAGTTACAGTAGATTTGATGATCCTACAATATCACAGATAGTTTTGAGACTCCCTTCCCAAACAGAAGATGAGCTGGGGCTACGTAATTTCTGTCACTTTGGTTCTATTGTGGTAGAAAACAGTCCTTAAAGATCTTTGGAGACAGGAAAATAAAGCTATATAAAATGTTCTTTTCAGGCTGGAAACCAGATCCAGAAAGAATTTAAGGAGCTGGATATAAGTTTCCTTATTGTCTCCCTTCAAAAAATGCTGAAGGGGTTGGGATCCTTACTCTGTATGACAAGAAGACATACCTGACCTTCTTGTAGTATGTTTAGTATTTCTTCCTTCTGCTCTTCAAAAAACAAATAAAAATCTCACAGAACCATCGGTTATACACAAGAAAATGATGATGTTTAAGTATGGATTTAGGTAAATATACCTCTCTGTACAATACATATGAGATGAAAATCTGCCCACTTGCACTTTTCAAGTAATTTATGGAAGGTTTCAGCTCATRCTATGCAGTAGAGGAACTCTGCTGGAAATAATGACGTTAACACCAGTAAGCCACTAGCTCTAACTGTTCTTGTGATATTTTAGTTACAAATTCTGAATTTAAAACTAGTCAGAGTAAGGGATTGCTGAGCAATTGTAGAAGGACTGAAACACATGTTGTAAAAGCTCCTGAGGTCCCTCTGTGGAAAACCTTAATTGGATCTGTTTGGAAACAAGTCTGAAATCTCCATTGTGACAGCCTATGGAGAGATGAATGTACCTCTACTCTTCACAGCCCCCTTCCATAGGGATTTGGAATGTAAATTATATGCTTCTGGTACCCAGTGCCGCCATCTGTATCACCTCGGTCAGTTATAGGAGTTACTTTTCTGAACACAGAGGTACAATTAGCACTGATTAGATGCGGTAAGACAAACTTCGATTCAACATGATAGTTGTTAAAATAAATATGGCTCTTTCAGATATTCTGACAAGGCTTTTTTGAAGTTTTTGTATTTGGGGGTTTGTGGGTTTGGGTTTTTTTGTTTTTGGGTTGTGTGTTTGTTTTTACATGAGGGAAGACACTAGAAACAATACATTTACAGTTTAAATACCATTCGCAAAAGTTCTTAAGGAAACCAGAATGGTGGAGCAGCTGGCATCAAGTTAGTTTTCAGCTGAGTCTGGGTTTGTGAGTTCCAGAGCAGTAAGGGTACCTGGCAGAGAATAAGAGAATGAACCTCCTGTGGTAGATGCTGGTAGTATCAATTAGAGGATGAAATGCTACAGTCATAAGGAGCAGTGTCAGCACAATTCCATGGGTAGCTGGTTTAGTGAATTCTGCCTGGTACTGTGATCAGTTTATGACAGCAAACTCTTCCTTGATTTGGAGTATTGCTTCATTGATAAGCATTGTCTAAGCTACTCTAAACATTAGTGCTAGTTGCTACTGTTCCCATTCTTGTTTTTTATTAGTATTATTTTGTTACTGTTATTAGAGGTGATATAAGGCCCACTTGTACAGACTTCAGAGAAGTTCTTGGGAGATTGATAACTCTCCCATTCCCTGTTGCTATTGTAAGGCTTAGCTCTGCGATCAAGCTGCTGACTTGGTCAACTTCAAACCCAGCCAATGTATAGTCATGTGTACTATAGGCTAAGACCGGATACTACAGACTGTCACCATGGTTCAGCTGATGAGTAGAAAGTTATGGAGTTGATGTAGTTTGATCATGTATCTGAGTAAGGGCAGCAAAATACAGGCTTCATCAGTGAGGCCCTGACTTGCCTGATTCTCAGCAGTTTTTAATTATTCTATCTAAGTCTAGAGGACTGTTTTTGCTGAGGTCTTTTTTTAAAGTCTGTTGGGCAAATATTTTTAGTACGGGTGTTGATTTATTTTGTGGAGTGACATTCATGGTGCTCTTTAAATGCTGGGTAGAGCTKGTCACTGCAGTCAGGAAGGAAGACTGTAAGAATTGTGGAAAAAAGTTGTAATTCCTGCAGTTGAATGAAGATAACCAGGAAAGCATACTTGTTTTTATTAATCTCAACCAAATGAGGCACTGTGTCCTGCAGTATGCTACAAAGCCACAATTGTTTCATACAGTAGAAATAAAGACTGATTTAGACACTGCAGTTCAGGTTAAAAATTTAAACACTGAAGGCTGTAATTACGAAAATCACAAGTCAGTAACACTCGTAATTAGTTAATACTAGCTGACTCCAAGTAATGGTGCAAGGACTGCAGAAAATAATGAATGTGGTGGCGATAAGTTTTTGTGAGGAAAGGCAGCTACAYCTACACCCTGCAGAATAGGATGTTAAATAAGGATCCATAAAATCATTTAATGAAAATTTGGCCTTAATGCAGTTTGAGGATCTTGTTTATTTATACTGCTTCAAGCAAGGCTAATGCTTAGTAAAATGAGCTAATAGCACTGCTCAGAGATAAGAATGAATATGGATAAGGGGCTTTAAGCTTCCCTTTCACACCTTTGAAAGTTACCTTTTTTTTCCTTTTTCTTTTAGCAAGTAGGCTTCTGCTATTCCGCACCTTCCGCACCAGTTCCTGTTAGTAGAAGAACAGCTCAGTCAATAGCAAACCAGGCAGTTGTAAAATTGAGCTAGCTGGTGATCGTCTGCCCTGCTTGATTTCTTGTGTGTGGGGGGCAGTAGTAAGGCGAACTGTGTTTTGTTCAGAGTAGCAAAATGGCAAGAGTTCACACTTGCGGAGAAAATTGAAATTGCCCCATGTATTTCCAGACGTGTTCAAAGGAAATAAAGTCAATGCTGCTTTATTGCTTTTGAAGTCTAACCACAGTGTTTGTGTCTGTGACCTCAGTGAAAAGGGAGCAAACAGATGAAACCTCGTAGCACCTTCTATTAAAAAAAAACAACCCAACAAAAATAATTGAATAACAAATGAAAACAATAACTATAACAAACTGAAACATTCTTCTCAGATCTCTGTCCAAGAATTTTTAAAAGGTAATCTCCACTCCACTGGTGTTTCACCTGCAAAGTTTACAGACAAACTTTGGTTGTTTCTGAGAGAGATAAGAACAGAAATATGTGGTTCTGATGTGATAAAGCATCCTGTATTTCTGAGCTCATTCAGCTCATTACTTGTTTTAATATCCTTCATGTTTAGGATGACAAACAGCAGAATCCCCATGACGAAAAACTCCCAAACAGTTACAGTGCAGAAAATAAATTGAGATGTTGGGTAATGCACTTGCATGCTGTGAATATGTCAGAGGTCCCCTCTCTGCCATGGAAATGTACCATCTGCCTGTTTCTGGGATGCCAATTTCGTGTCTAGGTTCCATTCACAATCAGTGGAAATAGCAGTGCGACACTCCTGTTTCTTCAGTATGTAATAAACCCGTATTGAGAGATTCATAGTCTGTTGTAACTGGTAGGCAATAAAGAGCACAGTTGAAACATAGACYGTTTCCTCCTACCGTACCAGGTCTGCCAGCTTGCTCAGTTTGAGCATAGGTCATGCATTACAGGATGATTTTTCAGTGAGACCCAACTGCTAGAGTAATGTAAGACCCAGCTCCTAGACTAATGTGAGTGTGTGAGAATCTTAGATTTTGCAGGTGTAGGGTAAGGTTGTTTGTTTAAATTACTATGTATGACAGAAAGCTTGGATGTGTCATGTAAATTCAAAATCTGGAAAGAAACCCAACATCAGTTTATTATTTCTATGAAATTGTAGAAATTAGGATATTAGAATAGTCACCTCTTTGGGAGAGTTTGACTCATGATTTAGGAGGATCAGCAATATCCCCATAATCTCATGCAATGAATTCTTTTCCATATATCCAGCCAGCTCTTATTTAGGAYGCATATAGCATAGGTTCACACAAATAAAAACCCAGATAATGCACAACATAGAAATTAAGTTAAACAAATCTGTCATGAGACTGATGTAGAAGGGAGGGGTGCATGTGCATAGCTAGTCCATAATCTAGAAAATCAGAACTGAGTTCACTTTCTTCCATTCCTTGGAAAGCCTTAGAATGTATGTCCATCACTGAGTCTGTTCTTCAGGTATGTGAAGACATTCAAACACAGATGAGAGGAAGACGTACACTCTAGAAGTCTTGCCTTGATTTGTTTTCGCAAGGTCGCTAGTCATATGTTACTTTCTTTACAGTTATCTGTAGAGGAATCAATTACAAAGGAGAGAACCCTTTACTTCAGGGTTGTAGAAGCACTGAGTAGAGAGAGTCTGCCTCAGGGAGCTTATGCAAACACCAGTAAACTTAACATATTTAATAGTCAAAAGAACTGATGTGATGCAGTCCATAAGCATTCAGTCAAGTAAGGAAGGGAGTCCAGATCTTCAGCAGCCCAGTTCAGTGCCAGGTACAGTAGAGGACATATCATATACTGTGTCTTTCTGCATGTACAGAAAGACTCRGGAGTTAGGGACGCTTTCTGACTTCATCACAAATAACTGTTTGTTAAAAACATCACAGACACTTATGTTAGCCTTCACTTAAGATTTTGGGGTGACAAACCTTTTAAATATATTGAGGACCAAGTAAACCAGAGGCCACTTGTTACTGGGGAGACACTAATTACAAAACATTGCATTCGTAACTCATAAATTATTTTTCTAGAACCTATATTTTCATTAATTACTTGCATTGAAATAAGTACTTTCCTTTGAAATATTCAGATATTCTTGGTATTTTGTAACCTCATTATGGGAAATAGATGATGTTTGGATGGAGATGACATAACCCTTACAGAAGATTTTGGCAGATGAGTTTTAGGTTTTGTGGAAGCAAGCTAAGAAGCTGAGTTGGCAAGTAAAATGAATGTCAGCCTTCCAGTTCTCAAGCCTGTGTGAATGGTGTTTGCTAATGCCTAATTGTAGTGGTTTCATGTTGCACATCCCCTCTTTCCTATCTTGGTTCAGGCTGGCTCTGGGTTTTGAGGTTTAAAAAAGTACAGGTGCTTTGCAGAGGAAAATTTATTGCTTTCAACAGAGGAGCGCTATGGGATCCTCCTTGATTTCTAACAGCTACATTCTTTCAAGCTTGGTAATACATTTAGTGATAATGAAAGTAAGTAGCTCATTGTGTTGGTATGAGCCAGGTGTAATGTAAACAGGCATTGTGCAAACATTCAGACTACCAAAGCAAATTATTTCAGGTTGATCCTGGCCTTCTGTAAGCACAGATTGATAACCAAGGGGAAGATCCTTGTCTAAAAGCTTACTACTGTTATCTATAGCCCTGGCATCTGAAGATCTTCCCAGAGAACAAAATACATGACTGCTTCCAGGGCAGGATCCCTGCCATACTGCTTTGACAGAGCCTATGGCAAATACTAATCAACTGATTAAACCCTTGAAAACAATTGTTTAGAATTAAGGTCATCAGGCTGAAGATCTAGCAAACTATTGGAGGAGAGCAGCTTCCAAATGATGCACATACCAGTGTCCCCTTCTTAGATCTAAAGTTCTCCAGTAGTATGGAAAGAGCATCAGAGGAGACCAAAACACTGCTTGTCAATTAATACATTTGTGACCAGCGGGCAGACTGTAGAAGAGCTTTCTGGAGGGGAATCACTAGCATGCTGGTACGTATGTGTTAGTTAGCTGAAAGCCATACTGTTTAAAAACATGGTTGAATTGATACCAAGTCTTTAGAATTAATGCTAGCCCCAAGCAGAGAAGCATGTTGGAATGCTGGCTTCCACTTCCCTGTGGTCTCATCGCTAACCCATCCTCTTGTTATCAGGGCMTGGATGTATGGAATCCCTGGAGCTGTAGTAATAAAGACCCAGTGAACATGTAGAACTGGGTGAAGAGGAATTACTGGAAATCTGAGACCTGTCCCTGCATTTGCAGAGCAAACACCTCTTGTAATTGATATGTGTATTTATTTAGTGTTACTAGTTACAAATCTTTAGTAAATAATGCCTCAACAGGTCAAACATTTAAGGCACAATGAGTCATTCCCCAGCATTAAATGAGAAGCCTCGATCCCAAAATTTTTGATTGAGGCAAGTAAGTGTTTTAAATGTGTATCTCAAGCTGCTTGTTAAAATAAATGCCTGTGGTATGACTGGGCTGGAAGGGTGAAAGAGAAAATTCACTGAGCTTTCAGACTGGAACGCACATTGCCTGCTCCAACTTCAGGTTTTATTGCAAGGGCTCTGGTTTTACCCAAATTGACAGCAACTTGGCAGAAATTTTCCTCAGCACGTTCTTTTTGTGTAGATTTACCAGCAGTAAACTCAAAAATCGGACAAATGAAACTTGCCAGTGAGCCTGTGGTGTAAGTCTCCCTCTGTGCCCAACCCACAAAATGCTATTAGTCAGCTGTTGCCCCAGCCCGAAAGTGTTAGGTGCTTAGTTCAGGTTGTGGTAGCTCGTGTGTTTAGCATGGGAGACTCCAAGTTCAGGACGCAGAGTGCCAACCAACATGACTACCCTGTCAGAAACAAAAGGCCTATCAAACAAAGTGGCCTCCTACCTCTGAAGAAAAGKTGGATGTGTCCAGGGAAAGAAGGACGCAATAGACTGTCTTTTCCTCATTGTGTCTTCCCTCCAGCTTTTATCAAGATAACTTGGATACCACCTCAGTGGAGAACCTGTCAGGTGCTTCCTTTAATTCATGATATGTCTGCTACCACAACATTTTAAGCTCCATATTTCAGCATAGAATCATAGAATAGTTTGGATTGGACGGGACCTTTAAAGGTCATTGAGTCCAACCCTCCCTGCAGTGAGCAGGGACATCTTCAACTAGATCACGTTGCTCAGAGCCCCGTCCAACCTGACCTTGAATGTTTCCAGGGATCAGGCATCTGCCACCTYTCTGGGCAACCTGTGCCRGTGTCTCACCACCCTCATTGTAAAAAATTTCTTCTTTATGTCTCGTCTAAATCTACCCTCTTTTGGCTTAAAACCATTCCCCCTTGTCCTCTTGCAGCAGGCCCTACTAAAAAGTTTGTCCCCATCTTTCTTATCAGCCCCCTTTAAGTACTGAAAGGCCGCAATAAGGTCTYCCCGGAGCCTTCTCTTCTCCAGGCTGAACAACCCCAGCTCTCTCAGCCTTTCTTCATAGGAGGGGCGTTCCATCCCCCTGACCATTTTCGTGGCCTCCTCTGGACCCRCTCCAACAGGTCCATGTCTGTCTTGTGCTGAGGGCCCCAGAGCTGGACGCAGCACTGCAGGGGGGGTCTCACCAGAGCAGAGCAGAGGGGCAGAATCCCCTCCCTCGACCTGCTGGCCACRCTGCTGGTGATGCRGCCCAGGGTACGGTTGGMCTTCTGGGCTGCGAGCGCACATTGTCRGCCCGTGTCCAGCTTTTCGTCCACCAGTACCCCCGAGTCCTTCTCGGCAGGGCTGCTCTCCATCCCTTCATCCCCCAGCCTGTATTGGTACCGGGGGTTGCCCCGACCCAGGTGCAGGACCCTGCACTTGGCCTTGTTGAACCCCATGAGGTTCACATGGGCCCACTTCTCGAGCTTGYCCAGGTCCCTCTGGATGTCTAGCATGYCCCTAAGAAATTAAGTCCGCTTTCTGGAATGATCAATATTACTAGAGCAAAAGTACTTTGATAAATTTAGCAGGTTGTATTACACAAAAGACTTTTTTACAGGTATTTGCTTACAATAGGGGCTGGCTGTTGATTAAGAGGTAGCATAATGAGAAATTTAGTTGTTTAATAGCTCTGAAACAGAAAGCCTTCTGTGCAACTGTGCACAYGTGAAATTTTTGAGTGAAAAATCAATCCTCTCAACTGGTTCAGATATGACATGCATARTAATTTTACAAACGTCAAAATGTTCTTGAAAGGAAGGAACTTGGGGCGTGAGTTCTTAAAAAGCCCTGCTTTGCTGTAATTGAAAGCCATTTCAGCTGCAACTCAGCATATTTCTGTTGGTTGATACTGTCTTTCTCCTTTTTGTCCCCTAGGACAGTTTTTCTTTTTTTTTTTCCTACTTTGTCACTCTTTTGAAGTGTGTTGGTYACCTAAGGAGTATTTGGTTCCTTGCCACATACATGGTGTCCACACAGGGGATTAAAACTTCAAGCTCTTGCTGGACGGTTTGATGGAAAACTGCACACACAGTTCTGATGGCCTCCTTTGTGGGTAGATGGATGGTCACACTGTCATAGGGGTTTCAGTCTCCAGGGCTAAAAGCCTCTCTACATTTCATATCCAGAGGTGGTAGACTTGCAGATTGTTGTTCCCTGTGGACAAAACAAAATGCTTTTAACACTACACAGTGTTTCGTAAAACCTAGACTATGTCTGTGTGCTAGTGACTGCTCTCAGTGCTGCTCACAAAAGTAATTTCACACTCCAGGTGGAGTCCTGTGATGTGTATRTGTGCCATATAAATTGAGATTGCTTAGCCTATCCACCCTTCAGGTTAGCAAATGGAGACTCCATTAAATTTTGCGAAGGCTGGAAAGATTATAGTGTTATATCCAGCCAGAGCAGCGGAAGAGGCAGAGTATCACGACATGTAAGGGATCTTTTCTCTATGCAGGCATTGTAGTTTAGATCTGCAGCAACAGAAGTGCTTGGAATGATTATGAAGTGGTAGGAAAAAGCTTTCATCAGCATCACCTAAATTGCTGCTGTGTCTGCAAATTCTAAAATTTATTGATGCATGCTACCGAATACTGTAATCCCCCTTGCCATTTGCGGGTAGCTGTGTCTTTATTGCTCTCTAACAGTGACCAGATGGATGTTCAGACAAAAAACTACCCAATTATTTAATCTGTGAGTAAGAAGATAACTATATACACACATGACTATGCTACCTGTGTCCTTACCTTTCAAACCAGTTAGTGTGGAATTTACAGCTCCGTTCCCAGGCACTTAGCTTTTATTCTTGTTGCTGCCCATATTAGAGAGCCTAAAGCAGCGTGAACATAGATACTGTCAACAAATATAAATAGTTCTGTTTTCTGTCTTTGACTTGGACACCTCCAAGTACCATGTTCGTAGTGTCTTTGTGTGAAGACTGACTTAGATACATTGGTGAAAAAGCTGCAGATTTCATCTAGAAGATAAAGGTGATAATGTTGGAAGAAGAAATTAAGAAGAACCGCCACCAAACATTATGGCCCAGATCCCAAAGCACCAAGATAATTTTACAGAGCTCGATACAACACCTATCAAAGGATAGTAGAAGTCAGAATGTATTTCTGCAGTTGTTTCTTTGAGATCCAAAATATCTTCCAAGTTATGTTGCACTGGAGACCAGAGAACTGCTTCTTTCTTGCAGAATAGATTCAGGAATGGGCTGGATCTGACAGAATCTTCAGCCGCATTTTTTTTTTATTACTAACTGGGCAACCATGAAACCATTTGTACTGATCATTGATCAACTGTTAGAGAGTCTGGGGGATAAGCATCAGTCTTAGTTGATCATTAGCTCACCATGATTCTTTCTGTTTCCTGGGTTTATGAAGAGAACTAAAAGTAAATGGCCTAGGAAGTAGCCCTCTGTAAAAGGGGTTGGGTAGGAGATAAAGGGATAGTGGATTATAAACAGTGGTGTTTTGTTTTGTTTTAAATCAACAGTTTTTTWAAAAAAGCACAATGAAAATGTTTAATTAAAAAAATAAAAACCATTTTTTTGCAAGAACCATTGCCCTAACACACCAGTGCATGGCAATTGAGATAGAAGTGCCTTTGGCTAGAGAAGTCTGCTTTCTTTTTTCAGCTACAGGAAATATAAAAAGAAAGCAACAGTTGCCAGTGCAAGAACTAACTCCAAATTTGAAAATCTTCCTGTTGAGAAGTACTAGTTTCATAAGCAAGGAGATGTGTTTTTCATAATTATGTTCAATTATTCCACCTAACTCTTTCTTACTAAAGTTTAGGAAATCTTAACAACCTTCTACATAAACGGYAATGTCAGATGCTGTTATTTTTTATACTATGTAAATGTGACATGAGCTGGTTTTCCATTTTTTCAAAATCAATCTTTACACTTTCTGTACAATTCCCATACATTGTCTCCCAAGCTAGAGAGTATACAGATGTGCACATCTCCAGTACTTCTGCTCTGCAAGTTGTGCAGTTCTAATGCATCTATTAGTGTAGAATCCAGAAATAATATTTTGCTAAGCCAGCTCCTGTTCTTCTTCTCTTTTTTTTCTCTTTTTTTTTTCTCCCCTCTCCCTCCTCAAAGCAGTGTGCCATTCAGCACTGGTGGAATTTCCTGAAGGCAGAGCAATATTATATCCCATTGCAAGTCTTCCACATGTTCCATAGTACTTGAAAAAGTTGTGCTGTCAAACCCCAAATTTCCACCCGTTGCCTTTGCAAATGCTGTCTTGTTTTGCCTGGGAAAGGAGGCAGGGCCCCTACTTGATGTTTCTTATGAAAATAGCAATTTGCATAGTGTGCACAGCCCATGCCTCTGAATTCCCATGTTTGTTGACTTCTTCTGAGTTTCACATTGTGGCTGTTGGCATGCAGCTTTGAAGTGATGAAAGACTGAGAAAGCATACAGAGGTGTAATAGAAATGGGAACAGAAAGCTTGCCAAACCCTGCAGCATTTTGTACAGTTTAAAAGCCGATAGCGTCCTTTTGCTSTTGGCTACAGTACTTAACTTCGGGTCCCCAATGGGTGTAAGAATGAGCTTGTTTCCATTGAAAACATGTTTGAATTGAACTAAGGGTCTTCTCTGCTCTTATTTTTGTAACAATCCTTACAAGATGTCTTGCAGGGATCATAGCATATCCTCAGTCAGCATGAACATCAAGAGAAATTTGAGTGTAAGACACGTGTACAGCAAGATGGATATATTCGTGCTACTTTTAGAACCGGATTTCTGAAGAGTTAGGCTAAAATTTCCTATGGTCTCTTAGTTAAAGAATGTATATATTAAAATGTTCCAGGCCTCTTCCTTTTCTCTCCTGTTTGAATTGAAGCAACGTGCTTGCTTCGATGTGAAGATGAGTGGGTAACACATTTCCTGCCATGTGTCACACTGCACTGTCTGAACACTGAAATATGAATGTCCTTCATCTGTGAATTACCCTTATGCAATTGATTTGTAGTCACAGTATGGTTTTGGCCATGCTAGTCAGATCCTGAGATTTGGACTTCAGAGACTGAAGTGGTTGGAGTGATGTGATCTTTCCCTGAGTTGTACAGTGCCCCTGTCACTAGATGTAATAGAAGTACCCTTCCACGGTAGGTGTGACGTGTGTTCTGAAAATCAGCCTCAGGAAAGGAGTTGGAAAAGCTAAATGTGAGGACCTACTCAGTATTTTAGTGGCCAAGATCAATCAGTATTCCTGATACCATATATATAATTTCTGTTCTGATTGATCATAAGTACTTTTCAGGATGCTGAGAAGCAGATTTTTGCATGTGGTTGATCATATGTACAATATCATGAAGCCCGTATCTTCAAACCAGCATTAAGGTTATGTCTGTACTTCATCATTGATTACAGAGTTAAGAATATTGCAACAGCCCCACCGAAGACCAGAACAAGCACATTTTTCCYGAGGGAGTAGACTTCTGAAAGCAGCAGTCAGATTCTTCAGGACATAACTTCTACCCCAGAAGAGATRTAGGCTGCTTTCCTGTCTCTAATACAAAATATAATTATGCATTATTGTACTTAATTATGCATTACTATATTGGGCAGGGAAGGTATTACATTCTCTACCATGAAGCTTGACAAGGTTTACGTTGACTAGCATTACTATTATTTTGAGCCAAGTAAGGGAGTAATCTCAGTCGTTTCTAGGTTGATGCTGTGATATCTGAAATCAGATTCTGAATCTCTGTTCTTGATCGCTTAATGTTCTGATCTCTTTTTGTGTGTTGATACAGCTTTGGCTTTACTTAAATAAGCACTGTGATTTTGAGTCCACGYTCAGGTAGTGCCTGAAGCAATATAGGCCATATCTCCTGTTCCGTCTTCTTTCCTTGAAACAGACAAAGATTAATCCATGACTGAAGCTTTAGTTAGAGGAGAAGGCAAGATGTAACATAAGATTGTTTGTGGTACGGAGTGCGTATGTTTGCCAACTACGTGTTATGTAGGGCAGAACAATCATTTAATGATGGAGTTCAGACCTCAGTTACAGCCTATGTGAGGCAGTGGTTGATGGTTCAATGTTCTTGGCTGTGCACAGGTGCAATAGGGCATTTGTCCGTCAGCATGGATGTAGGAGCTCCTGCAAGGGAAAGGGACAGGTTAGAGAGAGTCCTGCAGGCTGCCAGCTGGAGCACCCTTGCCTATGGGAAAGTCTTCAAGTGCTCCTTCTCTCTTAGATTACCATGACTATAATCAGGCTTAAAACGCCAAAGAAAAATGTTTGTACTGATTGTCCAAAATTYCTACCAATAACATTACAGTAATAGAAAAAAATGCAGAACAAAATACTGCTTCTCTGGCACCTCTCACTATGAGTCTCTTGAGTTGTATCTAAGGTGTAGGTATCTTCTACTGAGAATTGAAGGACCAATTTTAGGATTATCACTGTGTCCAAGAGACTCCAGCAATATGTGAAAGTGCAGGAGTGAATGACAGAACTACCAAACACTTAACTTCCTAATGCTGCCTCTTGGCTGTTATGCCCTACAAATGTCCACAACACAGTGACAAAGAGCTTTTCTTCTGCCATCTTTTAGCCATCTGCAATCCTCAGCCACACAGGTTTTATTTCTTTGCAAAACCAGACTTAAAAATAGCAAGATGGCCCTTATGGTTCTTAATCAAGTGGGTTAGCACTGCATGAAAGCAATCCTGTCTCTATAGAGCAGATTATTGGCCCTTGCCATTATAGTAATTGTTCTTAACTTCCTAATGTTGCCTGCTTTCAGCTCAGGAGGCCTCTTGTGAAAATATCTCGGTTCTGCTACCTTATTCGTAGGCAAAGCTTCCTGTCTGTCAAGAATTACAGAATTTTAAAAATATATTAATATGTTGGAATCTGAGACTTCTGTAACAACTATGACAAAATGCAGGTTAAAGAATAATTTACACTTGCTCAATCTCCCACTTTCTTACTCTTGATTTTACAGTGCTGCTCAAACCAGAAATCTGCTAGCACCTAATTATGAATGTTCAAGGAGAGGTTCATGTTGCTTTACTGACAGTGGGCCGGAGTGATGTCTGTGTTACCCCCTTGCACCAACTGTGAGTCTGACCCGCAGTCAAGCAGTTTTGTTCCTCAGTGTAAAAAGAAAAGACTTTAGTCTCATGTTCCCAGTGCTCATTTGAAGTTGTCAAATTTATCCTGCCCTGTCATCTTAAAYTCTTTCCAATGAAGTATGACAACATAGCTTAAAAATGTCAAAGGTCATAACTTTTTTTAAGAGTATCTGTTTCCATCTCTTAGGAGGTTAGTAAAAAAATGAATAACAACCTTGAAAATAGATAGAATGGGAGCACCTGTACAATGAAAAGCAATCTCTCTTTAAAAAAAAAATACCACCAACATTTGTATGATCCAGGATAGGGTGGGAGGGGAAGTTAAAGATGCAAATTCTCCTCCTCTCTCAGTTTTTCCTATTTTTTTGTAACTGGGAGATTTATGTATCTGCTGCCATGGCCACAAAGGGAAAAAATGGATTAGAGTGAGGTATCACATTGCAGAAAATTAGTGTTCTTGCTGCAGTTACCCCTGTACACAGACAGAACCTTGGGCCAGAGTCATGCCAAGTCTGGCTTCTCACCCAATGGATTATGTATCACTGCAGCAGCACATGTCCATGCCAGTCTTTAACACACTTGGCAGTTAAATCTAGGGATTTGATTCCCACACGTTACCGAGAAGCTTAAACCCATGCCATTCATGACTACAAATACATTTAGGAACTTTCTGCTGTCAGGAACACTTGGGGAGGAATATCTGTCTGGTCGTCTGTTGGGTTTTACGATAATCAATTCTGCTAATAATGGGTACTGTYTATTATTGGGCTTCAAGCAGTGAACTGAAAGCATGCCCTATAATGAATAAAAACTTAGTTGGAAAGAATTCTTTTGTTCTTACATGGGTTTGCTGTCATCTCCTGAAATGTTATTAATTTCCTTTTGGAAATGGCTACAACAATCAAAGCTTGATATCCTTGCCAGCCATTTGGTTTAAATAAACAGCTGTATTGATTTACAGAGATGCTGGGCCTTGTGCCAGTTTTTTCTTTGCGCTGCTGCTAGAGTATGAAAGGATCCCTGACACAGTGTGCCCTTGACTAAGCTGTATCTTGTCTGCTACATCCTACCATATTCAGTTTCTTTCAGTTTCTTTCTACATGTGAAAGCCGGCTGGCCATTAAGGAATGTAACGATTTATGGTGTGAAAGCTGGAAGTAGCCAGATAGCTCTTGGCTTGGTTCTTTTCATTGCAAATGCACATGTTTCCCAGCCCCTCTGGGGATCCCAGCATTTCCTTCTAAGCTGCTTTAAGCATGATTCTGCTTCTCCATCTCTGCTTTTTATATTTTAAAAAGAAAATGCCTAGAAAATGACTTTGTTGGAGATGTTTCCTTCCAGAGACTAGACTAAAGCAGAAAATATAATTAGAATGGAAGGCACTGACTGAAGGTTTAATATCTCTGTCCTTAAACAGACTATTTCACCACTGGGAGTAGTATAGCTAAGGCAAAATAGGCTGTAAAATCCATTTAAGAAGCTGGCTAAATACCTAAGCTGTGGTCTTCAGCTAGCTTTGTACCACCATGGCAACAGTGCTACCAAGCTAGCTCAGATGTGTTTGTGGGAACTGACTCCATAGGAATGATGGCAGTATAGCCCAGAGGCTTCCTCCCTGCCAGAGAGGCAGTGTCCTTTCAGTTCATCAAACAAGACGTCCCAAGAAATGGCCTGATAATTTCTGAGGCCCCTCAGCACTTTAAAACACAGTTCATGAGTAAATAAGCCAGCTGGTTTTGGACTTAGATGGACATCAGAAGGGTCTGGCATGTGGGAGCTGCTGAGAAAGATCTAGATTTTAATTTCTTCTGTTTGTTGTGAGTCAGGATGACTAAGGGCAGAAAGTAGCATCTCTTGAGCCTAGTGGCAACTGCCTCTTTAGGAAACAAGTAACCTGACTTGAGATAAATGCTGTGATGCAAATGTTATCTTAAATTAGGACTTCCAGTAAATTCAGACTGGCATATAATCGGGTAGGAAAGAGCAACATAGGAATCTTTGTTCTAGCGGATTATGATCAGCGGTCAGGATTCATCTCAGATTGCTGAGTTTTGTGATTAGTTGTTATTGCACTTGGAACTTTCTTTGCCTTACTCTTCTGAACTTTGATCGTACCAATCTGAACTTTGATTCACCAGCTAGTGAACTGAACTGGAGAGAAAGAAAAGCTTGCAGTTTTTTTGATTCATCCATTCATTCAATCTGTAGCATAATGATACATCATACATTATTTTTCCTTATGGACTAGAATCAGAAATGTCCACCTCATCCCATTTCCTGAGACAGTTAAAAAATTATTCTCCTTCAACTTAACAGGTAGAACTGGAGTCTTAAGCATTCTCTCCCAGTATTAGCAGGAAGGCTGGAGTATCCTTTTTTTTGTTCAATAATGTAATATTTGATCATGTTTATAGAGATGTTGCAGCATTTTGGTCTTTATCTGATGCTGAAGTTTGCATCTAGCAGTGCTCATACTGCATTACATCATCATTGGTTATTTGTGGCAACAGTTTATAAAGCACCATCACGTCAAAACAATGTGTTCAGTTACTCCTCTAATCTGAATAAGATTGATGCCCAGGGACTGGCCAAGGACAAGACTCTCCTGTACCAGGCAATATAACAGCTCTTCCTCAGAGATTTATTGGAACAGTGGCCAAAGATGCAGGCAGGGTAAGTAATAGAATGGTGACTTGCCAGGGCGAATTTTGGGATGATTAGTATTGTAGTTTAGAATTACGCCTTTTCTTTTTTTCCCCACTTTGATCTTTTGTGACTATTGGGTTTATGGCAGACGATTAGATGCTACGCTGCTTCGGGCTTCCGTTCTTTATTGCCAGTTCATCATATTCTGGATTTCATCTGAAATAATCTTCTCTAGGTGATGTAAATATTTTATTTCCAAGGTGTATTCTATGACCACTTGCTCATTGTGCTTATAAAGCCCCCTCCCATTTTTAAAGAGACTCTGTACTTGTTTTAATAAAGGCATAAAAATGTCCCAGCAGGATTGCAAATCCACTAACAACTTGCTTTTGTCCTTACTCTTTGTGGAAGCAGGAAAGGAAGTTCCTTTCAAAAGATACTGACATTCCCTGCCTTCCCTAGACTCCAGCAGGGTTGTCCTTTGCCTATAAATGCGTTTTGGGTCAGCAATTGCAGTTTGCTGTAATAATGGTGGAAGACTGGCCACACTCTTCCAGTCTTGAGCCTAAGGTCCTCTCCATAGTAGTGGATGTCAAGGAGAAAATGGAAGAACAAGGTACAATTGTAGAGATCCTTC
This sequence comes from Oceanodroma leucorhoa, assembly GCA_030449065.1. Classification (NCBI taxonomy): domain Eukaryota; kingdom Metazoa; phylum Chordata; class Aves; order Procellariiformes; genus Oceanodroma; species Oceanodroma leucorhoa. The sequence goes on from JASVER010000048.1 coordinate 3,604,699, forward strand.
TCCAGCTATTTCTGCAGTCTCCAGTAATTTGTGGTGTAAGGATCACCTTAATCAAAGACAGTGCTTTTGTGTTCAGTAACAATGGATTTTTTTCCGATGAGTTTGCCTAATTGCTTTTGAACCCTTAAAGGTTTGCTCTCCAGGCTGTGTGGAAATGAGTTCTACACTGGGTCTGTATGTTTCCTGAATATGTAAGCCATGAAAAAAATACAGGACTCCTCCGTGATCTGTCTCCAAAGCTTTGGCTTGCATCATGGTGAATTTGCTTTAATCTCCTTGGTCATGCCGAGACCCTGTTGCTGGGGAAAGGAATACCACAGCCTGGCTCTCCTCTGGCAAACAGCAGACAGATCCAGGCAGCAATTGTTGTCTTTTGTGTATAGGGCTAGAGTAAAGACTGACATGAAGCAGGTAGATGACTGGCACCTCTGCAGGGATACAGCAGAGTCACGGCATGGCTCTATGTTCGCTTGAACTCACAAAGCAAGCTATGTGCTGTGGCATCACATGCGCTGTGTTCTAAGAGTACATGGTACACTCTGCCCAGTGTGCCCATTCTAGGCAAATCCTAGAATGTAACAGTGCTCTAGGGCAAGTTTTTCTGTTTGTCCAAGGATCACCAAGTTGTTTGCAAAACAACAGAAAGACCATCTCACACACCGCACACATTGTCACCGTGATGAAAATGAGGCTAAATTTGAACTGTTCTTCTGTAATGTGTAGTGCTCTTCATTTTGTTTGGTGCCTCCCTCAAGTAAGTGCATGGCAGTGTGCATATGCATGTTCTGTTTTGTGGGTTTTTTTCTTCCAGTTATTTTGCAGACTTTCTTCTCCTGTCTACCCTGGACTGCCAGTGGTCTGGGGAGTATGGGTTAAAAAACACTGGTGTGAAAGTGTGCTTCTGTACTAATACGATAAGCAATAGAAAAGCAATATGCTCCCGAGATTTTTTTCAGTGATGTTATTTCCATTCCTCTTCTTTCAGAATTAACTTCTGCTTTTCTGTCCATCTCTCTGATGCTGTCATCCCTGAGTCCCTCTAGCCACCTACAAATTCCACTTTGGAATGGAGTCTGAATACTGAGGATTTCTTCCATGTGCAGGTATTGGATTTTTTTAGTGCAGTAGTTGCTCATTTTTCCCTGAGCTTTGTCACAGGCTCTGTATGCTATAAACTATCTGAAACAGATCAAAATCTTGGTAACTGGTTCAAAAGATCCAGGTTTTCTAGTTTATGTCTTCATCAAAAAAAAAAATCTCTTGTTGAGGAAAGTGGATAGCTAGGGAATCCTGACAACATAACAGAAAATTATGCCAAAAGATAAGTGATTATCCTCAAAGCCATAATTATCTTGTAAGTTAACTTAAATACCTCAAAGGGAGTAAGTAAAGCTTTTTTTGCCACCACATTCCTGTGCCTCTATTGCTGTCACTGAATTTAGAGAGAGACATAATTAATGGGATAATTAATCAAGCAGCTACTGCGTAGTTTTCCTAAAAGTGATTCAACTTCGTTTAGCTTCAAGACAACCAAGTTCAACAGAGGCTTCTGTCAGAGCCATTTTCATTATATTTACAAAACTGCTTAAATTCTATCCCTCTCTTCTGACCCTGTGCATGAACGAACAGGAAGAAATTTGCATCACTCTCTGTGGTCTTGAGTCCTCTGCACTTGTGTTCTAGGCCTTATTCCATGTCTCTAAGGCTTAAAAATGGAGAACAGTACATTTAAGCAGTCTGCTGCTGCTGCAAACTTGAGATGTTTTATTTTCTCAATTCTAGATTTATGCAGTTATTGTTTCAGTGTCTTCTGCTACATTTTGGGAAATTGAGAAATTATAGAAATTATTTGGAGAATGAAGTTCAGACAGTAAGCATTGAAAAAATGTGGCCTTGGTAAGTTGATTGTATACATGTAATTTTTGCCTTCTGCTCTGCATGTAGATCTCRTAAGGAAGATGACCAGTAGTCTTCATGTGTTACGTATTTTTAAAGGAGCTTTCTTGTTCATCTGATAAAGAGTACATTCCTTAGAGAACAGCAAGGGCCCGCAGGGAGCTGTTTGACATCTCTGACCCTTGGTGAGGTGTTACAGAGCAAGCTAAGGTCATTCCAGAGGTTGTGTTTTGATCCTCTGTTCCTCTAGGTCAGCACTGAGTGGAAGGGATTAAGGGATTGTTTTTAGCAGTCTGTACGAGGGGTCCACTGCTGGGGATAGCCTTGAAAAGAATGTTTGTCATTCCCACTGCCTGCTGTGGGAAATTCATAGGATCACTGCATCAAGTGCTGGGATTGCTAGAGAGTCTTAAGCCAGAAAGAGCCTCAGGGAGGATATATCTTTCTTATCTAGCTGTGACATTCCTACAGGAGATGCTGTTTTACAGCATTTTGATTTAAGATACCTGATTCATAGAGAATTGGCACATTTCCTGTGCTTTTTTCAAGTGATTTCTCCTATAATCTTAACTTCAGACTGGGGGGGGAAGTTAAGCATTTTGTCCCAAGTCTTCCTCTCACTGTTCTTCTTGCTCACGTGAAACTTCATTTATGGCTATCTAGATCACAATATTTAGAAGAACAGTAGCTTGCCTTATAATTTACTATCTGTACCAAAGCCTGCATTAAGTAACTAGCTACCACATTCACGTGCTTAAAAGTCACTTTACTCAACCTACTGGTGTTAAAAAGCAATATCAAAGTGTGGGTTTGGCTTGAAGGAAACAATGCAGTGGAAACAGGAGATTCTCCTGGGGCACAGCTCCGAGTCCCAGCTCTGGCATTGTTCGCTTTGTACTGTCAGCTAGGTGCGAAACCTCCTGTTCTCTCTTTTCGTAAGTTCAGCCTGTCCAATGCAAAGGATGCACCCACACAGCATGATGCAATATAGCCACAAGAAGGCTGCACTCTTCCAGTTATATTAGCTGTGGTGAGAAACACAGTTTATTAGCCGGTGTGGTTCAGGACAATGCAAGTTTTTCCACTTCCAAGATCTGAACTGGCTTATGTTTTGATAAAACACTGTATCACACAGTCTGTATCCAAAAGACACTAGGGGTAAAACCTTCTAACAATTCTAGCAGGATTTTAAATAYACACATTTTTGTAGCTTCTACTTTGAATGTAATACCCTGTTATTTTATACAGACACCTCTGTGCCTGAAAGTCTCCGAGTGCTTTCGGATTACTAGCAAAATTCTCCACTGTTGTCCCTTTGTCTGTCGTCTTCTTTCTGCTTGACTTACCTGTTAYGTCTCCCGGCGGTCAACAGTACGGCAGTCAATGTCAAAGCAAAGAACTTTTGATTGCATTTGCTCTGCACTATACTTATATACCCTAAGAATAATGAGAAATCTTCTGAATTAATTCTGCCTACTAAATTCTGTGATTAAGGACAGCAACAGTATGGCATAAAAATCTCTGAATCCCAAAAGATAATTTTGCACTTGAATATTTGATGAAGAGAAATGTTCTGATTAGGTCTTTAGTACATTGTGGATTCATAATTTCACATCTTGTAGTGCTCAAGCCATCAGTTACTAAAAGCTATTTGGCACAAATCCCGTTGATATTTCAGGAAATTAATTTTATTGCTTGAAAACATAGTATCACCCTCAGAACAGCCAAAAGAAACAGTTTTGTGTTTGGAAGACAAATTCAGTGGAACCTGTCTAGTWCACAGGTGGGAGGATCATTCTTGTCTTTTGATTGCTAATTGTGTTACAGAACTGGTTTCTTTCAACAGGAACTTATCATGAGATAATCTAATTATGAATAATTTTGTTTACCAGACAGTTTTTCTTTGGGAATAGTCTAATTGAAGTCCCTCAAAAATTTATCACCTCAAATATATCCTATTATTGGTTTCCTAGCCCTTCTTCATTGGGTTTCTCTCTCTTACCCTTGATGATTGTTCCAGAAGAATAATCTCTCATTATTTTAATCTGTCTTCCCATTGTGAAGGCCTATCAGTTTAAAGATATAATTCTATTATTCTTTCCTTATGCTTTCCAAAAGCACAAGTACTTGAAAATATATATTCTAAAAAATACGTTTGTAAGAATGAAGGCTGGAAGGTGTTAAAAAAGATTAAGTTATTAGAGGCCTATGCTGCTACCCATCACCACATACATATTCCATGTAAAATAGCATGGCCATTGCAGAGTATCTATGATCTTCAGGGTTTGTTCTGTCTCATCCTTTCACATAATTATAAATGGGAAATAAAATTCATGTAATAAATCGGTAGCTTATGCAGCTGAAGAATTACTGTATTGGGCTCATGCCTTTTAAACACCGTAGTCCAAGAATACTGTTCCKTAACTGTTGTCTCTTTCCACATCTCCAACTAAACTGCTACCCTGCAGTTTGTTATTGCAGAAAACACAGCCCTTACTGCTGTCATTTGTCGCATTAGCTCTAGCATTGCAGGAGTGAAAGTGTGAAGTGCGGAATCAAGTCACACTGCATTCTACTTACATCTCAAATGGATGGATGACACCACCTCCACAGGCTAGCCTTCCTTTTTTTTTCTTTTTTTTTAATTTCCCTCTCTCTCATTATTTCAAAATTAAGCCACATAAAACCTATCCCCAAATATCTGTCTGCTGACCAGAGCTGTTAAATGCTGGTGCCAGAGAAATGAGCCTGGCCTGACTGGACTAATTAAGTTGGCCAAGGCACTTGAGAATAGCTCAAAGACRAGTCGCAGTGGGAAAGGGAGGGAGTAACACCAATTTCTTATATATGCACGTATTAAAGGAAACCAGCTGCTCCAAAATACCCTTAGTTAGTGAATGGCTCCACAGGCAGTCTGCTAAGGGAGCAATGTCTGGAGTTTAGTAAAACTGACTTTTTAAAAAGCAGTACTTGAAAAACAGAAGGATTGATTTTATTTTATCTCCCCCCCCCCCCCCCCCTTATAATAAAAGTTGCTTTCACCCTGGCTTCTAATAAATGATACTTTTGGCTTCTGCAACCTTTTTTGCAAGACTGTTAAAGGGAATATGGGACCGTCCTAGCAGGAGGGGCCTACAGAAATTACTTTACCCTCAGGGTAAGATCTATGTGCTAAAGCCATCTTCTGTTTTCGAGCAATTGAACTCGACTGCTTCGGCTCCAGAATTTTTACTATTGCTGCTGATTCTGTGTGCTTTGTTGATTATGCTCCACCACTTTTAATGTTTTTCTGTTTTTATAGAAACAAAGACAGTAATAGCAATTGTTGGAAAATGCAGTCGACAGCAGATGTGAAGCTGAAATTCCCATGTCTTCCTTCCTTGGCATGTCATTACTGAAGCCTCTAAGAGACTTCTGTTTCATGTCGCATCCAATATCTCTTGTAGTAAAAGCTACCTACTGCTTTTTGCAAGTGCTGGTAACTCCTGTCTAGCTCAAGTCCAGCATGAGTAACTATATTCTTCCTACCTAAAATTCCTTTACAGTTTCAGTTGAACATGTTCTTCACTTCCTGAATTAAATTCTGCAGCCCATGAATTGCCAAATGGCAAGTGCCAACTCTTAGCTCTGTTTTGGGTGAGCAAATCTCTCTGAGAAAGAGGAGAGATGGAATGTTTGTCCCTATAAATTTAGTTTGTAGCGCTGTTCCCTACGGCTCTTTATAGACTCCAATACACATCTTCATTGCAATGAGAAAGAAATACAGTGGGCACCGTCTAGTTAAGATTTGTTATGTGATCAGCTGTCATGAGGAAAGAAAGCTACTGGACTCACGGTCTCATCAGAATTTGTCCTACAGCACTTCTGTACTGAGCTTTGTATTGTCAAGTCCTTACAAAGAAAAATGGCTTCTCTCTTTTTTCTTTTTTTTTTTTCTTTCCCACTACATCAAAAAAAGTACAAAGGAAAGAGGAATGGTTATTTTTTCAATGTTACATGATGTTTTTCTGTATCTGGCTGGAGTCTTCAGCTGAATAAGGAAGTCATGAAAGCAAGGTAGGGAGTGAATAGAACTTCCAGGAAGAGATGTTTCAGCAACTGGATCACTGTTTTCATGTTTAGGAGACCTGAATATAAGTCCCTTCGCTCAGGATAATTTTTACAGTAGGTAAGTGGTTTCGCTTTTCTGCGCCTCAGCTCCTCAGTTCTACAGTAAGGCTAACAGCATTGCCTTGCTAGAGCTTGCTGTAGTGAATACCAGCTCACTCTGGTTTCAAGGGAATATCCACTGGGTGGGAATCATTGCAGCACTGGTGCTCCTCATTTTTGCTGACGATTTTGGACTGTGGTTCTAGCAAATGCTATTCCAGACTTTACTCAATTCTTGCTTCTCTGGTCAGAGAGTACAAGAAAGGGAGAGACCCAAGCTAGTGTGGTGGTTCTTTTTCAAAGGACTGGTGAAAGAGTTAGTGAGTATTTTGGGCAGAGTGGGAGGGTGTTTGGGTTTTTGCTCGCTATTTCTCCTTCTCCACAGAAAATGCTGAAGATTATTTGCATGTGTGTGCACAGTGGGAGAAAATGCCCAACTGAGATCCAAACACAAATGAAACAGAACTTGCAAAGTTCAAAGCTGACACAATCCAAGTTCTTGTTACTAGGAAAAAAAAAAAGTTCCTCTATTTTTCCTTTATTAAAAAAAAAAATACCATTCATCTTCCTTTTAAAAAATGCATGCATTTAAATCAGCACACTGATTTTGGGGGAGGAACGGAGAGCTTTCTGTTCCCAAAGCCTGTTTTTAATCATCAGATGAATTTTGAGACAACCTCTGAACATTCAGCATTTGTGGTCAGTTTTCCCCACCCAAAAAACTAGTGGCTTTTGCAGACATTCCATAAACACAGGAAGCTTTGACTGTGCCTCTAACAGATAGGGAGGCAGAAAAGCAAAATACACATAATATAAAGGCAAAAGCTAAACTTGCCATGCTAGCTCAGAGGAATGTAGTGCAGAAGTCTGTCTTTATAGCCAGAGCCAGATGTTTCAAAGAGAATACCCAAAATCTGTAAAGTACAATTCTGACATAACCTGCCTATGTTTTGGATTTCTTTTTAATTATTGATTTTCCTYCTTGAAGCGTGGGACTTTATAGTCTGTTTGAGTCTTTGGTTTGATTTTGTTCCTTTGGAGGGAGGAAAGGGGCAGCATCAAGGGCTTAAAAACTGTGCTGTGCAGAATTCCCATGGTGTTTGGATTCGTGATGATCTCATAACTGGTCCTAATTTGTATCTGCTAAAGTATTAACCTCAATTTTATCTGCAGCAGTAAGTTTCATGGATTAACCATGTTTTATCCAAGTTTTCTTTTCACTCATTTTAAAATTTCTGTCTTCTAGCTCCTTACTGAATGTCTCCTTTTTCTTTTAACATGAGCGAGTAGCCAAAAAGAAATTCCTGACTGTCTTTTTCCCTGCACCATTTATTATTTTTATATAGCCTAATTGTTGTTAGTCTCCTTTCTAAAATAAACACTTATGTTCCTTTCATCCATGCTTTTTTTCAAAGAGAAGTCTTTCCTTCATCTAGTTCCCTCACCAGTCTCTCTCCTCAGGTTTGCTTTTGCCCACTTGCTCACCAGAMCTGAAGCCACTAATACATGGGAAGGTACCCCTTTCACTTTCAGATAGCCTATTGTAATTATTTTCTTTTCCACTTGAGTGTTACCCTKTCTAACCTCGTCAGCCCAATGAATAGAGACTTTAAGAGAACTGTCAACAATTAGCCCCCATGAGTTATTAATAGGTGATATTATTCAGAACATTTTTTCCAAAGTACATTACTTCTCTCTGAAAAGTAAAGAATTYGCCTGATGTTAGTCTGTCCACTTTTCTCATTTCTACTCAGTTAAAATTACAGGAGAGAACCTTTAACTGGGAAATCCTTAACAATTTCTGATGATTTCTGTGACTAAGTTGTCATTGTTGAAGTAGCTGAGTCTAAGGGCTTTTAATCATTCTGAATTTAGGATTATGAATCAGAATAATTTAGAATCAATATTCTTTTATGAGCTTCCTCATTTTTTAATCTGTTTTCTAAAATTCTGTTTTAATATGATTTCTCCCTTCACGGTCAAACTGGAACACGTCATCRTTGTTAGCCTGTTTGTTAAGACACCCTGTTCCAGAATTTTTTGTTCTGTAGGAAAACTTCAAAGTAAAAAATCCATCAAAATGGACAAAAAAAATACAGATTTTGAAATTTCCAGCGGAGTGGGGAAAAAAAAAATAGGCTCTTTCATGATATTGTAGAATATTGGTGCTATTAAAAAAACGATGGAAGACAGGAAGAAAACAGTTTTACTTTGTAGTAATGTCTATATTCCTGCAGACCTTTCAGATTTCAATGGCACTATCCTGTGGTAAACTCCCCTGTAAAAAGKTTAGGTACAATTCCCCCAAGAGAGGGCTGCTTAATTTTTGGTTTGGTTTTGTTTTACCCTAACTGCTCTGTGTTAACAAAGACAAGTTAAAATAGTGTATATCCTATTGTACTTTACAATTAGGAATTATAACATCTAAGGTATTGAATCTTTAACCCTCATTGCATCATCTATAGCTCGCGTTCAGAAAAAAATCAACTTCTCATTACTGGGTTCCCGCTGGAAGCTGTTTAATTTGATTTGGTCAAACTATCCATTAACATCCCAGATAGTTCCCAGTTAAAATCTGCCTTTGGTGTATCCCTACTCCATCCTGCTCCTGCTTTCTCATATCAGCTCAGCCTGAAATCTGGAAATTCCTATCCCCATGACTAATGGACACTGATGCAGTTCCTCCCTGCAAGCTCTGCGTCCCCTGCTCCTTTGGGTGTGCTTTGAAACTAGTTAGTAATAGAGAACGAAAGACTCCTGGCCCTCCACATTGTTTTATTAAACTTGCTTGCATGATACCTTTAACACTGTATGCTCCTTTTCCTGTTTCCAACCTYAAGGCACATATGATAAGTAAATACATACCTTGTTTTACCAGTCAGTGTAGTTAAATGGCAACACAGTAGGTAAGTTGCATATGTTAAAGCAGTTCTAGTGATGTACACCAAAATCTCATCTAAAAAGAAATCTGAATCAGCTATTCTCGAGGGAACCGTCAGCAACTTCGGAGAACTCCCTGCTGATAATCAAATGTCATCTGGTCCCACCAACTACAGGCTAAAATTGACCTGCACTGGGTTTTTCAAATCAAAACCTTGCAGTGTCTTTGAGTCCTTTATTCTGCTGAACCGTTGTTTTCACAGTATTTTTGGCTAATTCATGTACCACAAGCTTCTGGGAGATGTAGTCAACACCTGCAAACGCAGGATGCTGAATTAGGTCATTTGCAGATTTTCAAAGGCAGAAATAGAGCAGTGAGGCCCACAAGATGTCTCTGTGCCACCAGTGTCCCTGAATCCAAAAGGTTTCACCCAGTCCGGTGGTTTTGCATTGTACTGATGAAGAGCTTGGGGTTCTGTGGCCAAAAATCACCTATGTCAGCGTTACAGAGAGATACTGGATCTTTTTCTTGAAAATTAATGGCGTGGGGATTTTTTTTTTTTTTTTTTTGGCATGATAATTAGGCGTGGATAATTAAATACAAGATTTTAGCAACTTTGTGGAAGTAAAGGACCAGTATGAATATTACAGCTGTCAACACTTCTATGCTGTTTTTAGGGGATTAATATGCAACCACAAAAATTTGTTCCAGGCAGAAACTTGGCATTAAAAGATGCAGTCCAGGATTTWTTTTTTTTTTCCTAAAACTTGAATTTAATCCATTTGGCCATTTTTAAGTAGGAAAAAGACTTTGTTTATTTGAAGGTAGAGATTCCTAACATAGTTCTGGTTTCAGAGGGAATATTTAGGGAACTAACGGAGGCCGCAGGACTCTGCCTCCTACTTTGCCCCCATTCTGCCTCTCTTCAGCGAACCTATTCCATGTTGTTATGTTTTTGTGCTTTATCACAGCCTATGATAGGGACAGGTAGAAGTGTAGTTGTAGGATTATTCTTCCTTGTTTTTCTCTTTCATTCAATTAGGTATTTGCAAAAGCCTGTAACTGGTTATGCCTATTGACTTTTGATAGCAGTTGAGGGTTTCTTTGGGAACTTCTGGAAAATTACGTCTTGGTTATATATTCTGTCCTCAGTGAATGCTTTCTCTGACCACGTGTAATATAAATTAAGCACCCCATGATGYCCTGAAAGTCGTCGTCTTTCCCCAGTTATCATAACTGTCTTCCAACAGATAGTTTTTCAGCTATTTCTGGAGTAAATGACCTATTATGAAGACAGTAGCAGCAGAAATTGATGTAATCCCAGTGCTTTTGCAGCCACGTTTCTACTGCCAAATTTCTGCTAGGCTGGGGAAGAAAAACTTAGCTTTTACATAGCAAATACTTTATGACTTCATTTAAAATAGTAAGGGAACTCAGAAGAGGAAGAGAGAGAATGTTCAGAATGTTAAGAAAGTATCTTCTTAATTTAGAGAGAGAATAAGAAAAAGAAAATTAGGAAATGTTCTTACTTACAATTAAGAACCCCCGAATGGAGGGTTCACTCAAGATTTTGTGAGCTGCAAAACGCTCGGCTGGCAGGGAAAAACACTTGGTGACTTGTTCATTTTTCTTTTTATCTTGAGTGTCTAGTTTTGCTTTAAAAATAAGCAGTGTAGGTTCTATGCTGAATTCCAGTACTGAGTCACATAAACCCTGAGATTTTTTTGTAGGTTCAAACAAAAAGCGTGCCATGAGGTAACAAAGAATGCGCTTTTCTGGGTCTGAGTTTTGCTTCGTACACTGCCTGTGAACTTACACTATTACTTACTACTGTTATGCTGTCTGTGGTGCAAAATGGGGTTCTGTTGCCCTAAGATCTGAGAAGACAAATGCACTGAGGGATGAGTGCTCATATTTGAATCATAAAAGAGGAAGAGCAGTACTGTAATCCGTGTTTTACTGAGACTCAGAGTGAGTRTGTTTGCTTTGTCAGAGATTGCTCAGATAGTCTGTGGCAAAGCTGACCGGAGTCTGGTCTGGTASTGTAATGCCTTGTAGTCTAAGCCTCTTGTCACCAGCTGTATTAACTCAAAGACAAGACTCTGTTAAAGGCACTGGTGTCATTCCATATGGTTTCTAGTTCTAGTGATTTTAATGATACTTCATGTTGATGTTTTTAATTTTTTAATAAAATTTTATCCCTCTTCCCTTGATACTGATGCTAAGATGTGCTATATAGATTGCTAGAAATAATTAGGATATATCCTTGATAACAAGCAGTGTAGTGGAAGATGCCAGTATGCTTAGTTTGTGTACAGTTCTCACAGTGCTTCACAAATAGCAATTTTTTAACCAGTTTCAAACTTTTTCACAGTATACAGACTCGGAACCAGAGGCACAAAGCAGGTAAGTGACATGGCAAAGGCACAAACTGGGAATCAGTGATAAGCTCTGACTTAGAATAGGGTTCCTTCCTTCCTTCTGATCCCTGCAATGTTACATGGGCTTTTATAAAACAACTTCTTACATAATGAAGAAAATGATGTAATATTTTTAGAATCCAATCCATCAAAACAGTTACATTTGCCCTTAGATTACCGTATTTAAATTTAAAGAACAAGATTCAAAGCTCTTATGAAGCTTGGCATTGTCATTTATTGAATAAATTATTTATTTAGAGGGGGGGAAAACCAAAACATTCTCTCCCAACCATTTTGTCAGAATTCTTGAGAGCTTAAGGTCTTCATGCTTTGAAAACCAGTTGTTAAGCAAAATAAACTGCATGCAGGAAGGAGTGAAATTTAAAGTCATACAAAGTTCAAAAAGGATAAAAAGAAATACAAAGAGCTTATTCTCAACACCAAGCTCCTACACTAATACTGAGAATTAATTCACCTCAGACTGGAGGCAGAAGGATCCCATTGTTTTTGTTTTAAAATATGTTTTTCACTAAAATGAAATAGCCCATACATAACATTTCAGACCAAGTTATCTTTTATTACTTCTATTTTTAACATACGGTGCAGGAGTATATTATATTCCCTGTTTGTAGAGCACTCAACAGCCAGAACTAGGTATTTTTCTATACATCCATCCTGAGGTTGTATTTTGCACAACAGAGGAAGTCCTGCAGATACCCAGGTTAACTAGATAAAACAATGGTCAGGTCTACTCTGCAGAGAAGAGCACCATATTAGCAATTCCAGCTTTAGCTCCAAGCAAGCTGCTGATTCTACATTGGGCAGCATAATATCATGCAGAGATACTAAGCAGAGTTTGGTCCTGGCAGTGCTGTAAGTGCTAATTAGCCTATATACCTTTGTGTACTAATGCAGCTAAACTTCTTTCAGTTCTGACACTAACTTGTTTAACACTTGCTTGGGGATTTTTACAAGGTGCTCATTATGTGATACATACATGCCCAAAGGATCTGCAAAGTCAACCTGGTAATAAGTGATGCTGTGGGAAGGGAAAAAATAAATAATAACAATACCAGTGAGTTTTAAATATATCATTGCCTTGAGTACAGGAAATGCATTTATACCCTGGAGTATTACAGAAACAGGCACTGATATCTTGCTTTACAGCAAGGTAATTTGGAAAGTACTTGGTGTGAACAAGAAGGGCTCATGTGCGATGTGTACGATGTACTTTTCTGATTTGAGCGGTTGTGGAGAACAACAGAATGAAATTAATGCTCTGCTTTTGCAAGGAAAATAAYATGTGAAACAATTCTGGTTTGTGCAATAGCCCTGACAAAAGCATGGCAGATTGCTTTTCTAAGGCAAGTTAAGGTTTAGCTGCTCAGCATGAACCCCAACTTCTGACACAGGATTTCTTTCAGCAAACCAACAGATCTTAAAATACAACTTGCCTATTACACGCTCAAATTCAAATATATTAGTAAAATGTTTAAAAATCCACCCTTTTTTCCTTAATGTATACTTGGCATCAGTGTGCACGTTACATATCTGCTGAATGTTACCAGTTTTATTAATAAAAAAGATGAGTGAACACTGGCCAGATCTTGCCTTGAAAAGCATTCAGGCTATCAGGGGCGATAGCAAAAACTAAAAGCTGCCTGTACAAAAGTTGAACTGGTAACTTGTCAGGGACCCAAAAACTGCCTCTGTTTTACACAGCTTAGACTTGTAGCAGTTGTCAGTTTTCAACAAGGTCTTTAGAAGGAGTAGCTGTTGGCATGCAGAACCTCATTCCGTCAGTGATGAAGTGAGTCAGAATGTGCAGTCCAGCTCATCTCTATAGCCCGGATGAATGAGTCCAGAATATCTAAATCTCACTAACTCTCAGCAGTTGGATTTTTGAAGCCTTTACTCCAGAGCTGCATGCTAAAGAAGAAAAGCTGTGAGCAGCCTTCAGCTTCATCAGGATTTGTGTTTGATATGCTGGTGTCAGAAGTAGAACATAAAGTCATGCAGCCTCTGTGAGAAATTATCATCCTTTCTCATAAACAGCTGAAGTGAAATTGTAATCAACAAAGTAAAACTTCTACAAAAAGGCCACTGGGGACTTCTGCCTCTGGTTAAGCGCACTGTTGGCTGCACTGGAGAAGTGTGCAGTTGATTCTGTGTAAAACGTTAACTTTAGCCATGAACTTTCAAGAGTCACTCTGGCAGAGGGCTGTAGTAAAAGTCCAATTGTTTGCTAAGCTTGTTGTCCCTGTAGACAAATGAATGTTAAAATAGCTTCTAATGAAACTTTAGCTTCTGGCTGGCTCCTAGCCTGTTATCCAGCTGTAGTAGCTATGCCATTTGAGTGCCAGTTTTCAATTCTACTTGATTAACAATTCATGCAGACCATGAGATGGTTGAGATGGATGTTAAATACATCGACGTGCAGAGGATTACCGCTTCAAATGGTTTTATTGTTGGCGCCTGCAAGCTGCTGTTTTGCTAACCGTTGTTACAGTGCCAGTGATTAGCTGGGAGAGGTGTGACACCAGGTTCTAGACAGATTTCAAAACAATGTGTTGCTCAGTAAAATTTATCTGGAAATTTGAAATACAGAGGCCGTTTTACCTTCAGAATGAAAAGGARCTGTGAGCTGTAATGATCTGCAATGTTCTTAATGCTTGAAACTGCCATCTGCATGCTGAAATATGCATGTTGTGATATACTGCATTAGCTATTACAGTACCTTTGTGATGGGCGTGCAGAGGCTGTTCTCTCTGCTATTACCCAAGGGCTGTTGTATGGCAATCCCATGACAGTCTTGTATCCAACATTCTTGTGTAGCTTTCCCAAGTAAGTGGAAAGCCATTCATTTTGGCATCATGGTATGTGAGATAATTTTAACTAACTCAAAGATCGTTTTTCTCTGAAGAAAAATTGTATTCTTTATGGAATTTGACAACTTTTTATTTCAGATACTCCCTTTGCATCTGGTAATTTGGTTCTTACATTGGGACATAAAAGTATGTCTTCTGTGGATTGAGGAAGTACATTCAAATCAGGATTAATTCTAGGAAGATGATCTGGGAATTTATTTTTTCTATGTCATTGGGGCAGGGAGGAGTGTGTAAATGTAAATTATACAGACCCATGAATTCCATCCAAACAGTTTTCCGTAGCAAAAATAGCATAAAGACTAATGGGAACATGAAGTAAGTTCTTTAACTAGAAAAGGATTAACTGCCAAGTAATTAGGGAAAGGTTTCAGAGTTATAAAGAAAAAGGATAAGGAACTAATGAGAGGACAGATTAATATGTATTTGTTATTCCAGTGGATTGGATTTATTTTGTTTACTATTGCTGAATCCCATCTGTCATGTTAATAACATGTCAAGTTGCCAGCTCAAAGATCTCAGTGGTACGAAATGCACGTTTGCTATCAGGGAGGATAGRAAAGAACAAACTAAGGTTGTGGGACACATGGAGATAGGTGTCGGAAGGATGGAGTTAGCACCTGGGCTGCACTCATTTCCTGAACTGAGACTAAACACTTTCACAGTTCTCTTGCTGTGGCAGCAAATTTCAGGCTGTGCAAATATAAGGCCTGAAGTGAAGGGGATAAAGTATTATTTGTTCTGCTACATGATGAATGATTGTTCATAAAATAAGGCTGAATGCATCTTTCTTCCCTTTCTCCCCTCCCAGAAAAAAGACTCAGAACAGATCGGAGAAAAAAAAAACTTTTCTAGGTTTCAGTAGAGAATTTTTCTTTTCTTTTTTAATGTTTTTTTTGTTCCCCGGTGGGTGTCGTCTTGATAGCAATAAGAAAACTTTGGCCAGACCTGGTAGGGTTAGCTGTTGACAAAAATTTACACTATTTAAAGGAACAGTCAGTTAGGTTCTCAGGATCTTCCCACCAGAAAGGTGAATATTCAGATCAGATAAGAAAGTTTACTGTCTTCCAGAAGTAACCTCTTATATAATGCATTTTGACAATTTGATTACTCACTTATTTTCTTGAGCTATACATACAGTTTGATTGAAATGGAGTAATTGCTGAAGATCAAGTATAATGATAGTTCTATTTGCTATCAGAAAATGTGTCCCAGAGCCAGACTCACACAGCAGAAATTCCCCATGCTGGTATTTCTTCTTGGCTAGGAATCTCTGAAGACTTCTGTCGTTTCCTAGGTCATCAGTCAGGCAGGTCGCAGGTAGGTTGAATTTAGGCTGCATGAATGTGGACATATTTTCCTACATCCTGTCCAAATTCAGATTGATGCCTTGTTGTGTGACAACTGAGAACCTCCACAAAACAAAAACTAATTCCTGGCAGGAGAGAGGAGTGCTCACATGTACAGCCCAGAAGCTTCTGCTGATTCACTTACTGGAGCAGCTTTTTCTTTTCTAGCCTTCTGTGCTGCAGGAGTTGCTACTGCTGTACATTCCCTGCTATGAACTCTGTTATATGATTTCAGGACATTCCTAAAACACATTCAGTTTTCTCAGTTGCAGCCAAGAGAAAGGGAAATAGCTGTCTGCCCTGATATGTCTCTACAGCATCTCCTTCTGTACTGTTGTATGACGGGGTGGGCATCAGAAATATCATTAGGTTTCTTGTCTCCTTTTTTCCATTCCTGCTCTGTTAGCCTGTTTACTGTCATCATATGTTGCTGTACCAATAAGATCAGTAACATAAATCTGTTAAGGATATGTAATGGTAACTGTTCTTTGTTCTGCCAGGAAAAAAAGAATCTCYGACAAAACTGCAAAGCTATACTTCAGTACAACTTGTCATCGTGTCGATGTGGCAGTAGATGTTACAACTATAGTGTGTATTTATCTATATATAGCTCAAAGCATTGGCAAATGAACTGCTTAACAAGGATGGAACTTTTGAAGGTATAGGCCTTCTTGTTGTCCAGGACAGTGGGTCTTTCTACAACTTTTTTCTCACCTTGCATTCAGTAGAACTGGGTCTGATACCATTTGGCATAGTGTAAATCAGAGGAGATCCATGCGATTTAATGTGATTTCTGCACCAGCGTAAGGTTATGATGGGGCTCTTTCACCAGGAGAGTCACTTTCTTTTGGATTTGTTGATTCATAGTTCTTTTCAGTTTGGTGTTTGGGTACACTTGATTTTAGTCTTTCTTTTTTCTTTCCCCCACATTACATACTACTTGCCCTTTTCTGTTACTTGTCCCCTTCAGCATTCTTTTCTGTTTCACAGTAGCATGCTTTAAATCAAAGTGGACTGGGTGTTTTTTTTGCAAGACTGTTTTTTTAAACACCAGATTACTGTAGTCAAATTCAAGCAAGTGACTTCAATAGAGACTTCACTGAGTGGAACATAAATCCAACAATGTATGAATACAAGCAAACAGTTTTAAATGACGTATTTATGTTTTTTGGCCTAAAACTCTTTAAAGCTATAAAAAGAAGGATGTGGGAAGACATCTTACCAAAAGCGATCTTTTTTTTTTGTCTTTCCATTACTTGTTTTTTGTTTATTTTTTCAGAGAATTACATGAGTAATTCACAACTACCAGCTAAAGAAAATCTGATTTAAAAAGGAAACACAGTACAAAACCTTGGGAGACATGTTTGCTCAGCTGAAAAATAGTGAATAACAGTCAAGTAATGAGAGTGAAAGGAGTCTTGCAAAAAAAAAAAAAAAAAAAAAGACCTTCTCAGAGCTATTTTAAGATCTTAGGTCATGAGTTAGGTCATGAGCTTCTTAGCATTTGGTGTGGTATCTGAGTAGACCCTTGGATTATAGATCAGGGCAGGTGCAGAAGACTACTATAAATACTTTTACCCTTAAGGAGTTCACAATGACAAACTGGACAGAAACATATTAGTTCTGAAGACGAAAAATACTAAAATTAATTTTAGAAGAATTTAAAGCTTTATTTTCCAACAAGTCATCCCATAGTTCTTAATTATAAAAGCTAAAATGCTCTTCACYGTTACCTTAGAAATGTTACAGAAAACCTTTTACAGAGTTACAGCATGTATTTATTAAGCACGACTGGCATGTTCAGGGGTATTTCTGTCCTCATTTGCTGCCTACTGAGCTGTGCAGAGAACTATCAGGATTCCTACCTTCTATTTTAGGGCCTTCTCTAACCTTATGGCTGGAGCGTATATGACCAATTCCCTCAAGGGAAGTTTTGTCATTTATACACTTCTCTTAGAAATATTGTCCCTCAGCTCCCTTAGTGCAAAGCTCTCAGAGATCCTTACAGGATAAAATACACCAACTGTAGTGGTAAAACCTGCCTAATTTCATCAGTATCTATTGTTTTATTTGTTTTCCAGGTGAATACAGATGTTTTCAATTTCCTATTTTTTGATGATATGCCACACTCATGTTGCTGCTGCCGTTGACCAAAATGAACCTTCCAGTTTTACAAGGGCTGCAGAAGTCTCAGAGACCTTAGAGAAATTAGTTTGTATTTTATTTAAATTTGCCTCCCTATGAGGGAACACTCCACTTTTCAAATGACACATACAGGCCTATGAGTTCACTCTGACTGACCTAATTTGAATCCTTAATCATCTTTTAAGAGACATGTTTTCATAGAACTGGCAGAACCAGTTGTAGTATAAAGTTTTTAGGTGTCATTCCCTGCATATTCCTTTAAAAAAAAAAAAAAGAAAAAGAAAAAGAGAAGGCAAAGCAACTCCAAGGATATGTTTTAAGTTTTTCCAAAATAATATATCCATCTACCCTTTTGTCTGTTACCAGAATCAACAGTGTGAACTCCCTTTGACCAGCCCAATCCATGCACAAAAAAGCAGGTCCCTCTTAAGGCAAATTTCTGCCTATGTCAAGGGATATATGACATGACAGAAATGTCATGATATAAACCGTGTTGCAGCCTTGCTGTGGGAAACGATACCATATTGTCAGTAAGCCTGAAGTGCAACATCACCTACTCATAAGAGGAGTAGTGAATTTCAAAAACAGTATATCCTTCTCTGGTTCTTTGTGTTGGCTGTCTTGATTTTCTAAAGAGCCTGATTAACAGAATTCAAAACGAGTGCAATAGGTACTCCCCAGAAGCAAGTAAAACTGCTGCTAGGGAGTTCCTGCACCATTTGTTGATGAGAGAGCTGCTGTGGTGAAAAACAAAAAAAGGTAACAAGTAACATTACAAAATTGGTATTATGTCAGAAAAGCAAAGTTTGTGCTGCCTTCTTACTCAGTATGCAAAAATAATTTGTATATAATCTTTCTTCACGTATCAATTAAAGAGGGAGAGACTATACAAGCTATTTGATTTCCAAACCTATCTTTCTTAGCCAGCTGGAACAGAAATTTCCAAGCAATTGAAATCATTAATGAAAGGTATAGCAAACATGTTTACACATGTCTGTACTTTTCATAGTCTCTCTACGAGGAAAAATAAAAAAATTAAATCACCATCAGCCAGTTCAGCCCCATGGATACAGGGTCATCTTGATATAAACAAAGCTTATTAATTGGACATTTTCTTGTAAATGGAACCTCAAGATTTTGTTTTTCTGTGGAGGTGATAGCATCCTCCAGGTATTTTTTTAAAAAACTTTTAGTTCCTTTCCTTCTCCCCATATCTCATACTTTCTCACGTATCCCAGAGGCTCCCATGTCATGGCTAACATTCTTTTAGAAAAATGGAGCTGCTTAAAGGAATTCTTTAAGAGCCTATCAGCACCACTCCCAAATTAGCCAGACAGGATACTGTTTGTTTAATTTCGCAAGACATTTGCTTTCCCCAAAGCCAGAAGAGCTACCTCAGTAAATTCCCAGCCATGATACTCTACACTTTTTAAGGAGTTTTTTGTGGCAGATGATTAAGTTCTCCTAAATTAGGAACAAAACATACTGATACATTTCATAATGTAGTCGGGTTGTTGAACAATATGTAACTAGGTGCCCTTTAAATATTCACTATAATTACCTCAGAAAGGCCCTAATCTCTTCTAATTGGCTATACTGTAAAAGCATGATAAATGCAAAGAGAAAAACTACACTTCAGAGTTGTCATAGGAGTTTGGTTATTAAACCAATGCAGTGAGAAAGGAATGCAGTGAGAAACCGTCTTTTCTGTAAGTAGGCATAAGGAAAGCTTGTACTTTGCCAGTGGTCTTCCGCGCTCTCTAGTAGCAATGCACGTGAATCCCTGTGCCTAGTTGTGAGCCTCTCTGAACTTTGTATAGCTCACAGCTGAAGTCAGAGTATGGCCTTTCTCAGGAATAGGGGAAGATAACTGTTGGTCTGAACCCTGATCAGGGGGCTTTGCTATCTTGTAGAGCTGAAGCTTCATGGTGCAGCTTGTTTAAGCTCTCCAGGAGCTGGCCTCCGAGGCCTGCTTTGCAAATCCAGCCCTTATTGCCCTGGCAAGTGCAGCGGGCCAGAAGCCGCAGGACATTCCCTCCTGCTGCAAAGTAACATCAGTTCAGCTGATCCAGTGACAGCACCAGGGAGGAATTTTCTGCTGCAAGTACTGAGCGCAGACAAAGAGGCTGCCTAATTTTCTCTTTGTGCAACCCAAATCCTGTGGGGCTCGCGCACGTCCGTGTATTTTCTGCACTGTACAAGGGAGCGTGCGTCGTGGGGACAGAGCATGTTGCGTCTTGCTCACTGTGCTGATGAGACTGTGAGAGACCCGCCAGAAGCGAAGATAGGTCTCCACTTAATTATATGTTATTTTGTTAATTGTCTCTCTCTCTGCTGCCTGTCTCTCGCTGGCATTGCAGGCGGAGGGTGCAAGCCACCCCTCCAGCCAGTTTCTCTGTCCCAGCTTCTCCTGGGCTCCATCCCTCGCAGGTCTGGCTTCCCCCGGGGGGGCAGCCGACCCCCCCCMCACACACACACTGTCCCAATTGAGGAGCGCTGTAACTCCTCGCTGCCTTTTCAGTTCAGCGTTTGCGCCCCTTGCATGTGCAGCAACGGGGCACGTCTCCCTGCGGAGCCAGCAGCCCCAGCGAGGTACTGCAGAGGAGGGCGGTGGGAAGCGTTGGCAGCCCCGGCACCGCCTGGGGAGGAGTGGAGAGCCCTCCTGTGCCCGCGATGGTCACCTGCCCCGGGGGGGTCTGGGTCCCCCTCGGTGTGGGTGCCGGCGGACGCTCTGCCCTCGGCCCTGCCTGCCCGGCGATGGCCTCGCCGCGGAGTCTGGCTTTCGTGCTCGGCGCTGTGCGGGCCGGCCCAGCACCCCGCCGCCCGCACTTGCTGCAGCCTGACTGTTCAGTAGAGGTGCCCCCTCCTCCTCCTCCTCCTCCTCC